>JAEMWC010000435.1:480000-515000 GCA_016490735.1 Pachyseris speciosa
TTGTCGTGTACGATCGAACAGAACCCTTCTGCACCCTGTTTATAAACAACTAGATCAAGTTTGAAGGCACGGTAGGGGACTGAGAAATTTTTCTTGCTTAGACAATATGCGATATACAACAAATAAATGGAAAAAGCAGACTTTCGGAAAAAAATTCTAAGAAATATCTTCAGTCTCTAAATTCTGACTGTTGACCCAGTTGATAAAGAAAAATTTTATGGCTTTGATAAATCAAAGCACGTTTCAAATCTAATTATCTGACGCAGTGGTACCGGAGCTTTATGAAAAATTTTAATATTGGTTCGTAATCCGATTCTATCGCTGAGGAAAAAGTGCTCCCGACGGAAATTCAAATAATCAGGAAATATTTAATTGAAAGCGAAAAGGAAATCCTATAGACTTTCAGAGTAAACCACAGTAAGCCCAGCCTGGGGATATAAAAACAATTATATTTCCTGTTAATTTCGACCAAGTTCAATATGAAAGTCATACAGGTCAAGTCTGAATAGGCTATGCGAATACGCATGGATATCCTCCGATAGAGAGGGAAACGTAACTTTCTATGTTAGAAAAAGCGTGCAGGCTTCTGTATTTTCTCCACAATGCCATAAAAATACACCAAAAGCTACAGTTTCTATCTTCACTTCTGTTTCTCTTCCTGCTGGCTGGTCGATCTTCCTCTCCCTCCCTCCCTCCCTCCCTCCATCCATCCCTCTATCCCTCCCTCCCTTCCTCCCCCCTCCCCCTCCCTCCCTCCATCCCTCTATCCCTCCCTCCCTCCCCCTCCCCCTCCCTCCCTCCATCCCTCCCTCCATCCCTCTATCCCTCCCTCCCCCCTCCATTTTTTTATTATTAATCTATTATAATTATTATCAATCAAATTCCCCACGTAATGAAGTTATTTTTGGTCAAATAAGTTATCCATTTGAGACGACCATATCCTTCATGAAGACACCTTTTTGCATACTTTAGTCCGAAAATGTGCTTCCCAGGTAATAGCTGACCAAGAGAGTTCTCGTAACGATTTTGTTCTATTTCAGGATTCAGATTCAGCGAAACCAAGCCCGCTGTTTGGCGGTGATTCCAAGTGAATCGACCAGGGGCATAATTAAATACCACGCACACAGTCACGGATTGCAGATCGATTCTTAATTAAATAGCAGGTAACAGTGCCAAAACATTAACCTAATTATCTCTGTTTGTCTACTACTGTTTCTGTGTTTTTACTTACTTTGTAATGAAAGAGCGCAGAAACTCAACAGAGGAAATTTGGAAATTTAACTGCTGTCTTTTCCGCGGTAAATCGTTTTTGAACTAATCATTTACGCAAAGCTTCACTAATCGGAACTTAAATAGTCAAAACAAAACAAAACTCGCTTGATTGAAAAAGCCAGAAGCAATTATTTGCATTGCAAAACGAAAATTCATTCAACTGGACGTCATTTGCTTAAAAGCCGCCTTGAAATCTTTCCTTGCTTTGTCTTCTTTTGCTGTACTTCATCTACGTTTTGTTTTTCAACATGGAAAATTTTACCATATATGCCGAGGCAAGAAAAATAGCCGCAGGCAGCTTAAAAGGAATTTTAAACACTGATTGAGTCTCTCAAGCGCGGTGAATGTTGCGACTATAGCGGGAACTGTTAATTTTTTCGAAAACTGTTTTGTAATCATCACGGCCGGCAAGGCAGCCTGTATAATGTAATTTTAATCCTCCATTCCACGGATTAAATTTTTAAATATTTAGAGACGCCAACACTTTGAGATTGAAGGTAAAAACGACTAACTAATGGATCACGTTTCTGTTCATTCTATAGCTCCGGCGTATTTATCTTTATATTTCTCGCACACTCAAATGTAATATTTCTCGGTTACGGCCAGACCACGCAAACTTTAGCAACAACTAACTTTTGTGCTCAGGGATTCCATTGATAGCAGACTGCTTTTTGCATCTGAAGGGGCTACCCTGAGCGGTATAAATCAATAAAGGTTGATCTATCTATCTATCTATCTATCTATCTATCTATCTATCTATCTATCTATCTATCTATCTATCTATCTATCTATCTGTCATTGCAAGAATCAAAAGTTCTAATTCTAGCTGCCTTGGGTTTTTCAGGTGTATTTTTCACCATTTGAAATAGTTAAACATTCTCTTCCAACGACCCACATTAGTAATTTAACTGAGGAAGCAGGTCTTTGGGAGGTGCATATCCTGTGGTGTCACCGTTTTCATTTTTTGAGGCGCTTGCTGATCAAGAACGAATATTTGATATAATAGTGTGAAGTAAACAGTTCAAGTGATGGATGACCTGCCCAAATTAAGCCAAGTTCTCAATCCGTTTATTTTACGGTGGAAGTTAATTTAACCCATGCAGTTTACAAACATACATTTCACCCAAACCATTTGCGATGCTATAGAAAGAGAATTATCTTACCTTCAGATCTCGAAGATCGAAATAAAGTGAAGTCACGTGAAGCTGGACTGGTCTCATACACTACCAATCTGATGAGATATTTCAGTCCAAGTGTTGATCAATTTTGCTTAAAACTGACTGAATTGGATTTATTGACACGCGTCTTGTATAACTGTAACGAGCCTGTAGACCTTCGGCAATTAACGAGTACAGTAAAAGCTTTTTTATGTTCGGAATCATCTGGCTATATTACCTGAGATTGGTCGGGTGGTAAAATTACTGTTCAAAATGGTTCAGGTAAATTGACAAAGCTTTAATTTTGAAAACTCTCATGGCACAAAGTCGTTAACACTATAACCATTAGTCGTTATTGGGCTTTTAGCGTTAACGCTGGTCGGCGAAAATTTGTTTAACAACAGCTCGCCTAATCCCACTTAAATTTCAGGGTAAAATGCTTATTTTCCAATAAATTGCGAATATAGATGTCCATTTTGTTTATCGCCCAGAATGTCACGGAAACTGCAAAATCATTGTAGCTCGCTCGTGATCAGTTTCAAATAAATGGAGTTTTCTAAACAGTTGTTTTTAATAGGAGCCGATTTCCTTATTTTCGCTTCATAAACTTGACTTTGTCTCAGTTGTTAAAGCTTAAATCAATTTGCTATAATAATAATATAAGTTAATGCGGTTTTTATGAGTTCCCTGATCATAAATTCGACCCAAATGTAAAACGCAAATTATACCATTTCTGTGACGTCATAAGTAGTGACTTTGCCGTTCTTTCAAACAAACTTGTGCAATATGCCCAAATGAATAAAATGGCATCAATTTTACGATCGTTAGGCACAAAATATCCAGGTCTCCTTCTTATTACAGAAATTAAGGAGAAATCAATTTTCGCTTGCCTAAGAATTTATATGAAATTTGCCCGCAAGTGAAGAAGCAGCTTTTAGTGAGTGTTAATCGACTACCGTAATGTCCTATCCAGTCAATGTCAATAACTGTGGCATGTTGTCGTGAATCCCAACAACTGCCATAAACTGCAGTGCCGTTCCCGTATTTTTAATAACGCACCAATTAAGATGAATTTTAAGTCCATTTTGAAGCAATATGTTGGATGAGTAGTTCTTGCTTGCAATACAGTGGAACCTCGATTTGATGTTCGTCCTTCGCGTGCGAAGATGACCAAGACTTCTTCACGTCACTGAAGGTTTGGGGTGTGTGCGTCTCTCCTCGAAGTCAGTCTTCACACCTGACACAATGGATCGCCAGGCAGGGCGGTCGTCAGCGGTCACTTCCCAGGTTGGTTGGGGGTGTCACAGGGTTTGAGGGGCGCCTTCAGTGTGTCTTTTAAGCGTAGTTTTGGTCGGCCAACTGTACGCTTGCCTGAGGACAGCTCTCCGTAGAGAAGTCTCTTGGGGAGGCGACTGTATTCCATGCGGTGAACATGGCCAGCCCACCGAAGCTGAGAGCGCACCAGGATGGCGTGGATGCTCTCCATCTCAACCCACTGGAGCACTTCGGTGTATGGGACTTTGCCCAACCACTTAACGCCGAGCAAGGTCCTGAGACATCTCATATGGAAGGCATTGAGTTGTCTGGCATGCCGAATGTACACTGTCCAAGTCTCGCAGGCGTAGAGTAGGGATGGTAAGACAACTGCTCTGTATACCTTGAGCTTGGTGTCAAGGCTCAGTCCTCTACGCTCCCAGACCTTATCCTTCAGTCTGCCGAAGGCTGCGCTGACTCTAGCGATTCTGTAGGCCACTTCCTCATCGATGTAGACGCAGCGTGACAAAGTACTGCCAAGGTAGATGTCCAGGGGACTAAGCACAACACTTCATCAGGCTCTTACGAAAATATGGTACGTTGTAAAAACCATTTGATGAGACGCTCTGGGTATTCGCTCGAAGGAGCACATGGTTCTCAAAACACAGCGAAGGCAAAAAACACTAGCGTGAGGCATGAAGGGATAGTAACACAACATGGACTGGACTGGACTAGAAGATTGTTGAGGATTAACCTCAACATCCTGGGGGTTAGGGCTGAACGAAAACCCTAGCTGATAACAACAAATCAAATTGCATCTCGAGTGCTCAGACTACGCTGATCTAAGACAGCTTAGAGTTCTTAAAATGTTCACATGATCTTCATGTTCCTTCCTCAAGAAGGCATAACTTCGATATAGGGCGAACAAGTCTTGAGTTCTTCGTCTTCACTTTTGCAGTGCGCACACGTGAATCTTCACCCGGGAACACTTTTGTTACACGGCCTAACAACCAATAGCACCTCGGAACAGTGTTGTCTACCACAAGAACCAGGTCATTCACTGCCAAATTCCTCTTGTTCAGTAGCCATTTGTGGCGTTGCTGTAATGTGGGCACATATTCCCGAGTCCACCGAGACCAGAAGCAGTTAGCGAGAAACTGCGCATGCCTCCACTGTTTGCGCGAGTAAAGCTCCTCCTTGGCGAAGACACCTGGAGGTACAACGAGATTTCGTCGTTGAAGAAGTAAGTGATTTGGGGTGAGTGGCTCCAAAGGCAATTGGTGTTCGATGAACTCTTCCTCCCACACGAATGATGTCATCGACCCGGATCGGACTTAGATTGGCTAGTTTGCTATGACCTTTAAACTGTCTGCCTTCCTTTAGAGCCAGATACTCCTCATGAAAGTGTTGGTATTGAACCAATCGGACAATTTCTTTACTTGCTCGCTGAAGTTCAGCAAGAGCAAGAGTTCTTGATGTGAAGTACTCAAGCCTTTCATTCCTAAGACGCTTGACAAAACGCAGAAGCCACGACATCACTCTTAGCAGGTGAGACCAGGATGAATAGCGCTGCAACAGGAACTGAATCTGTGATGTGTTAGTCGTAAACATGACAGTCGGGGCCTTCCGTATTTTTTCATCATCATCTTTAAGGTCTTCCACTGGTACTATGGGCCATGAATGTTCCGGTTGCCACAGGAATTTGGGGCCTGACCACCAACGACATTCAGCTTGAAAATAATGAACACTAACACCTCGCGATCCATCATCAGCTTGGTTTTCAGCACCAGGAATGTGATGCCACTGCTCTGGGGAAGTTGTCTCATGGATTTCAGTCACGCGATTTGCAACAAAAGTCTGGAATCGTCTTGTTCGGTTCTTGATGTATTGCAATGATGTCATCGAGTCAGACTAGAAAAAGACTTTGTCTACTTGTAGATCAAGATCGATCAGGATCATCTTACTCAAGCGCGCTGCCAGTACTGCAGCCTGCAGCTATAGGCGAGGGATGGTACACTCTCTTATGGGTGCACTACGAGCTTTTCCCATTACGAAGGAACAATGTACCGCTCCTTGTACATCGACGAATCCTAGATAGGACACTGCGGCATAACCACGCTTGGATGCGTTAGGAAAACTGTGTAGTTGTACTGTTGTCGGCGTGCCAAAGAGCCGGGGCTTATAACACTTGGGAATTTCAATCTTGATAACATGGGGTAGCTCTTCCAGCCATCTCTGCCACTGTGACAAGTATGGTTCCGGGATTTCTTGGTCCCAGGGAAGGTTATCTCTCCAGAGTTCTTGTAACAGAATCTTGGCTGAGACCACAAAGGGTGAAAGAAACCCTAAAGGATCGAACAGGGAACTCACAATAGAAAGTACTCCTCGCTTGGTGGATGGCTTGCATGTCTTCACTGCCTTAAACTTGAAGGTATCTGACTGGGCATCCCAGTACACGCCCAAGGCTCGCTCTAACGCTAGTTGATCTAGATCTAGGTCCGGCTTGGGGTTCGCTCTCAACTCTGACGGGATTGATGCCAATACTTCACGACTGTTTCTTGCAAACTTAGTGAGTTGGAAGCCTCCCTCTTTCAACAAGTTGGTTAGATCTGAAACCAGATGGATGGCTTGTTCAGTACACAACACTGACTTTAGAACGTCATCCACATAGAAATTTCTGCCAACGGTTTTGATGGCTTCGGGTGGGTAGTTTCCAGCATTGTCTTGTACTGTCATCCTCAAGGCCTTGTTGGCACAGCAGGGCGATGACTTAGCGCCAAAAATATGCATTAGCATCTTGTACTCTTCAGCAGGATCATAAATACTATCTGACCACCACAAAAATCTGAGAGAATCTGTGTCACTCGGCGTCACTCTGGTCTGGTAGAACGTACCTTCAATATCTGCGGAGAAGGCAACTTCTTCTCGGAAACGAATCAACACGCTACTCAGGTCATTTGTCAGACTAGGTCCCTGTAAGAGCTGTTCATTCAAAGATACGCTATTGAATCTTGCTGCTGCATCGAATACTACCCTCACTTTACCAGGCTTATTAGGGTTGGTTATTGGGTGATGAGGAAGGAACCACGTGGTGTTGCTGACTGGCTGTTTCTTCTTTAGTTAACTTTCTTGCGTATCATTTAGTTACACAATCATCAATCACGGCTCTGTATTTAACTTCTAGCTCTGGGTCACGTTTAAAGCGTTTCTTAAGTGCTGTAATCGTACTTCGGCTAGCCCTCTACTGAAAGGGAGCACAGGATCATCACCCTTCTACAGGAGTCCCATCTGGTAATGCCCATCGTGTTTACAAACGGAGTTGTCAATCAACTTCAAGGCTCTACGGTCTTCCACAGACATGGGTTTGGTTTCATACTTGGCAGTGCCATAGGATTCAATCTTCCAGAATTCCTCCAGGTGGTTGTTCAAGGAAACATCCTCCCCACTGATTAGGTTGACTTGCATCGGACTGGAGGTATGTACATTAGGGGAACCACCAAGTATACTCCAACCAATACATGACTTGATGGCGAGTGGTTCATTAGGCTTGCCCCTTTTCACATCGAGAGGTACGATAACTTCCTGGATATTGGTACCAAGCAGGACAGAAATCTTCCTTTCCACCTCAGGAAAACATACTTGCTGCAGATGCGGCCACTGTTACACCGATCTTGTCACCTTTGTGTGCTTTAGGGGAATCGTCAGATCCTTTACAGCCCAGGCGGCCTTGACATCAATCACGTTGTCATTCAGGTTGTCCACCGAGGCAATCTTAAAGTCAACCTTCAGCCCTTCTTCTTCAGCATCAGCATTGTTAACGGTTGTAAGTGAAAGCTTACTTGACGATCCCTTAATTTTCAACAGCTTCACAAGAGAAGGGTCTATCATAGTTATGTCAGAACCTGAATCCACTACACCATAAGTCGTTATGCCTAATCAAAGGCACCACTTTCGTCAGGTCCACGAAGGTGGTGTACAATCCGACGTTCTGCTCCCGACACTTCTCTTGTAGTTGGCGAGCTGCGAAGATCATATCCACAGTACTGCGTCCCGCACGAAAACCACACTGGCTCTCGGGAAGCAGGTCGTTTTCCAAATGAGCATTGAGGCGGTTGAGCAGGATGCGGGCAAGGATATTCCCTGCGATGGAGAGCAAGGAGATGCCACGGTGGTTGTAGCACATGTTCTTGTCCCCTTTACGCATGTAGAGGTGAATGATGGAAGCGTCTTTGAACTCCTGTGGTAGTTTCAGCTGTGATGGAGTCGCCACCGGGGACCTTGCCTGTGGACAGGCGCCTGATGGCTTTTGCGACTTCTTCGACAGAGGGGTCTGCCAACGCGTCATCAACTGGGACTTGTGGCAATCTTGCATTGGCTTTGTCGTTGATGGTTGACGGAAGGTTGAGAACGCTGTTGACGTGTTCTGCCCAGCGCTCGAGGATCTTCTCCGTGTCCGAGATCAGTGTACTCCCGTCAGCACTGAAGAGAGGGGATGATCCGGACGAGGTGGGACCGTAAACGGCCTTAAGAGCGCTGTAGAAGTTCTTCATGTCATTCTTGTCAGCGAAGGCCTGGATGGCGTCGGCCTTCTCGCTGAGCCATTCGTCTTGCATGCGACGCAGCTCAGTTTGTGCAGTTCTTTTGGCTGCGTTGAACTCTTCCTTCTTAGAGGTGGAGGAGGATCGTTGAGGAGTGCTCTATGGAGTCGGCGTTTTTCATCCAATACAGTCTAGATGCGACTGTTATTGTCGTCGAACCAGTCATGGAGTTTTCGGGTAGTGGGTCCCACGCATCAGAGGCGACAGTGTAGACAGCATCCCGGAGACGATCCTACTCTGCTTCCACATCAACGTCCGGATCAAAGTTGGGAGGTTGTAGATTGCTCTCGAGTTCCTGTACCAGTTCTTGCTTGACATTTAGTCGCTTGGGGACTTTGATGCCTTGGGGCCTCCTGGGTGATGTAATGCGGAGGTTCATCTAGGATATCATCAGACGGTGACCCGTCCAGCACTCTGCTGCACACATGGCCTTCGTAACCCTCACGTCCTATCTATCCCTTTGCCTGACGATGACATAGTCCAGTAGA
Source organism: Pachyseris speciosa (assembly GCA_016490735.1). Classification (NCBI taxonomy): domain Eukaryota; kingdom Metazoa; phylum Cnidaria; class Anthozoa; order Scleractinia; family Pachyseridae; genus Pachyseris; species Pachyseris speciosa. The sequence continues at coordinate 488,770 of JAEMWC010000435.1, forward strand.
TGCCAGTGCTTGGAGCCCGGATGCATCCACGTCGTCTTGTTACGGTTGGGAAGACGGAAGTCAGTGTTGGTGATGAGAAGACCACGTGCAGCAAAGGTTTCCAGGAGGAGGAGTCCGTTGCTGTTGCAGTTGCAGTTGGTACTTCGAGGGTTGTCCAATACACCCAAATCGAGTCCATTCGTCTATGTTAGCAGACGAATCGTGTTACCGGAAGTCGATTCGCGAGAGTCTTAGACAGAATACCGTTGAAAGGCCACGGGGAGAGGGAATACGTTGTCGATACGACTCGATTCCATCGATTCGTCTGTGTTGGCAGTCGAATCGTCTCACCGCAAGTCTATTCGCGAGAGTCTTAGCCTCAATACCGCCGCAAGGCAACAAGGAGGGTAGAATACGTTGTCGATTCGTCTCGATTCGATCGAATCTCTCGATTCGTCTGTGAGGCAGTCTAATCGTCTCACCGGAAGTCGATTCGCGAGAGTCTTAGAAACTATACCGCTGCAAGGCAACAGGGAGGATGGAATACAATGTCGATTTGACTCGATTCCATCGAATCGCTCGATTCGTCTGTGTGGCAGTCGAATCGTCTCACCGGAAATCGATTCGCGAGAGTCTTAGACTCAATACAACTGCAAGGTAACAGGGAGGGTGGAATACGTTGTCGATTCCAATCTATCGATTCGTCTGTGTGGCAGTCGAATCGTCTCACCGGAAGTCGATTCGCGAGAGTCTTAGACGCAATAGCGCCGCAAGGCAAGGCACGTACTTTACTGTTATGACCACCAGTGTCGAGCCGATGCCTCATTGACAGATGACAAATAGACACAAAAGATCTGCAAGGGAACAGGGAGGGTGGAATGCGTTGTCGGTTCGTCTCCATTCGATCGAATCGATCGATTCGTCTGTGTGGCAATCGAATCGTCTCACCGGAAGTCGATTCGCGAGAGTCTTAGACACAATAGCGCTTCTTAAGGTATTAGGATACCCTTAATGACCATAGTTAGAAACAGAGCGTTTAAATGAGCGCTCGCAGAGAAAGCCCCGGCAACCTATACATTTTCTGAAAGCTTAATATTTTTAGAATTCAATGTCGGGATTAAAATTTTATAAAAAGAAAACGCGTAATATATATTAAGAGGGAAAGCGAAATCCAAGGCTTCGCCTTAATCACGTTCGTTTCCCCCACGCGAGAATTTGGAGCGACACTGTTGACGTCGGAAATGTTTCCTCACACTTCGCCCTCAAAAGATGTGTCTGCCATTTTTCCATTTTTTCTTCGTTTTTTCCCTACACTCCCCCAAGATTGATACTAAAAGTGTGTTCACGTATCCTTCCACAAAACAGGCATAAATTTAAACTGGAGCGAATTTCAACAAAGCCGACAGCTTTTTGCAAAGGACGTATCTTAAAACAACAACCTAATCGGTTAGAGGATGCGGGAAAACAAGCTTAAAATGTTCACCCCTCAACGAGATTTTATTTTATAGAGAAAAAGACGGAAAAGCATTTCCCAGCTTGATACTAGTACGTCTGGGTGTTACAAATCTCCTCATGGTGAAAGAGTAAATGACTCTCTTCTAGCTTCTCGCCATCCAGTTCCTTTAACAATTTTTCCTGATTAAAATATGAGCCGTAATCGATTGAAGCGAGACTGTGTGCACGGTCATCGCTGAAGGGTATTCACCGCGACTTTTTCTTTCGCTTTCGCGAGGACATCACGACAATAAATACAGTAGAGCTAAGATATTTTTCTCGAAAAGGTAATGATACCGAAGGCAATTAGAAGGAAGGCTTGGGTGCACTCTTGTTTTATTGTGATGAAATGCAAGGCTACGAGTTCATATAACACGCGACTTGTGGTGAATATTAGTTTATAGCGGCGACAGAACTGTTGACAGAAACTTGTCAGGTCATAATTAGCCATGACAGCATCACAAAAATAGTTGAAATTGAAAAAAAAAGTTATGTGTGAATTATTAGTTAAAAATCTTGTAGTAAATAGTTATCTTTCTTCACATGTCTGATATTATTTTTAAACTCATTGTTACATGTACCATACTTTATATTTTGTCAACTCAGTCTATGTATTTAGTTAATTTACACTTACCCTCATTGTATTTTACTTTCGATCCTGGCCTTACTGTTACTGTTAACTTTATTTTTACTCTGAGGGAGCCCAATGTCTATAAGCCTCATGGTTTCCTTTTGGGCTTCCTCGTCACTTTCATTTGCTTTGTGTAACTGTTTTGTTTTATCGTTATTTGTATTTTTGTGGTAAAATAAATAAACAAACAAACAAACAAACTTTGATTCCACTGACTGTTTGTAACGGGTTGATCATCACATCAGGATCAAAAATATCTCAACAAAACAACAGTATTTATATTTGATTCAGCTCAAATGACTTACCCGAGTAAGGATTCCAAAGCAGTTCCCTTTTCCAATTGAGTTTCTAAGCACTCGCAAACGTTTTATTGGAAGCAAAATAAGCCTTCAGCAGAGTTCGTGCTCTAAGAGTTACATCTGGCGATAATCACCCAAGGTTAACTAACTGATGCCTTAAGATATACTTTTACCACATGAGCCACATGTGAACATATTGCAATAGTAATTTGTGGAATACAGCCCCCATGTCGACTTAATCTAAATTCAGTTCCAGAATGGCACAGTACACGAGTAAGGATTCCAAAGCAGTTCCCTTTTCCAATTGAGCTTCTAAGCACTCGCAAACGTTTTATTGGAAGCAAAATAAGCCTTCAGCAGAGTTCGTGCTCTAAGAGTTACATCTGGCGATAATCACTCAAGGTTAACTGACTGATGCCTTAATATATACTTTTACCACATGAGCCACATGTGAACATATTGCAATAGTAATTTGTGGAATACAGCCCCCATGTCGACTTAATCTAAATTCAGTTCCAGAATGGCACAGTACACGAGTAAGGATTCCAAAGCAGTTCCCTTTTCCAATTGAGCTTCTAAGCACTCGCAAACGTTTTATTGGAAGCAAAATAAGCCTTCAGCAGAGTTCGTGCTCTAAGAGTTACATCTGGCGATAATCACCCAAGGTTAACTGACTGATGCCTTAATATATACTTTTACTACATGAGCCACATGTCAACATATTGCAATAGTAATTTGTGGAATACAGCCCCCATGTCGACTTAATCTAAATTCAGTTCCAGAATGGCACAGTACACGAGTAAGGATTCCAAAGCAGTTCCCTTTTCCAATTGAGCTTCTAAGCACTCGCAAACGTTTTATTGGAAGCAAAATAAGCCTTCAGCAGAGTTCGTGCTCTAAGAGTTACATCTGGCGATAATCACCCAAGGTTAACTGACTGATGCCTTAATATATACTTTTACCACATGAGCCACATGTGAACATATTGCAATAGTAATTTGTGGAATACAGCCCCCATGTCGACTTAATCTAAATTCAGTTCCAGAATGGCACATAGCGGGGCCAAATTATCCCTAACTTTTTATTTTCACCGTCATAATTTAACAAAATTTCCGTTATTTAACCACATTGCCTGTATATTGGCTGCCACAGTTTAATTCCTTTTGGCTTCACTTAATTTTAGCATGTGAAGGCTTGTCTGTACATAAAACAAAATCCTAGCCACTGTTAAAATAACACGCCTGGTTTTACCAGCACAAGCAAACTCCAAAACGAAAGTCGAGTGCACCAGTTCAATTTAACAGTTCTGATGGTCATCGGTTTCCAAAACGTTCGGTGTTTTAAAATGAACTAATTACGTTTATGTAGACGTCCGCACACGCATGTTTCAACTACGAGGTAGTTAAGTTGGTCAACAGTTGATTCTTGTTGACTTAAGGTGATTCGTCACAATAGGCGACTTTCGAATTGTGGAAAAACAAACGAACCACGTCGAGGTTCAGGGGAATCATTTTCGTTTTCCTTTGTTGTTAACAAAAAAATATGCAAATTATTCCCCTGAACCGCGACTTGGTTCTTTTGTTCTTCCACAATTCAAAACTAGCCTATTGCATGGCGTATCCTTACTGCGCATAATTTATAATTATGGAATCATTTGGCGCGCGCTCTTGTGCGCGCACATTAGAAATGTGGCGTGTTTGCCAAGATATTAGGTTTTGTCAGCCAAAATTGAAATTCTACATTTACAACAAACCTCAAGTTCTCCCCTTGGTATCTGCCATGAAAATTTCCTCTCACATTTTCTGCCAGCCACGCTTTAGCCTGTTTCTGAGAGCCAATCTCGTGTGTCTTAACTTGCCTCGTTCAAGATTCAACCACGCCGCGAGCATAGAACTCTCCTTCGGCTCATTTTATAGTTTTTTTTTAAGTGTGCAGCCACCCTGTACTACCAGCAAAATATTGCATCGATGAGTTTTTTTAGCAGTCAAAACTAGACCAATTTGCCTTGGTAGGTCCTGGAATCCACTGGAGAACGACTAGAGAGACAGCTTCATTATGTGAGTGGCCATGTTTATATCAAAACAACTTTGGCATCTCTGTCAACATGAAACCACCTGTTTCTGCAGCGGAAAATGGCTCAGAAAACCACTCTAAAACTGACAATCGCATTAAATTCAAGCGATTCCACTCACTCGATAAAAAACAGCAACCCAAGTGCATCACGTGACACTTAAGCCTGAGTCCCCAGTATTTCAAAACAGCAGATATTTTCATAATAACTCCATATATGAAGACGCTAAGAGTCCCAGACTATTTATTGCCCAAAATCTGGTAAAATAAATAGCACCCACTTGGTACGCAAAGGGTTAAACGGAAATGTCATAAGCTATAATTAAGAATATTACAAGAATATTTTGAGCCTAAAATCGACAGAAAAATAGGAATATTCAGCCTGGGCCGGAAAAACAATATTCTTATATATATATATAAAAAAAAGAGTGTAGTAGAAGTTGGATTATTTACACATAAATGATGTGAAACTCTGCATTTGGAGCCAGGGAGGAATAAGGGATGATGACGAAGTGGTCCATTATCCTTACATCATTTGCAAAATCAGGCAATTTGGGAAATCACCATACTGAAAGATTATAGCCCAGACACACGTACACATAGTCAATTAGGCTGTCGGTTTCACTACTATTCATAGTGTTTGTTACATGATAACATTTTTTTCGGTTCTTTAAGTTTCGAATATTTCTCGCTCAATTCCGTAAAAACACTCAGAATAACAGGCATGTAGGGCGAAAACCAGCACGGTGACCCCGTCTTTTTATTGCGTTTTTCCTGTGTTATGTTCTATGCATGGATATCAATTGCGCGAAGTTTGAAAAAAATATATTAATAGTACATTCTTTTCGAGGGAATTACCTTAAAAGATATTAAAAAGTTTTATCTACATTGTCTTCTATGCTTCTTTTTTGTCGGTGTGCACTCTCCAACGTTACGTGACATCCGCTAGTGCCATAACCGATTCTAATGAAATTCCTTTATTGGTTTTCCTTGTTCTTAATTGATGTGTATGTTTACATTTTAACTTTCCCTGCACAAAAGATAAAGAAGCGGACATGACTTGACTTGCACTTAGCAGTCTATAAAAAGGGCGATTCCTCCTGACAAATAGCTAAAACTAGAAACGTCTGTGCTTGAGTGTTTTTAAGGTGGTCAAGTTTCCTTAATTTATTATAAAGAAGGAAGATGGCCGATTATCCATGAAACTTCCGTTTTAGCTGTTTTAAGGTCTGTGTTTAAGTTTTGACCCAAATTGATCAGAGTTAAAGCCCTACATGTTTTATTTTAAATTAACCGTGCAAAAAAGATAGAAACGGACGTAACTTTAATTTTTCATAGCAGACTATAAAAAGGCGATTCGCTTTCATCTCTTTGCTGTGATCAAGTTACCACATCAACTGTTGATAATAAAGAATTCGTTATAAAGAAGGCCGATGGCCGATTCTCCATAAAGCTTCCGTTGAAGCTTTTTCAAGATCCCCATTTAAGTTTTGACCCAAATTGGTCAAAGTAAGTGGCATAAGTACACACCTCATTAATCAATTCTGTGCCGGATTTCAACTGAAATGTGTCGATTATAACCCCATAAATGATCTAAACATTAGCTAGTGTCCTGTGTTTGAGTAGCTCTATGTTGAACTTTATCAGCTGTTTTAACTTTTTTTCTTGTCGGTCAAATGACCTTTTTTTTGGTGACAACTAAGCCAAGAGGTATGGAAAAATTCTCTCTTTTTAGAATCCAACTTTAACAACGTCAACTATCCCAGGGAAGCTAAGTTAAAGTAGACAGAAGCTGATATTACGAAAAAACAAAGACCGACTACAAACAAGGTGTCTTTTAATAACAAAAGAAAAATAAATAAAATGATAATAATGCCATTTGCTGTATGGTTGCAATCATTGACATATATTAGTTCTGAATATAATTATTAAGCAAATTAAAGGGCGGAAAGGTTTCATGTCCAAATTTTCCATACACTAATTATGCATTCCGCCTTTGTTCAGTTAAAACAATAGCGATGACAATAGTATGCATTTGGGATTACTTCGCTTTGTTTTGCAGAGGACTGGAAAGAAATGTACCAAAATGTAAAACGCACGTGCAGAGCTATTGTTTGTGCTCATTAAAACGCGTAATATATATTAAGGTTACCGTGTACCTTCAGGGGTGTCTCTAATCTAAGTGTTGTAGCGGCTCCTGATTACATCCCAGATACCATAAACCGTATATCAAATTAAAGCTAATTGAACTAGCTATTTGAATATTTCATTAATTTTGTGGGAAAGTGAATTACTGAACGCTCCGTCGAGTTTAAACTCGAAGGTGTAAATTAACTTTTGAAAGCTACAACTAAATGTGATTTTCGTATTTAGGGAAATTAATATTTTTCTCGAAGTCTGGAAACCAGACGCTAAAAAAACGTGTTGGGGTTTTCCTTTATTCGACTGCGTTCAAAAGTTACAGAGCATTTTCAAATTCGCTAGAAAAAGAGACGGAGAGGGCGCACGGAAATGGCTCTCAGCGAAAAACGGTTTTGAATTATCTAATTCCCCAACACGTTTTTGTTGAAGATAAGTTATTCTAGCGACTGTCCAAATATGATCGAAATCGAACAAATCGCCCTTGAGTTGTAACTCTTGAAAGTGTCCTCTTCAAGACAAAAATAAAATTTGCGAAAACAGCGCTTAAAAAAATCTTCACTACACAAACAAACACCGCCCGCAAACACCTCTATCGACGATCGGCCAATCAATTTAGGCTAACTTTTCTTCCGGTCACCTACTGTGGGAATTTTCCGTGTAATTTTATCTGCACGCAAACTCTCATGCTACAAACAGTTCACTGGTTTATCATTTTGTTACATATTCTCCGGCTTTGACGAAGTTTACCTGACCCATCGTCATAGCCGAAAAGCTAAAAGCGCACAACCTTCACGAAGCAAAGCAACTTTTTCGCGTGCAATATTTCCCGCGCAAATCGCTCCGGTTGGCTGCATTCGTATTAACATATTGTCCATGTTTACATCCGGTGCATATAGGTTTTTCCCAATCTCTCGGCGACTTTTCACTCGTTTTGAATTGGGTTTTTTTTGCTTGAAAGATCACAGCAAAAAGTTCATTTTTATGGAGAAAAATAAAAATCGAAAATTTTATACCCTGAACGTACACGGTAACCTTAAGAGGGAAAGCGAAATCCAAGGCTTCGCCTTAATCACGTTCGTTTCCCCCACGCGAGAATTTGGAGCGACACGGTTGGCGTCGGAAATGTTTCCTCACACTTCGCCCTCAAAAGAGGTGTCTGCCATTTTTCCATTATTTCTTCGTTTTTTCCCTACACTCCCCTAAGATAAAGGTGTCATCTTCATAGCGTTTCCAGTTACCATCTTAGATCGTGACAAAGTCAACAGCTGACGATCCGTTTCACAATGGAAACTGAGAATGACAACTCAATTCCCTTCCTTGATATGTTGATCATCAAGGATTCGTATGGATACCTCTCTACCAGTGTTTACAGAAAGCCTACACACACTGACCAGTACCTAGCGTATGATTCACACCAGCCGCAATCTGTAAAACGCGGTATTGTCAAGTGCCTGTACGATCGATCTAAACACCTCATAACGAAACCATCAGTTATCTCTCATGAAAAGAAACACCTCTCATCGGTCCTTGTTTCCAACGGTTATCCGTTTCCGTTTGTGAAAAATCTTACGAAAACCAAGGGATGAACAAACACTAAAGAACCTGAACCCGAAATTAAATCTACTGTGGTTCTGCCATATGTCAAAGGCACATCGGAGGCTCTTCGCCGTTGCCTACAACAACAAGGCATACGGACTGTTTTCAGATCTGACACAACTCTTAGATTAGACCTAAGGACATTGTCGATCCAGTAAAACAAGACGGAGTAGTCTACATGATTCCCTGCGAATGTGGTAGGGTTTATATTGGCATGAACGGATTAAGGAACACGATAGAGACATACGGCTTGCTAGAACCCAATCCTCCGCCGTTTCAGAACATAGCAACGCGACCGGACATTATCCGCTCTGGGACGAAGTTAAATTTATTGACCGAGACCCACATTGGTACACCCGTAGGGTTAAAGAGGCTATTCACATAAGACTTCACCCTAACAACATCAACAGGGACAGTGGAATTGAAATTCCCTGAAGCGCTATGGCTATGCTAGCGAGGTATGGGCTCCCAGTACGATCGGTAGTATAACAAAAATAGGGAGTCTTCAACGCAGGGCAACAAAATTCATCTTAAACACGCACTGGCAAGAGGTTATTTCTTATCATGAGCGCCTTTCTCGCCTCAATCTGCTACTGTTAACATACTGGCATGAAGTGAAAGACTTAATTTTCTATTTCAAGTGTCGCGCTGGCCACTACACCCTACCCATAGCTGATTATGTCAAGCCTAAAGGCACTCGTCTCACTCGCCATAGCTCTGTTCAAGACGTACTAATTCCCAAGTGCTGTACAAAGCTTTTTCAATTTAGTTACTTTAATCGTATTGCTAAACTCTGGAATACGTTACCTGTATCCACTCGTACTCTTAGTTCTCTTAATCCGTTTAAATCTCACGTACTCCAGCGCTATTCGGCTGCTTTTCGTACAAACTATGACGTCACTAACTTTAACACCTGGAAGTCGATCTGCTGCAAATGCAATAGGTCACGTAATCTTCTATTAGCTGGTAATTGCTGCTACTAAGACTTTTTATCGGCTGCGGGAGGGATTCATTCTTATCGTTTTTACAAATGGGATTTTTATACTTTTTATAATGTTTAATGTTTACATAGTTAGTATTTGTGTATTCTCCGTAAGGGCACACTTAATTTGGAGCCTCGCTCTGTTGTGTGTCCCGCACCTTCGTCCTTCGTTTTTTTGTGTCTTGTTGTTGTGTATTTTGTAAGCATGGTGAAAGCGATAAATAAATAAATAGGTCAAACAAGACAACAGCCGATCAGTACCAAAGCGGACCGCTGAGGGAACAATTTCTAGTCTGAACGACAAGGATCGAAATCCTCCAATCAACAACAGCCTAAGCGAGGATCGAAACGCACCAATCACCACCAGCCACGGTGCTTCTTATACTCACACGCAGCCAGTCGACACCATCACCTGATGAAGACCAGCAGTATAGCGGTCGAAACGTCGCGATCCACATCTTTGTGACTCAATCGTGAGACAAAAGATTAACTCAGCTATTTTTCGGGACCTTTAATTTGTCGCAAAACCGTTGAAGATCCCAAAAAAGTGAAACGTTAGAAAGTTAAAACAATCCTTCGTGGTCTCTCAATAGATTTTCTGGGGAGATTCGTGGCGTACCACAGCCATTTACGGTGTGTTTGTTTCGGGTCCTACCGGACACGTTTCAGATGAGGTGTGCGTATGCTTGGCGAAAAAATCGTCTTTTATTTATTTCAAGAGGAAATCAACTGTTCCTTCAGTCAATAACCTAAAGAAGGTTCAATCAAGTCGGAATTGCGTGGAAAAGGATCAAACTTTGCGATTAACTGAGTCGCTAAGGTCATGAACATTTTAGGGATTTGTTGACGAAAAATACCGTTAACTGATTTAATTAATTTCTCCAAAATTAACGAATATTTGAGTAAATAAACACCATTTTCAAATGTGTGGTACTAGTGCCTACCAATATAAAAAGTTTGAGCCAAACCGATTTTTGAGCTGTTGCCGTCATTTCTTCGATCCTTACAGACATTTACTCTTAACAACCGACGTAAAGCCGGATAATTTCATAAAACTCCCACCAACAAAATGAAGGACAGAAAAAAAAAAAACAACAACAACAACAAACAAATAAACGCATTGATCATGAAAAAGACCGGCCATAGCTCTTAAAGTGAACTGTCTCTTAGAACAAATACATAGAAACGAGGTCGATTCAGAAATCGAGCGTTGCGCGACGACCCTAATACCATTCACAAACAAACATTCGACTCAACCGAATGAAACCCCCAAATTTGCTTTGTTAATACATCTAAAATAACAAAATTAGCTGCAATAAACAGACTAAATTGCTATCACGTTTATTGCTACAATAAATGATATACATTTCTTTTCTTCTTGCGACGAGCACGCTTATCATCCTGTAAGAACGAAAAGCGTTTGTGTTGTGTTTCCCCGCGTTTACTTCGAGGTTCCCGGAATTACATTAGCAACAATTTTCGCTCTCGTGCACAAGCTTTAAGAACGAGGAAGGTGCATGTGGTATTTTCTCACGTTTACTTCAAGACCGGGCCGGGGGGGGATACTTCCTTATATGGGCTATATAGGTATGTGCGGCCCCAAAGGGTATGGTTTTTAAGCCGTTTTGGTCTGAAATAGGGTATCCATTTTAATCATTTGGTCTGAAATAGGGTATGGTTTGTGCACTTTATTCCTGAATTGAGTATGTTTTTTAGAAGAAGCCACTTCTTCATCATTAGGCGATAAGACCATTAACAAAAGAGTCACAAAAGCCCTTATCAAATTATGTTTACGCCAACCGTGTAGGTGAAATAGGTCTGAAATAGAGTATCGAATTTTTGGTCAGGTCTGAAATAGGGTAGGGAAAATCGCAGATTTTGGTCTGAAATAGGGTAAGGGTTTCAGGAGGCGGGCCGCACACCCCCACCAAATTTTCCTTGGAATACCCCCCCCCCCCCCCCGGCTTCAAGACTTCTCGCGGATGTTAGCTTTTCTATCGAACAACGATCGTTATCCGTGAACCATATCCTCTGTCGCGCGCACACGCTTTAAGAACGAGGAAGGTGCATGTGGTATTTTCTCAGTTTACGTCAAGTCTTCTGACGGATAGTAGCTTTTTTATCGAGCAACGATCGTTATCTGTGACACGTATCCTCTGTCACGTACACACGCTTTGAGAACGAGGTATGCTCATGTGGTATTCTCTCACGTTTACTTCGAGGAATGACTCAGCTACAATGTTCACTCTCGCGCACACGCTTTAAGAACGAGGAAGGTGCATGTGCATTCATTCATCATTATTATTTCATGTCATTATCTCACGATGCCAAGTAATTTGTTTTTACTTTGCAATTTTATACGAGGAATGACTCAGCCACAATCTTCACTTTCGTGCACACGCTTTATGAACGAGGAAGGTGCATTCATTCATCATTATCTCATGTAATTATCTCACGATGCCAAGTAATTTGTTTTTACTTTACAATTTACTTCGAGGAATGACTCAGCCAAAATCACTCTCGCGCACACGCTTTAAGAACGAGGAAGGTGTATGTGCATTCATTCATCATTATTGTTTCAAGTCATTATCACACGTTGCCATGTAATTTGTTTTTACTTTGCAATTTGTAATTTGTTTTTGCGCATTATTCTTTACTCCAAGCCGCGACCTGATTTCCGGTGAGTCGAATCGAATTTCTTATAGAGGATCGATCGACTCGAGTCGAATCGATCGATTCGTCAACATTTGGCAGCACCTTTGCGCTCAACCTCGTTCCCAGGGTCCTCTCCTTCCCATCCCCCCTGGGGACGAGGCTGCTTTGCGCTTATATTCACAACGGTTTTAACCCGCGATCTGACTTCCGGTGAGTCGAATCGTCTGTGCTTCCTGACGATTTGACTCGATTCGGGTGTATTGGACATGGATGGGTACCTCGTTAAATGGAAGTTCCGCTGTAATTTGAGTTCTGCGGTAAATTGCACCAACGGGCATTTCCAGTTCGTAATGACTGATAAGCCGATAATAATATCATTGATAGCTGAGTTAATCTTTTGTCTCACGATTGAGTCACAAAGATGTGGATCGCGACGTCTAGCGTGACCTAGCGTATGATTCACACCACCCGCAATCTGTAAAACGCTGTATTGTCAAGTGCCTGTACGATCGATCAAAACACCTCATAACAAAACCATCAGTTATCTCTCATCAAAAGAAACACCTCTCATCGGTCCTTGTTTCCAACGGTTATCCGTTTTCGTTTGTAAAAAGAGCTTACGAAAACCAAGGGACGACCAACCACTAAAGAACCTGAACCCGCAATTAAATCTACTGTGGTTCTGTCATACGTCAAAGGCACATCGGAGGCTCTTCGCCGTTGCCTACAACAACAAGGCATAGGGGCCGTTTTCAGATCTGACGCAACTCTTAGATCACACCTAGTGCGACATAAGGACATTGTCGATCCAGTAAAACAAGACGGAGTAGTCTACAAGATTCCCTGCGAATGTGGTAAGGTTCAAATTGGAGAGACGGGAAGATCTATGCATGAACGGATTAAGGAACACGATAGAGACATACGGCTTGCTCGAACCCAATCCTCTGCCGTTTCAGAACATAGCAACGCGACCGGACATTATCCGAAGTTAAATTTATTGACCGAGACCCACATTGGTACACCCGTAGGGTTAAAGAGGCTATTCACATAAGACTTCACCCTAACAGCATTAACAGGGACAGTGGAATTGAAATTCCTGAAGCGTGGATGCCCACGATCAAACAACACAACAGCCGATCAGTACCAAAGCGGACCGCTGAGGAAACATTTTCTAGTCTGAAGGACAAGGATCGAAATCCTCCAATCGACAACAGCCTAAGCGAGGATCGAAACGCGCCAATCACCACCAGCTACGGTGCTACTTATACTCACACGCAGCCAGTTGACACCATCGCCTGATGAAGACCAGCAGTATAGCGGTCGAAACGTCGCGATCCACATCTTTGTGACGCAATCGTGAGACAAAAGATTAACTCAACTATCATTTGAAACCACGATGACGAACACCTTTCATAATAATAATATCATTGTCAATAATAATAATAATAATAATAATAATAATAATAATAATAAACTTTATTTATCCACGGGATCCTTATCACTAAAAAGTGGTCTTCTAAAGAGCCGTGCGCATTAAACATAGTACATAAAAGCTAAGACTAAATTACAGACATTGTTAAAAAATCCTAAAATAAGTGCTAAACTAAGTTAAGAAATTACTAATGGACAATAGCGGAATAAACACTATCTAAAGTAGTGGCCTGCTTAGCCTCCGCTGACAGACTGTTCCATGTTACTGCGCCCCTATAACGAAAACTCTTCTTGAGGGCCTCAGTGTTCGGACGCGGAATAAACAGGTTATGTTGCGCACCTCGAAGATTATGTCTGTGAATGGTATTAACGCTGGCGAATTTATCAGACAGGTATTCGGGTACAAGGTTATTTACAGTTTTGAACATTAAAGATTTCAGTTGTTTTTCACGTCTGTCAGCGAGGCTATTCCATTTAAGGGCATGAAGAATCTGGGCAGATCTGGTATCCCAACTAGACCCTGTTATTATGCGTGCAGCCCTGTTTTGTAGTTTCTCTAGTTTTTGGCTGAGGCCATTACCGATGCAGCCCCAGACAGCGCTGCAATAATCGAGATGCGGAAGAATCAGTGACTTGTAAATTGTGACTAGGGTACTCTGGGGACACATCGGTCTTAGTCTCCTCAGGGCAGCAAGTACTTTAGCAACCTTACCGACGACTTCGGAGATGTGAGCTTCCCACGAGAGTGTTTCATCAACCTGAACGCCTAGGCATTTGTAATTATTGACTCGTTCAATTGAATGCCCATCAAGGCATACGTGAGGTTCACTAGGGAGCAAGGAGATTTTGTGCCTTGTACCTGTAAACAGACACTTAGTTTTGAGGACATTAAGACTTAGACGGTTAGAATCGAGCCATTGTTTCAGATTACCTAAATCGTGAGTCAGGGATGAAAACAGCTCATCAGGGTCTTTGGAGGCAAACGTAAGATTAGTGTCATCGGCGTACATCCTCACATCTGATAGAAGGTTACAGTTTGGGAGATCGTTAATGTACAGTAGGAATAGTAGGGGGCCGAGGATTGAGCCTTGAGGCACCCCACAACTTATGAAGCTAGTTTCAGAATTTACGTTGTTTATAACTGTAACCTGAGTTCTATCAGAGAGGTAGTCTCGGAAAAGATTAAGACTTGCACCTTTAAACCCATACAGCTCCAATTTTGACAGAAGGATCTTATGGTCAATAGTATCAAATGCCTTTTTTAAATCAATAAACAGAATGGCATTTGTCAAACCATCGTCAATGTTAAGATACCAATTGTCTGTGATATCAATGAGAGCTGTAAGAGTAGAGTGCATAGGTCTAAAGCCAGACTGATATTTCGAAAGTAACTTATTGTCATTTAAATATGTATATACCTGATTAAAAATGGCTTTTTCAAAGAGTTTAGCTATTACAGAAAGTACAGAAATAGGCCTGTAATTGGCTGGGTCAACCTTCGAGTCAGCTTTGAAAATTGGAGTTACTCTAGCACTCTTCCAGTCTTTGGGAATGATTCCAGTGGAAATAACTAGATTAAAAATGTGTGTCAGGGAAGACGCAATGAATGAAAATGATAACTTTAAGAGGCAAGTTGGAATACCATCGAGGCCATCAGCCTTGCCTACAGGGATATCGTTCACAAGTTTGCGCAGTCCGTCAGTAGTAAGTAATTCAAGCTCGAAGGTGCTCTCATAAGATTCTACAAAATCACGAAAACTGACTCGAGGGGGATTTATGTTTGCCGCTAAATTGGGGCCAATATCGGTAAAATGCCTGTTAAAAGCGTTGCTTAGCTCATGGGGGTCCGTTATCACCGTGTCACCAATAATCAGTTTTGACGCCGGGGCAGAGTTTTTCTTTCGCGATAATATTTTGTTAATCCATTAATCCAATTTTGTTAATCCATTAAAATGGTTGAAGCATCGTCACCGTGAAGTGGAACTGAAAGACAACTGAAAAAAACAAACAAACAGACGCATCAACTAGGTAGCGAACAACTGAACTCATCAGTTATTTTAAAGGTAAACTATTTGGAGGACAAGCACCGCGATGTTTCACTAGTCACATGGTGATATCAAACAAACGCCCAATCAGTTGTAAAGAAATTCATGGTCCTCTTCAAGACATAAGAGGTTACCATAGCACCAAAATAACACGTAACAGGCACTCCAAATGTTACCTCAAAAAGAGAGCTTTTGTAAACGGGCCTTTGCAATAGATGTCTTTTTAAATTTTTTTCTTGATATCTTTTAACTTAAATCCTTTTCAGTTTTTGTTATACAGATTTTAGCTTATCTTTGTTTGTCATTGATTGTCACAGCCACACGTATGTTGTGACTGTTTTCTTAATAAAGACTTCTACTAAAGACTTCTGCTATGTATGGGAAGGATTTTGAGTGACATTAAAAGTTTCGAAAATTCGAGTTTCAGGCGAATATGAAAATTTAAGGTGGCTATAAATCTCTTTCCACTTCTTATTTAAACTTTACAGGGAGCTATATTTTAACATGATGATCACTGTTACATAAAGCAAAAGGTAGGGGTATTTCTAACAGGTCATACTATTTCTATAATGACTTATGTCGAGAAAATTAGGATGACTAGTTTCCCTATAATTGAGAATTAATTTGGTACCACTATTTCTAGTATCACCATACGATATGTACCAGTATATTCGTCCATCAAAGGTGGGCCAGTGCGGTAGATGTAAACTCTGTAGTTAGGCAAAAGCCCTCCATAATTACCGAAGTGATTAAACTGTGACTCGTAAGTGCAGTCCAAAGCTCTCTGGGAGGGTAACATTGATGAAGCTGGCGATGGCACTGATTCAAAATTGGGAAAAAAAAGGAGATAAATCATAGTGAAGGAAAGAAAAGGAAGCAAAGATTAATGAGGATGGAATATCTTGCCATGTTCCTTTCTCCTGTTTTAAGTATATTAAGCGCATTTACAAACAAAATGTCAGTTCGTGAGAAAATGATCAGGGGGCTTCAGCAACGGCGAAGGCAGCAGCAACGAAAACGTCATTTCAAAGCATAACTCCTTTTGTTGTAACTCGATTATTCCAACTTCTTCAACTTGCAAAATTTAGGTGAACTATGTGGGAACAAAATTGCTTTGAATGACTCTGAAGTAAAGACAAACGTCTGACTTAAGCAGTTAATCCAATCGTAATACATTTGTTAGATTCTTGTAGGGTTCTTCGCCAAGAGCGTTAGATCGTCTGTCGAGTATGTAGGGGATTTTCTTCAGGCGGCCCTACATAAACGGTTGGCACACTCGCCTAGCGAGACGAGAGGCACCAATTAAGACTCCACAACAACTTAGGCTTTATTCTTCGGATGGCTTTACATATTCTTGTTTACAACTGGCTCTAAGTACAGCTGGCGCACCTCAAACTACTAACGACTAACTACACAAGCCTGAATGCTCGGAGTTAAATAGTCTATCTGTAGACCTGTTTGGGTTTACAGACCGTGGGAATATAAACCACTCTCTAGACATTGCCCATTCAGGAATAATGAACATTTTATGCAAGTCCGGTTTTAGAAATAAGTGGCGACGACCACAGCGTACAGGAAAAAAAGCTAGATGTTTTTATATTTAGTTTTAAAACCGAGGTTGAAGCAATGGCACTGCGATGGCGAGCAAGAGGGCCTGTTCTCAACTATAAGGCGAGCGATGTCTGTCACTTTGTCTTCTTTCCACCTTCTTCAGTTCTTGCTCGGTCCAATTTTTACGTTCTGGGCGAATGCCGCATTGGATCAAGGGAAACCTCTTGGGAATTATTTGCAGTCTTTCTGTTTTCATGGATAGTCCGTTCAACGTTTTCCCAAGAATAATGCGCATGCTAACAGACCTAAGGGCAGGGTCGTAACGAGGTATATGGATCAGGGATCACATCCCTAGGATCAGGGATCACATCCCTAGGATCAGGGATCACATCCCTAGGATCAGGGATCACATCCCTAGGATCAGGGATCACATCCCTAGGATCAGGGATCACAGCCCCGGGATCTGGGATCACAGCCCAGGGATCTGGGATCACAGCCCAGGTATCTGGGATCAGTAATTTTTTGAGGGATCAGGGATCGGACTCTGACAGTAGCCTTAAAGAAAATTTAAATAATTGCACACTTTGTATAGGTAATCACATGATTTCGAGTGCAATTTGGAATAAACAAGCACGAGTAAATTTTTTCAAAGACTCACAAAATTGCACGAGCCCGTAGGGCGAGTGCAATTTGTGGTCTTTGAAAAAATTTACAAGTGCTTATTTATTCCAAATTGCACGAGAAAAATCATGTGATTACTTATTAATAATATACATGAAAAAATTGCGAGATAGCTTCTTAACGTTGCAGAAGCAACGCAACGAAGCTAAGGTGAACCAAAACAACAGTTTTCTCGATGTGAAAACTGGCTAAACAATTACAGGCTATAGCTATAAGGCTACTTTGTTTGCTAAGTGTCTATCAAGCGCTGTAATCATTACCTTCAGGCTTTCTAGTTCATTATCTTCGCCTTGTTTGTCCTTGTTTGTTTATTAATCTCGGCGTCACTCCATCAACGGACTCGTAATTCCAATTACGTCGCCAATTCCCTTCTCTGGACACCACTGTTTCCAAACAGACAGCTAAAATACAGTGCTTTACGGTTTCTTCGTTTTAGAGCTGTTTTGCAGCTTCTCTGCTGTTATTGCGGTCACGAAGAAAGAAAACCTGCTCAAAAAGCCAGCCATTGTTTTGGCTCGCAGAGTCGCTTGCAGCTCTTCAGACTTTGCGCCATTCAGAGGCCGCGTTTGATTGGCTCAATCGCAGCGCCTTTGTTTATCAACCAATCAGAATCCTCAGTTTTTTACCTTGTTTTGCACTGTATTTCCTTTCTTCTGCACCGAATTACCTTTTTTCTGCACCGGTGTTTCCTCAAAACTGCATTTCTCTTAGCCAATCAGAATCGAGAAATTTTTTCATGTATATTATTAGTAATGAAATATAGACCTCTTTTCATTTTGATTTTCTCGGTTTCATCTTACCCGGCACGCAATCAATTAATTCACAACTAATGCAGCACGTTTGCGGTTTCTGGTGTGGTGAACTTCGACAAATGGGATGCCTCCGCGCTGTTCTTGATCTACCAGTGTACTCATTAGATTCCTTGCTTACACGTGGTCTGTGGTTTCAGCATTTTATATACTGTTTTGAGGCATGGGGAAACGGAAGAAGAAGAGTCGCTATCGACGGTATGGTGATTCTACTGCTAATTTGCAATTGATGAGCTTAAGTTTATTGTGTTTCGTATTTGCCGGCTAAATTTCTCGGTTTGTTATTTTTCCACGTCACGTTCCCATTCCTGTTCTCGGGAGCGATTACAGCAGCATTCCCGAATGCGCTCCAACAGTCGGTCGGTACAGTTCATTGTAATTTTTATTAGGTTGATGGTGGTGTAAGTTCTGTAATATATCTTTTCGTTCTATTCAGCGTAACATACGTTTTTTTTTTTTTTTGTCTTTAATGCTGTGGGACAGCTATGGTGTGTAATCCCGATGACCATGCGATGATACCCGGGCATAATAATAAAATAATGATCTCAAGAGGCGGAGAATACATTGTAATTTTACTATATAAATATCATAGTAAAATTAATGCTTTTTGCAGTCAATGTTCAGCAACGTTTTTGATTCTCTACTTTCAGATTACGATAGCCTGCGCAGCTCGCGGTTTTTGTTGAGGAGCGCGGGCGAGGAGAATAGGGCGGAGGGCATCTCGAGCGCTTCCGAAACCCCCCCCCCCCCCCCCCCTCCCCCCACTTACGCAGGCTAAGATCTCGGAGATCTCAGCAGGGGTCCCAATCGTGCTCACCGGAAAACCGTCATCACAGGTCTAGGTCACTTGGAAGAAGAAGTTGACGCTTGGATTATGATGGTATGGATGGTATGCTACATAAAAGCCTTTTTATCTGTATCTACACGTTTCCTAAATTCAATACTGAGAGTCATGCTATCTGATTATGTGCTTGATTGTGTCACCGTTTAAGAATATTGTATACAACAAACAATAATGAGAAAGCTGTTCCCGGTATTTAAAATCCACAATCGAGAACGTGGTCTTTTTATACTTATCATGAGAACCGCTTGTCAGTACATGCAAGCTATAGAACTTTCTTTGAGAATCAGCGTGGGAGTTGCCTTCCATAATGCTCTGTAAGCCGAGCACATGGCAAAGACTCAGAGTGTCCCTTGAAGAGAACTAGCCTGAAATTTGGGGCCGTATTCCCATTCCCTGCGTGGCAGGCGCTGGTAAAGGAAAAGGGAAGGAGGAAGGCGGGAGCACTCGGTGTGCGCTCTCCTCTCGCTTCGCTTCGCTTCCCGCCTTCCCCCTTCCCATCCCTTTTGTAGCACCTGCCATGCAGGCTATTCCCGAAGTGGTATACCACACAGAAATTAAACACATTTCCACATGATGGGACAGCGAAAAGAAGTTAATTAAGTTGCGATTTATAGTTAGCGGTAAGCGTAACGTGTCGTAAAAATCGGTAATTAGCAGTGTGAATGGTGAAGCGCCAAAAAGTCATAGCTGGCGATTCAGAGGACAGTGACAGTGACGAGCAGGAACATGAGAATGCGAAAGACAACGGCTTCTCACACGTCGATGAACAGACCACCAGTAGAATATGGTTGAAGCTGGACGCAGTAGATCTGGGAGAAGAGCGACCAGACTGATATCTTTTATAAATCCATATAAACCCTTAAACTTCTTCAATTTAAACTACAAGCAATTTGAATGTACTTCCTTCCGAACATACTCCTTTAAATCGGATTGATTAGAAATTTACACCAGTTTTTAGTCTTGGATTAAAACTATTTAAACTTAAATTTTGCACGATCCAGCCAAGCCGGTACCGTCATCTTAAACTATGTTCTTACTGTCCAAGTTTAAAAAAGTAAAAACAAAAACCACCAAAAGACCCACTTCTTATAAGTTCATAATCCTATGGAGACAATTCCCTCTTTTCCGTGAAGTACGAACGAACAAGATTAGTGTACAAATGACGAGTTGCTTCAGGTACAGTAAACACCCTTAACTTTAACTGCAAATAGTCCCCAACGCTAACCAATTGTGTCATGGGATCAGAAAATTGTAGTGGGATCAGGGATCAGACTTTGCCTCGTTTTGGGGATCAGGGATCAAAATTTTGGGCCAAAAAATGGGATCAGCGATGGGAAAATATACCTCGTTACGACCCTGTAAGGGTTTTCAGTTAGTGTCTGAGAAATTAGCTAAGCTGTAAAATAGCGTGACTTTGAAAAGCTCGCGTGACATGGACATTAAATACGACACCTTGACGGACGGATACAGGCTCAGGACTCTAACATTTGCATTTAGCTTTTTAATGTTATCTAACCGATACTGCCGTTCGCTTTTACGGAAAGTGCATTAAACAGGGTAAATATTTGTGAAATATAGCCAATGTGGGAAAGTGCACTCTCTTTTCTAAACGTTTACGTCATTGACTTGGTTGACAATTGCTGTTGTCAACTTCCTCATCCCTAACTAAACCTCGGCGACAAGTCGAAATTAAATTACGTTGTCCTGAAGATATTTACACGTCGAAAAAACTCGTTTAATTGGCAAACATTACGCCTGTCTAGAAAATAGTTTTCGTCAGCCCAGATGGGAAATATTGAGTGATGTCACATATCTTTAGACACTGGAGTCCGATCTGCCGCGTGAATACGAAACGTTGTGAGCATCGTGAGTTGTTAAATAATGACATGGTGACATGGCAGATGAACAGAATCCTTTTAGTCTGCTTCCTTCTCCACGCGGGCTTCATTCAGTTTAACAGCCAGCTCTACAAGAATGAAGTACGAGTGGTTTTGCTCTACCCGTTTTCGTCCTGTGATCAACTGATGACTGAAGAGTTACCTTTCGCTTCAGCGTTCCAAGTGGCCGTCGAGACGGTAAACAACAGTTCAATGGCGTTTAGTTTCACCTTGAAGTTCGACTGGAACGATACTCGCTGCAGCGAGTTGGTTGGAATCGAAGCCATGAGCCAGCAGTGGCGCCGTGTACATGCCTTTATTGGGCCGGGAAATGCGAGTTTTTGCGCCACCTCGGCCAGGGTAGCAGCAGCATGGAATCTTCCTATGATTTCTTACGTAAGTGAAAATCATTAGAAGTGTTATCTTAATACAAGACCCCAAAGGACACAGCAAATTGCTCTTGAGAGCCGACGTGAACAAATTTTGTTTAATTTTCTCTTGACAGGAAAAGTCGAAATCTTAATTATGAATTATTATCACAGGAGTTCAGCGTTTCGTTTACATTACATCTCATGAATTAAACAATTTAAAACTCTGAACAGTTCCCGAGCGCGGATCGGGCTGTTCGACGAAAATAAATCAAGGTTTTGTTTTTCTTTCTTAACAGTGCTTTCTAATCTTATTTAAACTGGTTATCAAAATCACGCCGATAAAGGCAAAAAGGCATTGTAAAAGTCGACGTCGATAATAATTCAACAACAGTAATTCTGGCTTGACGCTTATCCGATTAATTTCGTTAAACTTTCGCGCTATGCAAGAATCGATCCATTTTGACCTTTGCGTGGAACCATCAAATGTCGTCTTTAGTGATTATCAGTTATTTTTGTTACGAAAGTCCGATTCCGTGGCAGGTGTTAATATCTATCTCCTTACCTTTATTTTTTGTCATGATATACCAATTTAGTTTTACTTATTAATTCCTTTCAGCAGGTATCCCTTATTGCTTTGTTTGCGGAGTTATCATGACTCGAGACTTCAATTTTTGTGATTAGTAAGTCGCTTCGAGATTTCGCGGATAACAATAGGGTTAATATATGCTCTGAGTCAGTTCGACTTTTAGGTTATATACGCCTCTCATAGTAAATTATAGTTCTTGCTGTTTTGGGGGGTTTGGGCCGGGTTTCATTAACTGCGCATTTTGGCAGACGAGTTTTAATTTTCCTTTTCTAGGACAGTAGGCCCCATCACGGATTCAGCCAGTAGAAACTGTCTGTAACTGAAGCCGTCCTTTAGTCAGTTTCTTGTTTCGATTCACTTTTTTTTGCCAGTATGTAGCTAGCTGCGCAATCTTATTCTTTTGGTGTACTCGTTTTTTGTCTCTCTTCCTCGCTGAACGCTTCTCTACTAACAGTCCGGATTTTATTTACTAAGCATCTTTCAGTAATATATGAAAATGAAATCTGGTCGCGTTGGTGTGCGAGGCGGCAAAATATAACAACTAGGGGTCCAAAACGACGTCTTCCTGAATAGCGCAGGATGCCTAAGACCATTCTGATATGAACCTCTACTAATGGCTGAACATCTCCAGCAAAGAATTACCCATAGAATAGTGTCTTTTGCAACTTCAGCGATGTCTCTTTAGCTAATAACAATATTTAATACTTATATTGCGCTTTCTTCTATAAGAATAATCAAAAGCGCATTACAGTTAGCATAGTAAAACTACCGACTAATCTTAAAAGTTAAAACTTAAAATCCTAACATAATTTAAAATATTAAAAACTTTAAAACTAAGCATTAAATTTAACAAAACGCCTTGACTAAACTCTTAAAAATGTCAATGTCCTTAGCTAGTCTTACTGGGAGAGGAAGGCTGTTCCATAAGAGAGGGACTGCAACCATGAACGCGCGATCTCCCATAGTCTTTTTCGTTTTGAACCTCAGCTAGACTTGCCAGCAATATGCCAATTATCGTTTCAACGCAAATATGATAAATGGAAAGCGGTAAGATAGAGGCTAGATTCTTAACCCTTTCACCACCAAAAGCCTCCCCTTTGACGAGTAAAATCGTCTGGCGTTAGACAGAGTAAAATCTATAAATTTAAAGATCGATGAGTAACCAGGGGGGCATAATTGAAAAGTTAAAAAGACGTTCTCTGGTTAAAAGTTTTAAAAAAGACGAGCTTTCGATTGCCATTCTGCAATCTGTAAAAGTGAGGTGTAAAAAGAGGAGGTAAAAATATATATGTACAAAATGGTGAGAAAATAACGAACGAATATAAATAAATACAATAATACAAAAAGAAATATTTGTGTAACAATAAAATGCTAATAACATGGATGAGATCACAATAAGATTGAGTATTGTCTTGGCAACTGCTTAGAATTATTGTCTGCCTGGCTAGTAATTGCAGTGTGCCAGGATTCCAGCGTTTTTCTTACGCGTGAATTGCCTCTGTCGATGACGCGTGCATTCTCAAAATCAATAGTGTGGCCTTCGAGCCACGCATGGCTGGCAATATTGGAGACACTTTTAAGAACTTTGATGTTTCGTATGTGTTCCTTTTTTCTAGTGTGTAAACATCTACCCGTTTCTCCGATGTAATTCCATGTGCAATCCGCACAGGAGATTTTCTAGACAACGTTCGTTTGACGATCTGATGGAGGTCTTGATTTGGGAGACACAAATTCCTGTTGCAGGGTCTTAACCGGTCTGGTGGTGGCTCGGATGCCGTAGTTGTTGAGAATTCTTGTAAGTGGTTCAGTGACACCTTTGATGTATGGTAAAACTGCGAAGCCATTTTGGGAGTCTGGTGGGACTGTCCACTTAAAGAACATTCCCACTAACTCTTCAGGGGAAGGGATTACTTCAGAGGTCGATTTCTTCTTTAATATGTTCGATATAGTTGCTGATGGGTAGCCATTTGATTTTAACGCGTTAGAAACGTGGGTCAGCTCTTTGCTTACTCCTTCAGCGGTGCTCGGGAGGTTGAGTTCCCGATTTAGAAGGGTAGAAGTAGTACTTATTTTGTGATAACCAGGAAGAATGGGGCAGTTACTATCGGTGTTTATCCAAAGCCCACACATACTGACAGATACCTGGACCTTAACTCTCATCACGAGTTAAAACACAAAATAAGTACTGCTTGGCTTCTACCCTTCTAAATCGGGAACTCAACCTCCCGAGCACATACATTTTCAGCTACTCCAAAAGAAATCGAAAAAACAAAACAAGAAGTCTGTAGAGTGTTTCAATCAAATGGCCTGAAAATCACAATTGACGCGAATAAGAAAATAGTGAACTTCTTGGATGTGACCTTTGATCTAAGAAACGGGAGCTACAAACCATACACAAAGCCGAACAACAGATTAATAGAGCAACCACCCGCCGGCGTTACTGAAGAACATCCCCAAAAACATCAATCAAAGACTCAGCAACATATCATCCAGCCGAGAAATCTTCGACGAAGCCATTGCACCCTATCAAAAAGCCCTCGATGAAAGCGGATACAGCCACAGACTTACATACAACCCGCCAACAAACCAAGCAAATAGACGAAGGAAGAATCGAAAAAGGAACATCACCTGGTACAAACCCCCATGGGATTGTAACGTCAGAACCAACATCGGTAAAAAGTTTTTGAACATCGTGGATATATGCTTCCCAGAGAACCACATATTACATAAGATTTTCAACAGGCACACACTTAAACTCAGCTACTCGTGCATGCCGAACATAAAATCCATGATCGTGTCACACAACAAAAAGATCATCCCAAAAACACCAACGGTGCCTGAACATCAACAAGAAAAGGAATGCAACTGCAGAAAGAAACCCGAATGCCCCCTTGAAGGTAAATGCCTCCAGACCAACGTTGTCTACCAAGCAACAGTGGCAACAGAATCTACAACCGAATCCTACGTAGGATTAGCATCAAACTTCATGGAGCGGTACAGGAACCACATGACATCATTCCGACACATCAAGCGAAGGAACGAAACTGAATTATCCAAACACATATGGACCCTAAAAGACGGCAACAAACCCTTTCACATTAAGTGGAAAGTACTAAAAACATGTAAACCTCACGAAGAAATGTAGCTTGTGTCTTTACGAAAAGTTCATTATTATCTGCAGAAATAAATTGTGCACCCTAAACAAACGATATGAATTAGCAAGTTCTTGCCCTCACAAGAACAAATACGTACTCAGAAACTTTCGAATAACATAGCGTAACTGTTAATTTACAGCACGCGCAAGGCGCGCGCTCACACAACTATTTGTTTATATTGCCAGCATTCAAATTTAACGGTCATTCGTCGCTATTGCCTGATGAGTGTAGTCAGTATTTGGCTATACGAAACAGAGCTGTTGCAATAAAGCGATTATGAATCACTTCTGAAGTCTGGAAATCTTTACAAAAGAATGTTTACAGCTCCTGAAAAGTTGAGCGCTCCACGAAAACCATTCTTCAAACATTGATTGACCTATTATATATATATATATATATATATATATATATATATATATATATATATATATATATATGCTTGAGATTATCATATATATATATATATATATATATATATGATAATCTCAAGCATCAAAAATGTATTTATACTGTTTCCCGTTTCAAATATAACTAAACACAAGGGAAAAAAACATTTTTAAGGACCACCTATATTTCGACTGTGTAGAACAGTCTTCCTCAGGGTGAATGACTGTTACAAGCGTTACACGCAATTATAAAAGTGCGGCTTACAAATCTAAACACGTGAGCGCTAACAATTATACCGGTAACAAAAAGCGCATGCAATACAAACACGAACGCTAACGGTAATAATAGGCGCGTGCACTAGAAAAGCCTGACAAGAAATTAATTACGCGCGCGACTTCTGCGGTTCTGACAATAAAAAAAGTCACTTTCGTTAAGACCCTCCGGCGCTATTGTTCTATAGGCACCAGGATGGCTCCATCATATGCGAACTTGTTTATGGACAGATTAGAGAGAAGCCTTCTTGATGGATATCACACGAAACCTTACACCTGGTTTAGGTTCATTGATGACATTTTTATGGTTTGGACAGCTGGAGAAGAAGAACTCAAGAACTTTTTAGAGTATCTAAATAGTGCGCATGACACTA
>JAEMWC010000435.1:520000-545000 GCA_016490735.1 Pachyseris speciosa
CCTTCGTCAGTTACAAACAGAATGTTAAAAACCTACAATTTAAATATGATTTTACAACAATGGTTACAAATTACATACGGGTTACGTAACTCAGACAATGAAACGAAAAACAATAGGTGTACAAAAAGTATGAAACGACTACGGTAAATTAACAGGATGCGGAATAACAACAATAATAGAACTAGTGATAAATGTTATGTAATTGTCGCAGCGCAACAGGTTCCCCATCAAGGGCCTCTGAATCATCATACCTGTCAGTATCATAACAAAATCCCTAAAGAGGGCCCTTAAACAATAAGTAATAATTTCCCAACAAAGAGCCTTTGAATGACCTAGCTAGCACAAAAATAACAGAATCCCCAAAAGAGGGCCCTGAGCGCTGAAGCAACTACAAGTGCTAAAGATTACAATTAATGAGTCGGTACACACTAACTTGTTAAAATATATAAAAAATAAATTCACTGCCAATACGCACCTTAAGAAAATCGCAACCTATTGTCCAAACTCTGCTGAAATTAAGTATAATGGATGCGGTTTTTTGAATGAAATTCTTGTCTTTTATTAAGTCCATAAGGTGAAAGGGAAAACAACTGCGCACTCCAGTATGCTTCTTTCGTAATTAATAGCTGTTCAGTGTTTTCGGACGTGTTAGTTTGGATTTGATCGATACATTGAAATGTAAAGTCCGATAGCACGTGCGGAGTTCGGTTGAAGTGTGTGGCGACCTCGCAAGTCTTCTTATTGGTTCTCATGGACGATTTGTGATTTCTAAATCTAACTTTAAATTCCGTGGTGGTCGATCCAACATACTGGAGATTGCATTTCTTACAATGAACCAAATAAATCACATTTGAGGAATTACACGAAAGTTTCTGCCGAACAAAATAGGTTTTACCAGTTTGTGCGCTGGAAAAAGTAAAACTGGTAAAACCTATTGTTCGTTAATTCGTCGCATTTCGCCTCAATATAGCTCTTCCCTGAAAGCTCACAACAGCTATGATCCCTCCAGTTTATTATCACCGATCGGTGCATGGCCGGAAGTTCCTTACGGTGAAATATTGGAATGCATGGAAAGGCAGCTTCCCGACCTCAGAAATTCAGGATAAATCCAGACCAGAACTAGAGTTTTCTACGGTGCCTTAACTGATTTTCTCTAGCTGAGATTTTCGGATGGGCAGTAAAAGGCAAGCTAGCATCTTCGGAGAGCATCATCATGAGCGGCTCGCATTCGGGCGATAAGTGTCCTTTACCTTAATTTTTCCTGGCTAAAGAATCCGAGTAGATCATTGTTTTAGCTTAGTACATGAATACGACTTTAAGAAGCCCTTAAACAATCGGGAACACAGGAAAGACCATTTCAATAGGTTTACTGAAATAACCTTGTTGTTTACCTATGACTGACGTATTTCTCATAACATTTGTTGTCTCTCAGTTTTGTGGTGAAGACGTGGTATCAGACAAATCGCTGTACCCAACATTTGCTCGCACAAGACCTCCAAATGCTCAACTAAGCAAGAGTATCCTAGCAGTGTTGAACAGATTTTCTTGGAAGGTTGTGGCAATTGTCTACTGTAGTGAAGTCTGCTTCAGCCAACATGCTTGGGAAAAAACCAAGGAGGACATGAAGAAAATCTTTGAAGCGGACGGAATTAAAGTTTCGTATGAAGTCACCATGCCTATGGAGCACGAACCAGAGAAACTGGATCAAGTTTTGGAGAAAATTAAAAAAAAAGCTCGCAGTAAGTATTAAAAATTGAGGATTTCATCCTTTCTGTTGGACAGCACTAATAATAATAACTGCTGCATAATAATAATTATAATTGTAATTATAATTAATTATAATTATAATTATAATTGTAATTGTAATTGTAATTGTAATTATAATTATAATTATAATTAATTATAATTATAATTATAATTGTAATTGTAATTGTAATTGTAATTATAATTATAATTATAATTAATTATAATTATAATTATAACATCGAACACCTGTAGCGGTTATGCTTCCTGGGAACAGGGAAAATCATGAGAGGAAAGTGCTGGACACTTAAGGACGGGTTTGATGGTCATGGTATGATCAGACAGTACAGGGCATCCTAGGCCACAGGCAGTGGCCCGATGTTCTGTATTATTTCCTGCATGAGCAGTGATTTATAGCCATAATAATAATAATATTAATAATAATAATAATAATAATAATGATAATGATGATAATGATGATGATTATAATTATCTCTCGTAAAGCGCACAAATCTAGAGCTCAAGGCGCTTTACAATCAAACTGAACAAAAGTATAAAAACGTACGTCAATATCGATAGTAAATTTTAGAAGTAATCTCATGAGGATTCATTCAAGGTAGCTCTCTCTTCATATCGAAACATTAAAACAGTGAAACTGAGCTTCAATTATACCAGCTAATGACTTTTTTTTTTCTTTTAGTTGTTATAATGGCCACCAATCCAGAGTTCGCCCCTGCTTTTATGGTCAAGGCAAGAAGAAAAGGCATGACCAATGGAGATTACGTGTTTATTGCCAGCACCATTTCTGATATTGTGGAACCGGACTACTGGTGGACAGGGATTGCAGGAACAGTCAATAAAAGCGAAGCTGAGAAGGCCTGGCACTCAGTGCTCACACTAGTTCCCAGGCCTTATAATGTTACTAAGTACAGAGAATTCCAGGAACGAGTGGTTACTATAAAGCATAACTTTCCTAAAACAAATGAGACTCGCGTAAAGGTACTTACAAAGTGATCACTGTTTTATATTTATGTAGCCAGGTGATAGTTTCATCGAGATCTGAATTACACACACAACTGCTCTAAATGATACCTTACTCATTGAAATCTTCTAAATATAAGATTATTTAGCATTCCCGCGATTTATAACAGAGATAGGACTGACTGGAGTCCAATTGTCCAATGACGTAATGTAACGCGCATATTGTCCTATCAATGCTCTAATCATAGTTGGTAATGACCAATCAAATTCGAGAATTTGGTTTGGTAACGACTGAAATGACTACACAGAAAGACAACAGTTGAGTTGATTCGAAATTGTAGGGAAAACCATTACTTGCATAGTCTCCTTCGCAGCCGTCGTTTGAGCTCGTCACGCAACGCACTCCCTCCCTGGGGGAGGAAGGGCGTTGCGTGACGAGCCCAAGGTCCCTCTCTTTAGTTCACACAGAACTACAAAATGACTACCAGCACGAGTAATATAAGAAAGAAACCTGAAAACGTCTAAACGTCTTTGATCTTCCAGGTCTTGCATTATGCTGTCTATCTGTACGACGCTGTTTACTTGTACGCCCTGGCTCTCAACAAAACCATTTCCAAAGGCCAAGATCCAAAGGATGGAACTGCCGTTGTCGATAACTTAAAACAAACCAGTTTTGAAAGTAAGCCATCTCCTATCAGTAGAAGTAAGACTCACAATACGACAGTAAGCCAGTAAGGTTATTAAATAAGTCGGCAGTGGTCACAAGGCAAAGGAAAAGAACGACAACAGAATTTAATTAATTAATTAATTAATTAGTTAATTAAAGATCTGATAAACCAGTGTAAAGCGAGCCAAAAAAAGTATGACACTGGCCTTAAATTAGTGACTATGCCTGCTGTAATTTTATTATCAGTTATTCTTATTCTTGTTTCTTGTTGGTTTACTGGAATGATTTATTGATTGTTAGCTAGTTCTGTATATTTAATTGTCGTATATTCATCTGTTTATCCAGTGAGAAAGAAAGCATCCACGAGGTTTCAGTTGCATAGTCAAGAGAAATTTAGAAGAAAAACTGAACTTTAAAATTGTTTGAGAAAAACGACGTTTAGTTTATTTCATGATTGTTAAAAATTTCACCCCTAATAGCAAAAAATGATGTAATTTCTTTAAAGGTAACTACTCACTATAGGATATGTAGGCAGGCCCACCTGTGTGCACTGCTAGGAGAGTTCTTTCTTTTCTTTTTATTCTAAAGTAGGTGGTGTGGCCAACTCGAAAGCATTCGCTACTTTGGCCACCACACACATCCTGTAATTTCTACCTTAGTCCATGATATTTTTTAATCGTTCAGTGTAACCCCTGCACTTTTATGTCATGTAAGTCCTTTGTATATAGTGTGAAATAAATGAACTGAACCGAACTGAACTGAACACGTTGTAGGGACAGAACGCATGATTTGGGTCTCGTCCTTCATGCAACATTTCAAGTTGGCAACAAATATTTGGTCCTCGCACAGGGTAAACTGTCCTGCAACATTTCCCCTTTTCATTTTCCTGCTGCATGTTATCTAGTCTGTCCCACCCTTTAAAAACATATGTGAAAGATGAAGCAGCTGGAGATGCCCTGAAATTGACTCTTTACTTACATTTTGTCATCGTAACAGGTGTCACAGGATTTCACGTATATGTAGACGACAACGGAGATGTAGAATTTAACATGACACTTCTTGATTTTATTAAAACGACAAGTGGAGAAGACGGTAAGTGACATAATGTGCAGCGGTTTATTATTGCACGTGCAGTTATACGGTATATTAAGTGTATGAAGCGAAGTCTGTCTTCTTAAACAATTTGATTAATAGAGGCTAAAGAATTCAAGACAATATTTTCGACCTCACTTTCAATGTTTTGCTGCAGAAATGAAGACAGTGGGTGAGTTTAAACTGGATCAGTCAGGGAAACAAATACTGCAATTACTCTCTGGGATGAATATATCGTGGTGTGAGGATTGTCAGCGGACTTCTCCCCCTGCAGACACGCCTCCCTGTGGATTCAACAATGAGTTTTGCGCCACACCCTCGCCAAGTACGTTTTAAAATACTACTTGCTGAATTCCAGAGTGAATGGCAGGTGATAGAAGTAGTGAGTAACTGATCGGTATAGCCTGCGGGATTAACTCGGTAGGTCGCAAGCGGTGAAGCGAGGTACGGCTAGCTTGCTCGTTGTTCGTAGCTTCGCCTCTAGCCGCTCCCCAAATTCTAGTTAGAGAGTGGGTTTGAAATAAAAGAAACATTAAAATGAACTCATCCAAGAAAGGGCTTATTCTAAATCTAGTGAATTCCACTCGCAAGTTTCCATTAAACACTTTTAAACCAACCGTTTGCTGAAAAACAAAATAAAACGTGAAACGCGAGATAAATTGGAAATTCCGTAAGCTTATAGAAATATTTCTACTTTACCTCGCTTTTTACGAGTTAGGACTTGGTCTCTCTATTTTAATTTCCTTTTTTTTCATTCTGTTTATCCGCCTTAGGTTTTCGTATACTTTGCATTCCTTTCACTGAGTAATCGCTTGCTTTCCACGTTCTAAATATAATACAAGTTGCATCCCATGGACCTTCAGAGTGTTGCTTTCCTCAGATATCGCGTTTCACCAATTTCTTTTTCCTGTGATCGTTTCAATTTGGACAATAACAATTAACAATTATCCTGCGAAATCGTGCGGAATGTACATATCGACGAGCGAGTTCAAATTCAGGCGATGTTGCATTAGATTAAGTAGGATAATTGTTCAATTAATCAACGGATTGATAAAGAAAAGCACAGTTTGCCGAGTTTATTAGAGAAAAGATTGGAAAACTGCTATTTTCCTCCCCGATCCACAGGAAATGACGCATATTGTGCCTGGTTGTGCACGTACGGCAAATATCGAGTTCACCATGATCATGTATATCTGGACAGTGTAACGATGTGTTGCATATTATACACTTAATGTGTGGTTCCGAAGGAAACAGTTAGTTTTGTTTTCCCTAGAGTTCTGATGTTTCCCGAGACGTAGTCGAGGGAAACATCAGGATTCGAGGGAAAACAAAACTAACTAGTTTCCCGAGGAATCATGCATTAAGTGCTTTGTTATATACCGAGACTTTCCGTTCAATAATCACAGCAAAACGAACAAACAAACAACACGTCTTTATTCACAAGCCTTCTGAATGAATAATTTACAAATGTTTAAAAGTACCTGAAAACGTGTAATATGCTTTTCTTGTATTTTCCGAATCTTTTCCTCCTATTAAATGCTGAATTTCTTCGGCTGAAAAACGTTTCCTTTTAGTCTCAGGTTCCATGACTTTTGTTTATCGTTAGTTTAATTGAAAACTCCCAGTGTTCTCAGGTCCGCCCTCGTCAAGCAAGCTGATGTGAGCACATGCTGAAGATCATGACACTTTTTAGCCATGCACTGATCATGTGCCGTTGCATTCGGCGCGCGGGCAACAACTGCGGAATTGTATCCCGATCTGGATGCATTTGGATTTGATTGGGGCACGTGACCAAGAATCAACCAATCACAGTGCTCATTTTGCTGCGTGAAAGTCTACGTATATAACATGAAACAGTATTCGGTTATTCTCAGAGTATATAGAGTATTTTCACATGACGTCACGGCGGCCATGTTGGTGTCCAAAAACAAAGAAACGGTGGCCATGTTGGTGTCCCAAACTAAACTTCTGGGAACTGAACTCTATTTTTACGCAAATACTTTCTTTTGTTTCAGAAAACCAATATGGCCGGTAGTCACGTGAATGAAAATGCTTGCAATGGAAGCTCTTACGCAGAGAATATATTAAAAAATACTCCCTCCCTCTTGACTTGCGGAAGCTATTGTAGTCCCAGTTCGCCTGCGCGCGGAAGTTCTCCTATTTGCTTTGCTTCACGCGGGAAAAGGAAGCAAGGGAAATAGGAGACGTCTACTCGCAGGTTCCAGTTCCAAGTCCCAGTTCCATGCTGGGGATATGAAGACGGTCGTATTTGCTATACTGCTGGCCAATCAGTCAAGAGCACAGTTACAGTTTCGTTGCCTACGGTTTTATATCACACACTTTTTAAATGACACTGTTCACTCACTTTATACTTAACAGGTCCTACCAAGCGAACTGATTCCCATGTTCACATCGCAGTCGCTGTTGTAATTTCTGCTCTTATCATCGCTTGCTCAGCATTAGTCTTCTTCTACGCAAGGTAAGAGCAAAGCTATAAATTCCCTTCACTTGGGAGCAAAGGAAATAGGAGACGTCTATTCGCAGGCTCAGTTCCAATTCCATGCCGGCTATACGAAGACGGTCGTATTTGCTATGCTGCTGGCCATTCAGTAAAGAGCACAGTACAGTGTCAATTACAAGCCGGAACGTGGTCTGTCCATGTTTTAAACGTGAATCCGAAGGGGGGCGTACATTTGCTGTGAGGGCTGCTAGGCTATGGAATACAATACCAATTTTTGTAAAGAAGATTGAATGTGTACATGGTTTTAAAAAGGCCTTAGTTGACTTTTATGTATCTTCTTAACTTTCTTGTTTTATTTCATTCTCGTTTTCTTCCTACTTAATATTTTATACTTGTATTTAACTGTTGTTCTATTTTATTCTGTGCATATTTTGATTGTATTTTAATTGTAATTTTCAACTATTGCTAATTGAGGGCCGTGGGTTTGTCAGTTTTATTGTTTTGCGTTACCTTCTTGAGATAAAGTTTATTATTATTATTATTATTATTATTATTATTATTCACTCTTTACTCTTCACTCTGAGGGGAGTTCGTGACACGTGCAACAACAACAACAACAACTTTATTTCTGAGTCAAAGTACTTTAGCATACCTGCTAATTTGAGACACAATAACAAAGCAAATACTAAATAAGTAGTAAATACTAAATTAATTAATATTAAATACAATGACATTCTAAAATACTTGTGCAAAAATACCAATGTTATTCTATTAAGAAAGATATAAAAATCTATCGATACTATTCTATTAAAAATACTCCTTGTCTCTACGAGCTGCAGAGAAAACAGTTAGGTCCACATTCGTTGCTAATTACGTTCGAGAGATCCATTTGTCTTACTAATTTCTTAACTGACTCAGGGTGCTAGCATTTCTTATGCCCCGAGGTAGGCTGCGCCATAGTGTCGGTCCAAGACACTAAATGGAATGCATGGCCCTCGTAACATTTTTTCGCCTACTTGAGCCTCTCTAAAGCCTCTCTTGACTTCATCTCCATTACAGGCTACTCAAATATGGAGTTGGTCCCATACCGTTCTGGTGTTTAGGCCAGAAGCTGTCTGGATCTTAGAGTAAAATGAATTGCATCCTCTAAACAAAGCCTTCAACTTCACCTTCGTCTGCCCAAATGTGGGATGGCGCAGAGGTGAGAGCACTCGTCTTCCACCAATGTGGCCCGGGTTCGATTCCCGGACTCGGCGTCATAAGTGGGTTGAGTTTGTTGTTGGTTCTCTTCTCTGCTCCGAGAGGTTTTTCTCCGGGTTCTCCGGTTTTCCCCTCTCCACAAAAACCAACATTTCCAAATTCCAATTTCATCTGCTTGTAAAGCTCATTTGATCATATACACATGGAAAATGCGTTGTATAAGTTCTAAATTATTATTTTTATATTATTATTATTAATTTGGTATTAACAAAAATTAATATTTGGGTAAAATGTGTAAGTCATTAAGTCAATAATCCATTTCACGATTCAAGTAAAATGAATCTGTACTGTAATATCCAATTTATTCTGTGAATTAATTACTTTTAACAGGAAATACTCGTTTGAGAGAGAACTTGTGAACCAGATATGGAAAGTGAACTATGATGACATCGTCAGTCGTTCCGCGATGGGACTTGGTACGTCAAGGCTCTCAAACATAACATGTGAGGTATGATAATTGCCATTACCGGGCATTATTATATGGTTAGTGTTTGTAGCCGATATAACGCGCCCGTAATGCCCACGGGCCGATGTTTTAAGGATTATGCAAATTAAGGGAAAAGACAGCAATGGTTTTCCGAAAGCCACATTTGTGTTTTTACATTGAAAATTGTTGCAGCTAGAGCAAAAATGTGAAAACACGACCAGGAAGACTGTCAGTGAAAAATTTGACTTGGGTTTGAATCAATGAATGAATAGATAAGCGCGGGCATTACCGGATGTGAAGTGACGACTTCCGCTTGAACTAAGCTCTTTCTTTAGAACCCTTTTGTTAGCCATATAATAAATGACTTAATAACCTCGACTGTTCGGCTGATGCACCATGTACCAAGTCCATTGTCAGTCTATTGTTTTCTTCCATTGTGTTTGGTTTATTGTTATCGTTCATTGTATTGTTTCTCCATTGTAGTGTGTGATGTCACCCGTGAAAGGTATATGGTGCATCAGCCGACCGTTCGGTCGTAACGACCTCACTCTCGGTTATTAAGTACTTAGTATGACCTCAGTAAATTTATGTTCATGATGGACTACGGCGGTTACAGTTAATTTAGAGATTTTAATAGTTCGTTCATCGAGCTTTGGATCTCAGTCATAACCCTTCCAGCCTAATGTACTAAGTGTCTTCCTTCGTGAAGACTGTTTTGGCCAAACGCTTTACTCCACACTCAGCCTTTCTCCACCTTAGTGCACGGGTAGGTACTGGCGAACCTGCATGAACTTAAAGGGAACCTCAACTCTTACAACAAATTCACGCTAAATTTTTGGAAATAATTACTAGCTTCCAAATTTTGTTTTGAAACGTGGATATAACATTTAAGTGTTAAATTTCCCGGGCGCGGCCATTTTGGATTTGATGACGTGTAATGGCTGCAGCTATTGTCAAGACGCAAATGAAGCAGAAACCCCTTTCTGTGAAACAACAGGGCAACCATAATACGTTTTAAAACAAAATTTGAAATCTAATAATTATTGCCTACAATTTAGCGTCAATTTGTTGTAAGAGTGAAGGTTCCCTTTAAGCATCGCATTAACGGCGATTCAAATGCTTCTTGCCACTTGCTTGCGAAGTGGCAGGAGATTACAAGGAATATTTAGTTACGCTCTACACATACATACATACATACATACATACATATACATGAACTTTATTTAACCTCGAATTGCAGAGTAGCCTGAAAGGCTAATATCTTCGAGAACAAAAGAAGAGAAAATCTATTTACATGCATAAAATTCTATATACATACATAAAATAAATGTATTACATACATAAAAATCTTTTTACTATGCTATATAACCTTGCCACTAAGAGAGAGAGACTAATTCTGTGTACTTGTTTTCTACTAAACTAAACAGGTCGAGATTCTCAGAAATCCACGTGTCTTACGCATTCTTTGGAGTAATTCTTTCGGATTTATTGGTGGTAATTTAAATAAACCTGCTCATTATAGCGTTCATGAAATTATAATTTCAACTGAGTTTGTTTTCAAAGTCGATAAAACAATTTTAAGAACGTTACTAAAGTTGAAACAGGATCCTCATCCGGAAATTTTTCCGAATCTTTGAAGAAGGGGGCCAGTAAGAGGTTAGATGTGAACACTGATGTACCAACTGGCGTGTTCACCCATGCAGATCAGTTCTTTACTGAAATTAGGCGCAGATTTCCTATACACGGCTTTTGCCGTAGAAAAGGTCCGTAACCATGGCAACCGGTGAATCTTTCGCTTGATTTTATAACCGGTGTCTAATTAATGTCCAAATTGTGTTTCAGTCTACCATGGTGGGCAGATCCCCGAGCGGCATTACATTAGGAACGTACAAGGTGAGATTATCGATCAAGGCGATTATATTTGTACAAACACACAACCTACAAACAACTTTTTTTAGCAATTAGCATTTCAGGTATTTTCTTTCCTTTGTTTGTTATTGTTGTTTGTTTGTTTTTCTGAAGACAGGCAGTTCACCCTGCACCGTCCCGTCTGTTTCCTTAGATAAGCAAGTATGGTCACCGGCGACATGCATACTGCTGGGTGTAATCCTGCAGTGTACAAGCTCCCCATCCTGTTGGGAGTAGCCCGGTGGGGATACTCCCTATAATGGCCTACACGGGGAGGTTCCGCCCGAAAGGGGTATCTTTTTCACGCTTCAGGTATATGAAAGGGTAGGGATTTTACGAGTCGAAGTATATGAAGGGGTAGGGAAATCTGTCATTGAGGTAAAAGGGCCTTTCATTAAAATATTTCGAACACACATACCTTATGACTGTACTGTTTTAATTTGAAAAGGACAAGAAGACTTCCTGTTTTAGGTATACGAAAAGGGTACCATTTGTCAATGGAAGGTATACGAAAGGGGCACCTTTTCTGTCAAAAATGGTATATAAAAGGGTAAGGGGTCGGACCTCGGGGCGGAGCCTCTACGTATTAAAATTTTTTTAGTACCCCCTCCCCCGGCGGTAGTAGCGATATTCTCTTTGCCTCATGGTAAAGAGACTAGGGGCGTATTGTTTTGTTTCATTTCGTCCAGTACACTGAATAGGTTCCTATTCCGGAATAAGCCCCCAAAAAATGTGCACTGGGTTAGCCTCCGTCTGAGTGGGACACTAGCGGATCTTCTGCGACTTTACCTTGTATCAACTCTCCCGAACGGAATATAGAGTAAAAGCATTTTTAACGTTTAGTTGTTGTTGTCGCAGGGTAATCCGGTCATGATAAAGCGAGTAGAAAAGGATCAAGTAGACTTAACAAGAACAGTTCTGCTTGAACTAAAACAGGTTAGTAAGCGTGGCTTGTAGATATCAATGAAGGATATGGCTGATATGTACGTGACGTCATCACCGCCCTGTTTCTTAAACGCTTCTTCTTCCACGTGATTGTCATTTGAAGTAAAAACTCCCTGGCCTGGTTTGACAATTACCTTTCTAATAGAACACAGTCTGTCACTATTAATGGCAATCTCTCAGATTCACTGGATATTAAACTTGGGGTGCCTCAAGGCTCTGTCTTAGGGCCGTTATTATTCATAATATTTATTAATGATCTACCGAGTGTTGTCCGTCATTGCAAAGTTGTCTTGCATGCAGACGATACCGCTTTATTTTTTGCTGAAAAGAATGTTCAGACCATTCAATCTATCCTTCAGGACGATCTCAATGTTGCTGGTGAATGGTTTTCTGGGAACAGATTGCTTGTGAATTGTGTAAAAACCAAAGTCATGCTCTTCGGTTCAAATCAGCGTCTGGCAAGATCACAAGGACTTTCTTTATCATTATTGGGAAAGCTGCTGGAACTATCTGATGCTGTGAAATACTTAGGCCTAACTCTTGATGTTTCTTTGAATTGGCATGAACACATCAACGATATTTCTTGTAAAGTAACTCGTAGATTAAACTTGCTATGGCGGATCCGGAAATATTTAAGTATAGACACTTGCAAACATTTACATATGACTCTAATTCAACCATTATCAGAATATTGTGACGTTATTTGGTCCAGTGCTGACAGTTCCAGCCTCAACAAATTGTTAAGGCTACAGAAGAGGGGAGCACGCATTATACTTCATAAGAAGACCAGAGAAGAGCGTACAGCGAATTTATTTCGTGAGTTAGGTTGGGTATCTCTATTTGAACATTGGACTTTTCATAAGTGCCTTACTGTTTATAAATGCCTTAATGGTTTTTGTCCGTCCTATCTTTGTGACTTATTTTCCCGTAACTCTGACATTCATAATTACAATACTAGAAATAAATCCAATCTTCATATGGCAAAAATAACTTCAAAGTCTGGCTACAGGTCTTTTACCTACTCAGCTGCTAAACTTTACAACAGCCTGAACACTGCCACAAAAAATGCAAGCTCTATTAATTCATTTTCGAACAATTACTGGTCCGACACTTGTAGATTTTGCAACACGTTATGTCCTAAATTAGTATTTGTAATTAGTATTTAGAATTTTTAGTTTAGTACTACTATTTTTAAGTTTACAATTTTTATTTTATAGATTACCTTAGATTCCTTTTTATTAGTATTACTAATTTATCTTATTTCTGATTGTATAGATTAACTTTACAGCACAGCTTTATTGGAAATAAGTGTAAACTTTATGAATCCTGTGCAAAATAAAGTATCTATCTATCTATCTATCTATCTAATTCCATATTGACTGGATATAAAATTTTCATCGGCAAGCGTAAATTCACAATAGTCGCAGTGTATAGTATATATATAGTATGAAAAACTATTTCAGATCTGGAAGCCTAGGAAAAAGTAATGAAAATAGAAAATAATTTACTGATGTAGGGTGTACAACGCCCGAACTTCTGGTTCTTTCTATGAGAAATATTCTGAAATTCTGTACTAATTTATTTTCTCCTTATAGATTCGGGACATACATCACCCAAATTTGACCAAGTTCTTTGGCTCATGCGTGGATGCTCCCAATATATGTATTCTTACCGAGTACTGTTCAAGAGGCAGCTTGCAGGTAAATATGTAACCATTATTCATTTCTTGGTTTTTGCACGTAACAAATACGGCGGATTTCTACAACTTGCTTAGAATATTTTCTGACACTCACACTGGCGAGCCGAGGGGAGGAATTGCAAACTACGAGTATTCGCATGTATTGTCTGTATTACTTCACTTCTCTTTAATTCCTTTCTTGAACCAGCTAAAATTGACCGATTAAATCAGGAATACCAAAAGTCTCGGACAATACACTGTGCTTTTACTTTACACAGTATAGTGAAGTAATAACGTGTATTTTGATGACTTTCAAATATTTAGTGACATAATCAGTTTTCAACCCGAGTTGAAATAAAGTATCTACCTACCTGTTCTAAAAAAACAAAACACCATATATAGTCACGGAAGACTTCGTTCGAATGGCCAACCAGCGAATTTAATTAACAGGCTGAACTGAAAGATTAAAACAACCATACATAGCATAATAAACTTGACCTTAAGGAAAGAACTAGCTGTTCATTTATAATCATCTGCACTGATCGCACTTCAGAATATCTTTAAAGAAGGACTCAAAAGATGTTCGAAGAAAAGGTTATCCCTCAATAAAAATTTATAGAAGGCTGTATAAGTAATCTAAAACACCATTCCCTCATCAGTCATTGCCCGGCTAGCTCAGTCGGTAGAGCATGAGACTCTTAATCTCAGGGTCGTGGGTTCGAGCCCCACGTTGGGCGACGTGAGTTTTGTTGTTGGTCAGAACAAAGTTTTTTTTTTTTGAGATACTTTCTATATATATATATATATATATATATATAATATTATATATATTATATATATATATATATAATATATATATAGAAAGTATCTCAAATACAGGTGATAAAACTTTGCGTTAGCTTGATGTGAGGCCTTATTCACGAAACATCTTTTTTCCCTTTACAGGATATCATTTTAAACGAAGAAATCAAATTGGATACCATGTTCATTCATTCTTTCATTATGGATATTGCAATGGTAAGGGAGTGAAATAAAACGCAAAAGAAATTTAAATACCAAGTTCACTTCCTTCTGTCTGATGATTTTTATGAATACCGTGGGCGTTTGCCATATTGCAGGTGTTCTTCGTGGGTGGATAAATTAAAAACCGAAATCAATGCTCAACGCGCAGTTAGATTGAGAATCGTGCACTGTCTCCTGCGTTTTTCGAGACCTAACTCTATGCAAAAGCACGAAACCTGCGCGTGCGTCTTTTGCCTTGTTGAGAACACTTAATCGTTACATTGTACCTATAAAATGCTGTGTACACCATCACTACTGCCAACAACAGTTTCCAATCCCATGCGCACATCTACAATTCTTTGAAAATTCTCGTTAGAATCTTTTTGCTCTGCGGGTGCATGAGAAAATCTTTAAAATTTCTATATGGCATATGTCTACAGAAAAACATGCGTGATGACGTTTGTCAAATCCTTCAGCGCAATGAAAAATTGATATAAAAGTAAATAACTGTGAATATTTGAATATCGTATAGTTTGAATCAGTCATATATTTGAACCGTGGGTTTATTATCACTATTTTGGTGAAAAGCTATCTTCTTCTTACAGGGTATGGAGTACCTTCACAGTACAGATATCAAGTTTCATGGCCATCTCACTTCCTCTAACTGTGTGGTGGATAGCCGCTGGAGTTTAAAGATTACTGACCATGGGCTCAGAGAGTTCAAGTCTGACAATGACCATTTAAGCACAAGAAGACGCAGGAATCAGTTGGATTACTTCAGTATGTTTAAGGATCAGTTTTCTTAAAAACAAAAGTGCAGTCCCCACTCGTACAAATAACGGGAAAGCATTAAAAACGTAACGATAAACCGTAAAACTTGCTAAGACAATTTCAACTTACTGATGAAATGGTCCATTCAATTTCTCCACTGAACTTAAACATTTATAACACCTCTCCTAAGAGGAAGCATTTATAACACCTCTCCTAAGAGGAAGCATTAGATCCCCTCATTTTCATTTTCTTTATTTACTCTACATTATTATATTATATATCCATATTACATTATCATATTATAGATCCCCTCCATTTATCCCACACGTCTGTCGAGTTGCTCGTCAATACATATCATTTGACTTAAACGTTAAAAAAGTTCAATTTTCTGAGTATAATTGATAT
Organism: Pachyseris speciosa; assembly: GCA_016490735.1. Classification (NCBI taxonomy): domain Eukaryota; kingdom Metazoa; phylum Cnidaria; class Anthozoa; order Scleractinia; family Pachyseridae; genus Pachyseris; species Pachyseris speciosa. Next base: position 535,341 of record JAEMWC010000435.1, read on the forward strand.
TACTGGGGGCTTGTCTTTTAATAAATTATAGTAGTGTCAGACCTTATGGTACTTGACGTCTTTTTCGACCTTCCTAAGCCGACGCCTATACTCGGTCCCGGTCTAGTTGCAAGGTGTTTGATGGCCTCACACGCATTGTTGTGTGGGATGCCTGTGGTATCTCGCACTATTGCAGGTATGCCACGTTATTGTCATCGGGTTGTAAGTCCGTTAATGCTGATGAGTTGCAAACTTTGCGATGCATTGTGGACAATGTATCCCCACCCATATACCCTTTGGGTACCTATTTTTTTCACAGAGTTGTTGTGGACCGCGCCAGAAATTTGCGACAAAGGGATTATCGTTACAAGGGGAGCTCGAAAGGAGATGTTTATAGCTTTAATAATACTTCACGAACTTGAGACCAGAAAATCTTCCATTTATCGAATGCCATTTGGAATTTGAGGGTAGGTTTTAATAGCATCCTCAGTAATACTTTGTTACTTTTGTTATTTTCTCGAGTCAGAAATGAACAACAAATTTTCATTCCGATTAAATCAAGTTTGTTTGGCAGAGGGAAACGTCGTCAAAGTGGCCGATATTTTCAGTGACGTGCTCACTGTTGTTGCGCATGCGCAAAATATGACCCTGGTTCTATAGAATATTTCACGAGAGAAGATGAACAGACTCCACATTAGTGTGAAATCTGCTCGAGCCTGTATCTAGAACATGGAATCCTGCTAGTCATATACTGAAAATTGCATCTATAGACCAAGTTAAGCTTTGTTTATAATCGCAGGCAAATCCTATTGAATGCAAACGCTTTGGTGTCTATATGAGAATGAATATATGAAAATCATATATTTGAACTGCGGATTAATGATTAAATATGTGACTGATCATCGCAGCTATGAACACTACTTAAGCAGTAGTGAAAATAAAGCCTGAAGAAAAATTTAGGCTTGCACGGGATTCGAACCACGACCTCTGCGATACCGGTGCGGCGCTCTACCGACTGAGCTAACAAGCCATCTGGGAGCTGATCGTTTTGTTGGTTCGTAATATACCCGTGAGTGGTGAATATATGAGAATGAATATATGAAAATCATATATTTGAACTGCGGATTAATGATTAAATATGTGACTGATCATCGAAGCTATGAACACTACTTAAGCAGTAGTGAAAAAAAAAAAAGCCTGAAGAAAAATTCAGGCTTGTACGGGATTCGAACCCACGACCTCTGCGATACCGGTGCAGCGCTCTACCGACTGAGCTAACAAGCCATCTGGCTTTGGTGTCTGTCAGATTTAATCTGCATACCTTGCATTTTTGCCATATTCAACTAAGACGTGAGAATCAGTAAACATTTTTATGGATATTATGGATTTGTGTTTGTTGTTGTTGATGATGATGTTTTTTTTGTTGTTCAGAAATCGTGGGCCGCGTTTTAGCTGGTACCAATCCCGCGTTTCGCCCTCCCCTCCCTACAAACATGCCGGATGAAGATCTTCATTTTGTGATGAAGATGTGCTGGAAGGAAATCCCAGAGGACAGGCTGGACTTCTTGGAAATAAGGAAGCTGCTGAAAAAGCTCCAAGGGGGAAGTACGTTTCCGTTTCTTTTTCTGCTGAGGCTGATTACATTAAACATTGTTATTAAAACATTACAGAGTTAAGCACACAAATTAACCTCTTTTCCCAGGGCTTTTCCCTCGGCCTCGGCCCCAAGTGAGGGAAAAGCCCTGGGAAAAAGGTTGCACACAAATGCCTTCCCTTGCTAGAGGCTATTAATTAACAATTATTCACCGAAGTGGAGGTAAATATCCACCACTTTCACCGACACTGAGGTGAATAATTGTTTTAGTATATACCACACAAGCTTAATAACTAGCAGACCAAAACATTACTTTATGTGTGACAATATACCGACGTGCGGTCGGAAATTTTAAAATCTCGCGCGCCGGCTGCTCGTGAATAGTAGTGTGTGAATAGTAGGTGAATAGTACTTTGGTAATCACCTCCGAGTTAACCAATCAGAGCGCGCGAAAATCACTATTCACTTGTGTGGTGTATACTAATGGACTAATGGCTTCTATGTATTCTGACGTCTGATCTTGTTTCTCACCAAACAAAAAGTCGTACGTTGTCAGTTTTTTATATTGTCTAGCTTTGATTCTTGTTACTGTTACTTAGAAATAACATCGTGGACAAAATAATCTACATGTTGGAGGAACATTCACTCAACCTTGAAAAACTTGTGGAAAAAAGAACCGAGCAGTGGATTGAAGAAAAGAAGAGGACGGAGGAACTACTTCACAGTATGCTACCAAAGTAAATACATTGTCCGTGGGCACTGTGTTGCACTCTTAGTTTAACAGTCCTCGTATTTTGTAGTAATATACAGTAACGGGAGCCCATCACCAGGAGCGTACAACTCTCGTTCTTAGCCTATGTCACGGCATTGTAACAGACCGATTTATTTTTAGACTATCTCTTCCCGCCAAAAAAGGCAACGATGACGGCAGAGTCAACGAGAGCGCCACAAAACAAGAGGTTTAATGAGCGAAAACATGCAAAGGCTCTGCCACATGCAGATATTTGTAGCGTCATCAGAATTCCTGCAGGAGTCTGATATTCGCGGGAAAAAATCTAAAAAAAATTGTTCTGTGAAACCGCCGTGGAAGGAATATAGGGCAGGTGTACGTTCCCAGTGATGGGCTCCTGATAGTAATTAACTTGTTGCATTTTGCAGAAACGGTTATGAGACTCTGTAAGTTCTGCTAACATGTCACCTGATAAAATTCCTTTCACGAGGCCTTCCAAGGGGTGGTCTGGGGTCGCTTTGTCGCTCGTATCTGGTTTCCGGTCTTTACACTCAACTGTTACTGCTCTTCTAGAAGCCACTGACAGTTGGGCATTTAATATCGATTGTGGCTAAATAAATGCCGTCGTGTTTCTCGACTTAAAAAAGGCATTAGACACCGTTGATCATGAGATATTACTAACCAAAATGAATCGGTGCGGAATTCAAGGGAAAACCCTTGATTGGTTTAAATCGTATTTGACGAATCGCACACAACGGTGCTCCGTTAACGGTTGTCTCTCTGACTTCACCACTCTTAAATGTGGTGTGCCACAGGGGACGATCCTTGGCCCTCTTTTATTTCTAATTTATATTAACGATTTGCCTAACTGTCTATCGTTCAGCGTACCTAGACTGTATGCTGATACACCGACATTACTTATGCTGGTTCAGATTAACATCTAATTCAGTCTAGTCTGTCTCACGACCTTGAAAAGCTAAGCAAATGGCTTGTGTCTAACAGACTTACCTTGAACGCTACAAAAACTGAATTTATGTTGATCGGCTCCAGGCAAAGATTAAGTACTTTATCTGATACACTCGAACTCTCCATTGATAATGTTCCAATTGAACAAGTTTCCTCTGTGAAATCACTTGGAATATATATCGATGAGTGTCTAACGTGGAACTCCCACATTGATAAACTGTGTAAAAAGATCGCTTCCGCAATCGGAGCCATAAAGCCTTTTGTGCCTCAATCCACTCTACTCAGCATATACAACTCACTAGTTCAATCTCACTTTGACTACTGCAGCCCAGTCTGGGGTAATTGTGGCAAAACACTATCTAATAAAGCTACAAAAACTACAAAACCGTGCTGCACGAGTAAATAAATACAATAATAACTTCATCGAGCTATGACGCTGATGTCGATTCCTTGTTTCACAAACTCAGCTGGAAAGACTTGCAATCTCAACGTCAAATTCAGAAAGCCCTAATGGTTTTCAAGTCTTTAAACGGTCTGGTTCCTGAATATCTCACATCTAAATTTTCATCGCGAATTGAATCAAACTATGCTCTGAGGGACTCGGTTAACAAACTTGTTGCCCCCTTTCCGAGAACTAACTACATGAAAAATAGTTTTAGTTACAGCGGAGCAACCCTCTGGAACAGCTTACCCTGTAACATTACAGAGTTTGGTTTATTAAACCAATTTAAACGCCTTCTCCATCTTAATTTTTAAACACACGGCATTCATGGAAAACAGGTTTAATAAATAGCATATTGTTAATATTATGAAAGGTGATTGGTGATTGGTGCGTTTCGTTGCGTTTTTAAGCCGAAAGTTGACTGAAAAACTTCTGAGGGTCTCTGAGGCTGAAGCCAGGTGGACACCTGAGAGATTCTGTGTAAAACAAGATCAGGCCCAAGCATAAGCAACCACCTAGAACTTATGGCCTTCCCAAGATACACAAGGCCAACACACCACTGAGACCTATAGTCTCTTGTGTGAACACCTTTGCTTATGATCTGTCTTCCTACTTAGCCGATGTATTGTCTCCCCTAACTGGGAACTCATAGTACACAGTTGACAACTCAGCTCATTTTGAGTCCATTGTGAACGGTGAAAGGGTACTAGAAAATGAGATCATAGTGTCTTTCGACGTAGTGTGTCTGTTTACGAACGTTCCAATCGAAGGAGCAGTACAGACTGCACTGCGAAAACTAGAAACTGACCCGTGCCTTGCCAACCGCACGATTCTAACACCTACGCAGATTGCAGACCTCTTGAGTTTCGTTCTTAGATCCACATACTTCCAGTATGATGGACTGATTTACGAACAGCAAAGAAGGAGAAGCCATGGGTAGCCCGGTATCTACAGTGATAGCTAACCTCTACATGGAGGGTTTTGAGGAGCAAGCTTTGACATCGACGCCCTGCACACCTAAGATCTGGAAACGCTATGTGGTTGACACCTTTACCATCTTAGATCGTGACAAAGTTGACTCGTTCTTACAACACCTCAATAGTCAACAGCCGACGATCCGTTTCACAATGGAAACTGAGAATACAACTCAATTCCCTTCCTTGATACGTTGATCATCAAGGATTCGAATGGATACCTCTCTACCAGTGTTTACAGAAAGCCTACGCACTCTGACCAGTACCTAGCGTATGATTCACACCACCCGCAACCTGTAAAACGCGGTATTGTCAAGTGCCTGTACGATCGATCTAAACACCTCATAACAAAACCATCAGTTATCTCTCATGATAAGAAACACCTCTCATCGGCCCTTGTTTCCAACGGTTATCCGTTTTCGTTTGTAAAAAATCTTACGAAAACTAAGGGACGAACAACCACTAAAGAACCTGAACCCGAAATTAATTAAATCACTGTGGTTCTGCCATACGTCAAAGGCACATCGGAGGCTCTTCGCCGTTGCCTACAACAACAACGGATAAGGACTGTTTTCAGATCTGACACAACTCTTAGATCACACCTAGTGCGACCTAAGGACATTGTCGATCCAGTAAAACAAGACGGAGTAGTCTACAAGATTCCCTGCGAATGTGGTAAGGTTTATATTGGAGAGACGGGAAGATCTATGCATGAACGGATTAAGGAACACGAGACATACGGCTTGCTCGAACCCAATCTTCCGTCGTTTCAGAACATAGCAATGCGACCGGACATTATCCGCTCTGGGACGAAGTTAAATTTATTGACCGAGACCCACATTGGTACACCCGTAGGGTTAAAGAGGCTATTCACATAAGACTTCACCCTAACAACATCAACAGGGACAGTGGAATTGAAATTCCTGAAGCGTGGATGCCCACGATCAAACAACACAACAGCCGATCAGTACCAAAGCGGACCGCTGAGGGAACAATTTCTAGTCTGAACGACAAGGATCGAAATCCTCCAATCAACAACAGCCTAAGCGAGGATCGAAACGCACAAATCACCACCAGCCACGGTGCTTCTTTTAGTCACACGTAGCCAGTCGACACCATCGCCTGATGAAGACCAGCAGTATAGCGGTCGAAACGTCGCGATCCACATCTTTGTGACTCAATCATGAGACAAAAGATTAACTCAGCTAGCATATTGTTGTAAAGCATAATTTTTAATTATAGCATAATGTTGTATATACAGTTGTTTTAGGATACCTGATGAATTTTTTCCGTGTATAAATAAAGACTAAAGATTAAAGACTCCGTCTATCGCTTCTTTCGTTAGGGACAAATGTCGCTGTCGCAAAGTAAACAAAGAGGAATGGAAAGTGAATTGTTTCTGTCGCAAACTGTCGCGCTTTTTCAGCCAATTTCTGTCGGTCGTTGTCGGTGTTTTGGGAGGCGATTGACCTTTTCTTACATTTCTCAGAAGTGTCGCAGACCAGTTAAAAAGAGGGCGACCAGTTGAAGCTGAAAACTTCGATGAAGTTACTCTGTTCTTTAGTGACATCGTGGGATTTACTGCGCTATCATCCGAGAGTACGCCGTTGCAGGTGAGAATCTGTGCAGTGACAGAGTAGTTCTTAACAAACCTAGAGCATGAATTTAACTTTTCCTGTTGAAATGAAAAAATTCAAAGGGATACTGTGCACTGGTCCTTGCAACTAATGTTTCCTTAGTGCTTCAGGATAAGATTTTAAGTTCTGTTTATTAGGTTGTGCTTTAATTTGTATTTTATCTTCAGATTGTGACTTTATTGAATGACCTTTATACCACATTTGACGCAATAATCCAAGGATATGACGTTTATAAGGTCAGTTACCGTATTATCTTACTCATTTAACAATTTAGTATAATATTTTACTAACGAACAAAATGAACCAACGCTTCTCACTTTAGGACCAAAAAGAACCACTACCGCTCCAACCGCAAACAATCTCATCAAGCATTGTCCCTGACTTGCTGTTGTTGTTGTTGTTGACTTGAACAAGCTAATTTATACTCGTTTTAAGGTGGAGACGATTGGTGACGCATATATGGTGGTCTCGGGTCTACCAATCAGAAACGGGCACCAGCACGCGGTTGAAGTCGCTGAAATGGCGCTTCACTTGCTGCAGTCTGTTCAGAGATTCAAGATTCAGCATCGGCCTGATGAGAAGCTCAAACTCAGAATCGGCATCCACAGCGGTGAGTATCGCCAAATGTTACGAGGACCACATTGAAGAGAAGAATTAAAAATGTCTCTTTTCAGTCGAGACTGAACCGAAGAAAAGGTGTAGGTGATAGTTAACTGCTTTCGTTTGCCGGATAATGGCACCTTAGATTTCCAACCACAGATTCAACATTCGAAACAATATGTATGCAGAATTAGAAAAAGTATTCCTTATGCAATAGAGTGTTTTCACATGACGTCACGGCGGCCATGTTGGTGTCCCACACTAAACCTCTGGGAATTGAACTACATCTTTATGCAAATACCTTCTTTTGTTTCTTTTGGTACTCACGTGAATGAAAACGCTCTATACCTTTCAATTACATCATCACATTTATTTCGGATTTTCGATTGTCGACTAAAGGAAAGAAAAAGAACCAGTACCTTGCCCACTGAGTTACTAAAACTTTCATTTCAATGCATGTGAGAATGAATATATGAAAATTATGTATTTGAACTGCGGATTAATGAATGAATGTGTGACTGATCATCGCAGTTATGAACTCTACTTAAGCAGTAGTGAAAATAAAGCCTGAAAAAAAGTCAGGCTTGTACGGGAGTCGAACCCACGACCTCTGCGATACCGGTGCAGTGCTCTACCAACTGAGCTAACAAGCCAACTGGGAGCTGCTCGTTTTGTTGGTTCCGGTAATATACCCGTGAGTGATGAAAATGCGAGAGTGATTATATCAAAATCATATATTTGAACTGCGGGTTAAAGAATGAATATGTGAATGATCATCGCAGAAGATAGTTTCCTGAACCAGACAAAGACGTTTAATTCCGAACGTGGATATAGTAACGAAACCTGACCGTTAGCCCCTGATCAGTATTAACCTCCCAAATTGTCAATGCTTTTAAGGTCGGTAATTATGCGCAGTTTGTGCACGGCTAATAATCAGCCTTTTTGTTAACTTTTAAAGGTCCCGTATGTGCAGGAGTAGTGGGTTTGAAAATGCCTCGGTACTGTTTGTTTGGTGATACAGTCAACACAGCCTCAAGGATGGAGTCCAACGGAGAAGGTCAGAACTTACAATTGCGTCCCTTGTCTAAGTTGTCAAGGTCGTATCAGTTTTCATAAAACCAAATTAAAGTCTTATTACATTCCACTAGTAACAACAGGAGTAACTGAAAAAGGTGAAACACCGCAAGTACTTAACTCCGCAAAACCAGGAAGTTGGCAAAGAGTAAAAGACATCCATATCAAGTACTTGAAATTCGATAGTTAACTTAAGAACTGTACTGTGTGTTTTTCTTAAATCAACGGAACTCCAAGCCATGAATTATGAAACGGTAGTTCCTAAATGATGTCACGTGATCCTGGTAGACTATCCTCTCTCATCGTAAGAAGTCTCCTTGCCTACAACAACAACAACTTTATTGACCCTTATACTTGAAAAAAATTAAGTTTACATGAAATAAAATTAAAACTAAAAGGGTGTTGGCTTCCTAAAATAAATAGAGGAAGGCGCTAGAAAGCGAGGAAACTCCGCCCCATCCACGCGTGCTTCTCGCAACAAGCACCCGTTAATTTCTTTTTCCCTTTCTCCTTTCTAGCTTTGAGGGGATAAAATTTAACTTTGCGATAATATACTGATATAATTGTCTCAACAGCTCTTAAAATTCACATCAGCGGAGCCACCAAAGAGTACCTGGAGAGAATTGGAGGATATGTCATGCAGGAACGAGGATCCATTGATGTCAAGGTTTGCCAGTCAATCCACGACGTGCGAACCTTTTTAAAAGCGATTCTTTTAGGCTCCGCGTTCGGATGAAATCAGTTTGAAAAGCTGGATGCCCTCTACACTGAATTAAAGTCATCTATTCATTCTTCATCCTAACACAATTTTGCTTTATGTAAAATCCTTTTTAACGTTTTATTAGCACGCTCTCAAATACCATCTGTAAATCTTTCTTCGGTAAATACGGATGCTAGGTCTATCTTTGTGAGGACTGGAATCATGTAAAGGTTTATTAAGAGAAATCAATAACGAAATCATCGTGCAAGGCCAACTAAAAGGATTGAAAACTGAATTTAAACAATTTAATGCCACCACTATCGCGACTCCATCATCGTCGTCGTCGTCGTCATTGTGCATGAAATCCACAGTTTCCGTTTCAAACAGCGCTTTAATTTGTCTTCAACTAACTTAACACAAAGGTTTTGACCAGCAAAGAAGCGAATAGAAGCCCTAACCGCATGCAAAATACAGTTGACTATATAACTGGTCCCTTGACGATTATGTAATCGAGGCTACGTAACTAATTAGGCTTGAGATTCATACATACTAAAAGTACTGAATTGATTATACAATGAAATAATTACTAGATTTAAAATTTTGTTTTAAAACGTGGATAAAACGTTTAAGTGTACGAAAAAATCGATATCATCATCGCCTATAGGTGGTTTGCAGCCAATCTCTAGAGACACAGATAGCAATGGTGAAACAAACAAATGCTGGTGGACGAACAAAAGGAGCTAATGACAGATGTATTGTTTACGTCCACCAGCATGGCGGCGATGACGTAACGTGAAAACCACCTATTCTCGCTTTTAAATTTCCCTTGCGCGGCCATTTTGGATTTAATGACATGTAACGTTTGCCCTATTGTTTAACACAAAGGATTTTCTGCCTCATTTGTTTCCTGACAATAGCTGCAACCATTACAAGATGGCCGCGCTCGGGAAATTTAAAAGTGAAA
>JAEMWC010000435.1:550000-640000 GCA_016490735.1 Pachyseris speciosa
AGATCACATGAATCCTTCGCAACAAACCAATTTTCAGGGGCACCCAACGAACCAAATCAAGCACAAGCTATAGAAAGGCATTTTTAAATACCTTGTGGTGTTTGAAGTCTGTTTAATGCCGTGGTGTTTTCGTTAGCTAGAAGAATTTGAGCTATTTGGATTCCTTAGCTGCCTTCTTTTAATAAAATGCTATAGAAAGTTGTCGTTGGGTGCCCCTGAATTTTGAGCCGGACATCCGTTTATGAAAGATATCCTTATGTGTTATAAGTATATGAACGAGGGTTACGAATTGGTTGCCTCAAAACCAACAATAGAATACTCTGGCCAATCACAAAAAGCACGAACAACGCAATGAGCCAATCAGAATGGAAGCAAGTACATGAAATGGGCATCAAGCGCTGGAACACGCGTGCCAGCAGGTCACGATCGGGGTTAATAACCAATCACAGAGCGCGGCAAAGCCAAACCAAATCAAGGAGAACCACTTGCGGCACACATTTGGAAACCGGTCCAGCACGTATGGTAACGTTATCTAACCAACTGTAGCTTATAAAGATACAACCGCCTAAGATAACGATAGAGCTTATGAAAAATATTTAAACGGACTTGCCAGTGCATCCCGGCTGTGGTTTTTGCGGTGAAGGGGTAAAGTTACAAGCTCTCCAATGAAAATGTCGAATACTTTACTCAATGAACTCCGTCTTTGCGCCTGGCAAAAGTATGAATACCATTGCAGAGACAACAGTGCTCCTGAGACAATCAGGCTGCACCAAGACTGTGACGCCAAGAGAATCCATAAATTATCAAATTAATTAGCGAAATAAGTGGTATGCACTTGAAGCTAAAAATGGAAGCACATACGATTATCTATTAAGAAGAAAGCGATATTTCGAATGAGCGCCTTTCACGTAATACGTTTATTTTCGCTATTGACCCTTCACATGCAATGGAAAGACATTGAAGGTCGGTTGTGTCGTCTACTTGTGGCACTAAGGCATTCATAGCTTGTGTCTCGACTCGCACTCTAATGGTCCTAATGAGAGGCAACTGAGGCCAGATCAAAACAGAAATGATCGGACTTTAGGACTCCAGAATTGAATTATTAAGGTTGATAATGGCTCTGCAGTGCCATCAACAGGTATATTGAGATACAGTTAAACTTTAATAGCAACCGACATGTTTAGGCTCTATTTGAATCACCAGCACAACGATTCTTGGTTTGGAGATAACTGAAAAGATTTCTTCCGGCTGAAACTGTGAACGTACTGTGCTTTGAATTACTGTAATACCAATAATTCACTTCAAGCGTGCATGATATAGCAGCTGTTCAGCATCAAAATGACGAGAATTTTCACATCAAATATTGAGCAATCCGTTTTTAGTAACAGTATCTAGATAAACGATTATTTAACTTATTGATGAAGATATAAGACTGTGAAAGGAGAGAAAATTGTCTCTCTCACCCTCCCCACTGACAAGACTGACTCACGCGCCTGTTAAAAATCTCAGCTGTCTTTGTGGGAAACTTGACAATTGGGATTTTTATGATGTTTGCAATTGCAAAACCAGCTCATAAACATCACTGCGAGCAGTCAAAATTATCTGAATTTTCACTGTATATATTTGGCAAGATAGATTGGATTTTTGTAGTTGTCAATATTCCAAACATTTTTGTTTGTGGTCAGGTTCTATTTTTTGCCTGAATATCGTTTCATTTTACTGCCAGTCCCGCCTTTTTCCCGCCCACCAAAACAAAACACTAATTTCGTAATATGTACAGTCGGCCTTGATATTCTCTGAGTAAAACTGTGTTTATTTGAGAGAAGAAAGGCTAAAATGAGAAGAAAACTAATGAGTAGTTGCTAAAGAAAGAAGACGTCTGACATCACTTGGTAGCAGGTGGGTATATTTCACAAACTTACAAGTTAACTTCAATTCCTTGTGATTTCGTAATCAGCAAATTAAAGGAAAATCAGTGCATTTCAGTGAAGGCAGTAACGCTGAAAGATTGTTGAATTGCCACTTACCTCAGTCTATTTGTCTTTGTAAACGATCACGAGCTTTTCGAAGAATTCCGTTTTGTGCCACGAACTCGGTTAGGCGGTTAATAATAATAATAATGAGCTTTATTTAACCAGGGAACACCTTCAGCAGTCTGTTCTCCCAGGTGCCCCTGACATAAATAAATACAATACTAAAATAATGTAGAATATGCATTAATAAGTATCAACATAAATTATAAATACATCAAAACTATAGAATAAAATAAGACGATTAAATGATTACAATAACATTTAGCTAACTTGTCTTATAAAACTTGACAGAAATAATGATAAAATAAAATAATTAAATGATTACAATAATATTTCGCTAATTTGTCTTTTGAAGCTTGATACAGAGTCAGAGTTTTGGATATTCTTAGATAATGTGTTCCATAAGGTGATACTAGTGTACTTAAAAGTACGTTTCATGTATTCAGTTCTTGGTTTAGGTAAAACAAACTTATCTTTGTTTCTAGTATTATAACTGTGTATTTCTGAATGACGTAAGTAGTTCGTATCAAGTCCTTCTAGTTGATTATTTAAGCATTTGTAAGTAAGAATGGCTTTGTTGTACTTTCTTCTCTGCTGTAATGTCGACCAGTTGAGCTTAGCTCGTACTGAGGCAGACGATTGATGGAAATAGTCCCTTTGCCTCATCATGTCCTTAACGTTATTAGATATCCACGGACATGGGTCCCCACGGACGGTTGTCGTTTTGAGCGGAGCATGTTGATCACAAATTTCTGTGAACATTGTTCTCCAGGTAGACCATGCAAGATCAGGATCGTCAAAACTTTCGATCACTTGTAGTGGAAGATATTGCACATCGTCACGGAATGCTTGTTCTTGAAAGCGGTTAAAATTTCTGAATGTTATCTTTCTGGGAGGTTTCTTTATACTTCTCGCGCAGTGAACCGCGTAGACAAGTGAGTGATCGCTAATGCTGAGATGATGCACACCAGTATCGTGGATCTTCTCGGGGTGTGTGGTCGCTATGAGATCCAAAAGGCTGCTTGAAGACTCGGTAATTCGGGTAGGATCTCTAATTAATTGAGACATTTGATGTTGTACCAGTATCGATTTAAGTTTGGTTGTTTGAGGGAGGCGTTGCAGCATGTTACAATTAAAATCCCCAAGGACCAGAAATTCGGAGTGAATTTGAATATTTCCTAGGATGGCTTTGAATCTGTCAAAGAACTGATCATCTGTAGGAGCTCGATAAACTGAAGCGATAAGAAGAGGCCTGGTCTGTGGCAATTTTAGCTCAAACCAGATAGCTTCGAGGTCTGTACATCCCAAATCAGGGCGATGGCTGTAGGCAAATTTGTTTTTAATAAAAACTGCAACACCTCCGCCGCTACCGCTCTCTCTGTCTCTTCTCAATAAATTATAACCTGGTAGATCAACTTCTGAAGTTAATACATTTCTGTTAAGCCAAGTTTCGCTGACGGTCAAAACGTCGACAGAATGTTTATTCGTAAAGATCCTTAATTCATCCACAGAGGAACGAAGACCTCGGACGTTAAGATGGGCAATCACAATTCCTCTTTTCTGCGTCAAACGAGAATTGCTCAGGCCTTGGAGAGGAGTGCATGGAGCTGTGCCGTTAGGACCAGGATTTGATATAATGTCGCCGCAAGACAGTAAAAATAACGATGAGCAAAATTCAGCTAGCAGGGCGTGTTTTACAAAGAAGATGGTAATTTGAAGCCGCTTTGAGGTCGAAGTAGAGCGGGAGCCAATGCTTGTCGATCGTCGCGGCATGGCCGGCTGTAATTCCTTGAAAGTTGAGGTTATCTGGTCATTGTCGATGTAGAAACTGCAAGCATGATCGTCCGATGATGTTAGGCCTCTCAGGTGTACTGTTCACATTTATTTTTAGCACTGTCAGTACATACTCATTGAAAACCTCAAATTTGACTGTTGGTCATGACGTAGGAATTTTCTTCAACTGTCGATCATCTCTCTTAGTGGTCTCTTGACGTTTTAAGTTACGTTTCTGCTAAATTGAATCGAATGTTCAATGACCTGATAAATGACGCCTTATCTGTATTTTATTTGATCTTTAGAAGAGAAATCTGATTAGCATTTAGCTGAGATCACAAAAAAATTCACAGTGTGTTAACGGAAGGAATCTCCGTTTAAAGCAATTCCCCTGAGCAAGTCGAAGTTCCACCTTTGTTGTTGTTGTTGTCGTTATTATTTTTGGCTAGTTTAAAATACTTGAACCAAAAACTAGGTTAACCGTATGCCGCTTAGCCGGCACCACCGAATGCTTGGCATGGTGAGCAGTATTGAAAACAACACGATATTCACACAGCACTGCTGTGGGCTCTCAAAAGCCGGACAATCGCAGACTGGCGGCTTTCATCGGACAGTTTAAAATAAATTTATTTGTTGGAATAGTAGTTATTACTGAGACCTTACACTGTTCTTATTATAACTCATGCACGGTCATCTACTCACTGCTAATGAGGAATTCAAGTCATTCAAGCACCTCAAGCATGATCTAGAAGCCAATAAAACGTCTACCTACAATGCGAGACTAAATGAATAGACTGCTTGGCTAAGTATATACATTAGCAAGTTATTACAGACTGACGCCTGCTTTTTCTAGAGAGCTACCCCTGTTATCAGAAATTTGTGTTATGAGCTCGGAAGGTCAAACTTGACTCATGTACGGAGGGAAATCCCGCTAGAAGACCCTCTGACAACTGAAGCAAAGAGAATTGAAGAACAACTTTGCAACACTGATAGTTGAGGCTACCCTGAAACTCATGACATACTTGACCATAGATAAGAACAGTATCTCAGTGATTTACTACCTGAGAAAACTTGCTCGTTTGTTCGCTTTGAAAACAAAAATCTGCATTTGGATGTTACAGACTTCATAACCGTAAAAACAACTTTCGTAAGCGACAACAGCCACTTAAAAGGGAAACTGGCTACAGCTCAGTATAACTGTGAAGATTATGAAGTTCTCGTTTTGTATTCATTAGAGTACTTATGCAACAACAGCATCGCCCTCTGCAATATCAACTGTTCAATTCAACCATAAATCCATTAATATATTAAGGAATCACCTGCACCAATCAGTTACCTTTGTATGCATGCTTCCCAACCATTCAAGAAGAGCCGTCAGCCACAGTTCATGCCCATGCATGGAACACTTCATTTCAACTTTGGGTAGTTTTGAAGGATTTTTTGCCATAAGGAAGATTTCTGATCGACGTTAGGGAGAAGGAAGATTCTACGGTATACCACCACCACATGACACCCAACAGTTTGCTTGGTTGAAATATTCAATCGGAACAGGAGCCCCTGATCGGAAGTAATTGTCACGAAAAACTACGGTTTTATCAGAAATATGTTGGCCTCGAACTCTCAAGTGGCAGATGTGTCGCTGAAAGTGATGAAATTTCTCGCCAAATTTATTAGTAATAGTGACCAACAGTGAGGCGGGAAAAGTCTCCGACATTCAAGTCACACATCATTACTTCTCCGTCTGGCTCTCCTCCTTCCTCGGTCAGTGTTGCTTCCGATCAATATTTCTCCACGTCAGAGGTCATAAAATGATCTAAGAACACAGGAAACGACATTTAAAGTAATTTGCTTAAATGTTCTGGTTGGCAGCCTCTGCTGGTACATGAATCGGAAAGGATGAGGCAATTAATGGGGTCAAAACTAATTTCGTACAATGTCAAACCAAATCGACTTACACCGCAAAGAATTTTAATCTTGTAATTTCGCTTCAAGGTTCTAAGTCACCGCAATTAATTACATTATTCCTCTTCAGAGTAACTGATTTTAGTAACACTTAAGTGTTGGCAAGTCATTTTTAAACCGTTTCAAATACAATCACTGTATAGAACAGGCGAACCGGCTTGAGGCATGTTAATTACGGGATAAAAATTAGTCTTACCGTTTGTTGTTCGAGCAGCCACTGTACACTGTTGTTTGCGATTCCAAGAACACAGTGTTTGTGAAGGTTCGACTGAGTTTGAACTGCCTCACATGAAGTTCTAATACTGAAATTGTTGCTAGCTCAGACATCCACGAAGGGAAAACTTGACTCATTGACACAGTGGGAGTATGATATAGTCAGTGATACTTTAAAGCACAATTATTACACCCGTGAAGGGAAACAGATTCAACGGAACGGAACTCCTTAAAATACAAATTAAGCTTTCGCCTTTATCTCAAATGCAGTGCGTGCTTCAAGGAAGGATGTGCGCTGCCACAATGAAAAGAAGTAATCAGCATGTCCCCTGCCTTTTAATTCTGCTTTCTTCCGCAACAAAAGTTATTTATTGAAAGTTGACTTGGAGCGAAAATGAGGGCGTGTCTGGTATGATTTCAAATCGATTACTGATTGCAAACGATTGCATTCTCATCTGGCAAAACCATAAGAATCGAGGCACGGTTGAAGGATCGTTTCTTGTTACTTTATAATGTTGGGAGAATTTTTTTTAACCACACGAGAGAAAAACACAAAGAAGAGAGAAAATATGGATTGTAAACATTCTATAAGAAGAGGTAAGCTTTCTGTCAAAACATACTTTGTGCTGTCTCAGCTCCTGGGTAAGTCAAACTTTTACACAAGTAAACTTGTCATCCCTGACTTGTGTAGTTTCTCTGTAATGCCTGGGCGGTGAGCACAAAAAAAACCCCACTAATTGTGAACAGTTAATTAGAATAGTGGACTAATGCAGTTAGCATGCACGGCGGGGCATGGATCGCCGTGTCACCAGTCCCGTGTACTGACAGGTCCGCAAGGCATGGCGGCAGTTAACATCCCAACGATGATCGACAAAAATCAGAGCGGGTGGTTTCCTTTCAGATGTTGCCTTGGAGCGATAGGCTATTGGTTTCAAAGAAACCTAATCCCTTGTTAAAAGCGTTCCTCATAGTGGATGCAAAGAGTTCAGGAGATCAGAACACTCATTGGCAACATGACGTATTCGTGCACATGAGAAAAAGCTTAAAACTGAACACATTTACATATGTGTATTATGAAACAAAGGCTGAAATGACTCTTCTGTAAAGTGAGGGCAAAATTCTAGACGAAAAGTTAGCGAGTCAGTCAGCTAATTAGCTATGGCTGTTACAGTGGTGATGTAAGAACTTTGGGCAAAGTTTTCAATTTGCAAATTCTCCTCGCGAGCTCTGAACACGTGTGAAAATGCAAAACTGAAGAATTTGTAGTGTGATTCAGTGACGACAGTTCGCAGGTAATTTTCGCGAATTCCCTGAGATGCTTGTATCCGGTTGCACGGTGATGCTTTCAAATTTTCAAGGATCGAGGATATATTCAGATATCTTGATAATGTTGAAGAACTTGTAAACAGACATAGCGCAGTAATTAGCTTTCTTATCTCTGCTGTTTCCTGTTTGACTGAGTGTTGCAGCGTAGTGCCACTGACGAGCTCTTAACGACGTCAACGATGCATTTACTTTATGCTGTCATAACAGCGTGATCTAAGGAGCAAATAAAAAATGAAACGTTGTTAGCGAATTGTGTAATTTCAAATTGTATTTCCTTTGTTTCGGAAGCAATAAAAGGGCTAAACGGCTCGTGCGAACGCCTTGTAAACGCCGTTTGAGTGACACTTAATTTGACCACCCGGAGAGTTTGTTTGGCGCGAACTGTTATAAGCAACAGTGTGTACTCCTGTCAAACTTGACAAATGCGGCGCGTTTTGTTAGCAAGCTGCCGGTCATATCGACACGTATCGAAAGAACTGGCGCCTCAATTGTCCGCCTTGCATTATTTCACGAGCTCCCAAATTCACGCTTCGGAAACAGCGTTGGCAAATAACACGAATAACCGTGATTGCTTTAGCCGAGCTGCTTCGCGTCAGCCGGGGCTTTTCAACGCCAGAGCAGGGGTCACGAATGTTTTTATATATCTTTTCAGTTTAAGAAAGAAAGCTTTCCAATGGGCAGTCGATTAATCGCCAAACGGCAGGAGTGCTACGTCAAGTTGACTCAGTTCAAAATAGAGAGCGGAGCAATTGATCAATTTGCTTATCACTAATCGAGTTCGTAGAGGAATTTGGACAAGGGCTGCTTCAGTACATGTCACCGAGGAATTCACTTATGGTTACCTATTGCGCACTGCGTCTGGGTTCTGGTAAGTAAGTTGGAACCAACTTTAAAACACATATTCGAGCATCAAATTTTAAATCTTAAGAATTCCCAATAGCTAAATAGCTAAACTCACTTCTTCTTGATCACTGGTTTCTCATTACTGAGCCGTTCACAATTCAACAGTACTTTCTTCCCTGTCCTTTATTTCATTCTCCGCAAAAAACCCCCAAGTGTGACGAGAGGAATTATGATTTTATCACTTCTCTTTTAACCCCCAATTACAATATGAATAGAGTGCAGTAAGTGATTAATTGTGTATTTTGGCAGTCATCTGCATAACTTTGAATCTTTTCTTTTCTTTCACTAACAGTCTTGGCAAACTGCTGCATGACACCGCCAGGACATAAAAGACTTGTGATTGATTAGGTGCCGGGAGAGGAGTCGTATGGCTGTTTGAGGGCGCAAGCTCTGTGGGCAGGTCAGTCGACGAACGTGGGTGCTATAAACGATTAGTTTACATAGCAGAGATTAGAAATCGAGGGCAAAGCCAAATCACTCTTGATTATAAGAGTATTTACAGCAACATCTCCAACTGATAAGGATCACGTCCGCCAACCATTCTTGCGGGCATTTCCGTTTTTTAAAAGACGCAGTGGAGAACGAAACCAGGGTTTTAAGTTTGAAAGACTGACCCAGTTATGGCATCGCAGATCTTTGTGTCCGCGTTAAATTTTCTCACGTTATTTATATTGTTCTTAAACTTGAAAAGCCCAAGTTTCCCTACGGTGATGGGAGCCTCGTCTGCTAGGATAAACTCGTGTTACGACGAATACGGAAGGCCGCAGATGTGTCTACCGGAATTTCACAACCTGGCTTATGGCAAGAGGATCTTTGCGAGCCACACGTGCGGCAATCCTCCACGAAAATTCTGCAGATGGGAGATCAGAGGACACACTTGTGATGTCTGCGACTCAAAGATTCCAAGCAAGGCTTATCCAGTAGAATACTTGACAGATCTGCACAACCAAAACAATGTAACATGTTGGCAAGCGGATCCTAAGCAATCCAGGGAAAATGTCACACTGATTCTTTCGCTTGAAAAAAGTTACGATATTACCTACATCAGCCTACAGTTTTGCGGTACGAGGCCCGAATCCATGGCTATCTATAAGTCACTGGATTTTGGCAAGACATGGAGGCCGTATCAGTTCTATTCTAGTTCTTGCAGCAGGGAATACGGGAGGCCAAAGAAAGCTTTTGCTAGCAGAGAAAACGAGCAGGAAGCTTTATGTACGGATGCCCATCTCATAAAGCCTCTTCAAGGAGGTAGAATCGCGTTTAGCACCCTGGAGGGCCGCCCCTCTGCGAATGACTTCGAATCGAGCTTCGTTCTCCAAGAGTGGGTCAGCGCCACTGATATCAAAGTGGTCTTCAACCGAATCAGCTCTTCAAAGGTGCGCGATGTCAGCAAATATTATGCCGTGTCCGACCTGGCAGTTGGAGGACGATGTCATTGCAATGGACATGCTGGCAGCTGCCCTGCTAACCGTGACGGCAAACCGGTGTGCGACTGTAAGCACCATACTGCTGGGAATAACTGTGAACAGTGTAAGGCCTTTTTCAATGACAGACCATGGAGGCCTGCTACAGAGAACTCGGCGAATGAGTGTGTAGGTAAGTCAAGCCTTAAAATGTTGAGCGGCTGTTTTTAATCTTTTCACTGAATCTCAAAGAGAAACCTTGATCCATGTCGTGCGCTTGTAACTTATAAGTGTGTGGATGAATTTCTTAAGTGTGGCCATTCAATTGAAAGAAAAAAATTCAAGTGAAAGCTACGTACCGAATTAGTACTTTTCTGTGGTGCTATTTATTATGCTGTACAAGGTGGTTCCAGCTTTTGAGTCTATGGGTGAAATCAAGTAAAATGAACGCCATTGGGTAGTTCCTTTACTTGGCACTATACATTTTCCCACATTTTTCGGGGTGAAATTTCATATTTTTCTATTTTTAGTATTGCTGGGATAAATCCCAGCGTGTGTCAGCTATCCACTGATTGTTTATGTGCTGGGGCATTGTTTTGTGCTCACTAATTTGCCCTCTTATGGACAGGCCTGTAATAACTGTCATCGGAACACATTTAGCCGCATTTATGGCTAATTAGCGCTTACAAGTTAGTTCCAAGTAAGGCTTCAGTGGCTTTGGAAAGTCGCGCTGAAAATTTTACGACGGGTTTTAGATGAAAACGTTTACTAATGCCGTGAGTGCAGATAGTGTTTCATGCTTTTAGCGCTCGAAGAACAAGATTTGCGGCATTTTTTGCGGCGTCAAAGGATCAGCCGTGGTCCCTGAATGTCTAATGGCGAGTTAAAGGACAATAAATGAGGTGTTACCGTTTAAAGACTTCTATTTTATGTGAACATGAACAAGAGCATTGATGTACTATTACGGGTGTCTTAGTTGCGTACACAAGACACGTTAAAATAAAGCGATAGGTTATCAATAGAGTGCGACAAAGTAAGACTCAGCAGTTCAGAATTGATACTTTTACTGAACTGAGTGAACTTACTTATGTTGTTTTATTTTTTATGACAAATCCTTGCTTCCGGCTTCCTGACCTGAGAACTCCTTTTCACTGAGGCTCTGAACTCACTGTTGCAACTGTTAGCACATTCTAACCAATGTCCGTACGTATGCCTAAGTGCATCGAGTTTCAGAGTCAAGTACACGGGTCTCAAGAATTAATCGAAAACAGGAATTGATCACGCCACAATTGTCTTGAAGAATGCTGTGCTGTGCATTGCTGTGTACGATATACAAAGAAATTCACTAAAAGGGCTCCTTGCGGTCAAGTGAAAAGCGATATTCACAATGAAAGTCCAATATTTTGACCGCAGTGTTGAGACTCCGTTGTTCAAAAGTTTTTTTTTTTCCCGTATTTTTAATAAACTTGTTTACCCACTCATACTAGCTAAATTAGACTTTCATCTCATTTTCCCCAGTTTAAAAGAGGATTTTTAAAATAGGTTTTCAGAATGGACTTGAAAAATGCAGAGAATTTTCAGCTTTTCCTAATGGCATTCACTGTCATTCTAGCTCATAAAAGAAAATTAACGCAACGCATACAAAGGTTTTAATGAAAACATACACTTTAAGCGCGTCGCACCGGCGTCTCGAAAATCACTTCATAAAACCCAAACAAAGCAACTGGAAAGGAGACAACTATTCAAATAACAGTCTCTTCCGTCAAGTGTCGAAATAGGTTTTTGTTTTAATCAGAGTTAATTAAGAGATCTTGGATGACCGACGGACACAGAAAGCTAAATGCTTGCTCTTATTGTTCTTATTGTTGCCAATGCAAAGGTGACTTTTAATTACACGAAAATACCGGTTTCTAGCACCTCTGTTTATTTTTCTTTGAGGGCTTGAAAACGTCTGGAAAATGAGGAAAGTTTTAACCGAATACTGTAACTGTATCATTCACTAACTTGCACAGTGTTTCGAGAATTTCTTTCTTCATTACTGTTAAACTTTTGCTGAGCAAGCTCGCCACACAATCTGTCACATTTCAGTCACCATTTTTCGTGTTCCTGCCTTCTGTAGGCTTTCATGAGTCTGTAGCCTGGGGAAAGTTATGAACTTAGAAGAACAGTATTTTATAGCACGCACATACATGCTTCAAATTTTAACACTTCAAAGGTTAAGCAAAATTCACTTTTACTTACGTAACTCCTCTCCAGCTATTATTATTATTATTATTATTATTATTATTATTATTATTATTATTATTGTTGTTGTTGTTTTGGTAGTCTCTTAGTTTTCATCACGCCATTGGGTTGAAGACGCATGCAAACTTCGTTTCCGTCCTTTTCTCTGAATTTGCGGTAAGAACAAAGCTGAAAACGCCGTAAACTGGTGAAGAACTGATTTTCTTAACTGACATCAAGCAACCGAAATAAGTGGGAATAATGAATAAGGGAAGTCACGTGTCCGGCCGTTTTCAGCGATGACGGCGTCCTTACAATGAAGAATCATAAATTAACGAAAATTTGAAAAAGCCGAACTCTGTTTTTGAAAACACGATCACATAATCTTCACGAATTTTTTCTTTTGTATGTGTGTGTGAGTATGACCTCTTATTTCATAAAGAAACAACAGAGCTGAGCCCGGAGGGGGGGGGGTACTCCCTATAATGGCCTATACAGGAGGGAGGCTCCGCCCGAAAGGGGTACCTTTTTCACGCTTCAGGTATATGAAAGGGTAGGGATTCTACGAGTCGAAGTATATGAAAGGGAAGGGAAATCTGTCATTTGGGTACTTAAGGACGGTGCCTCCTATTGCTAGTGCGCATTCGTTCTGCGCACCACGCAACCATCTTATCTTGCGCGATTACTCGCGCGATTTCCTCAGAAGATTGTTTGTTTTGATGGTTATCGTATTTTTTGTAAGCTCTTGATTTAGCGGATAGTTTTACAGGATTGGCAACAGGCTGTCTACACCAAAAACCCGTAAACGAAAGCGTTATTGTGGTGTGTTTTATGAAATTAAGCTGAATCACGCCGGGAAAAGCAATTGAAGTGAAGTGGCAAATAATATAAGACTTAAGCTTAATCAAAACATATCGCTGTATAAACTGATTCAAAGGAATCGCTTTAAAAAGTCATGTGCTACACATATCGGTTTAATACACAACAAATCCGTTTCAGTTTTATTCTTTTAATTTATTGCTGTTTCAACAATAATAAAAAGAAATATGTTTATGTAACATAACACGAGTCTTATCCCCGGGGGGGGACTCGCATATGAAAGGGGCGGGGATGCTCGTCGGATATTTTGAATTAAACCCCTAAAGGAGACCGATCTGGGCGTGGCCCAAGCTTTTTTTGACCCCTAAAAGAGACCATGTTTAAACACAGACAAATGAAAAATACAGTGACTATTAATGATGGCAAAGACATTATCATCTAATACTTTTACCCATAAGTAGTTTTTAAAAGCATCGTCATAAATCTTCAGTTCATCATATTCGTGCAACCCTAAACGAGACCTTCACGTCTGAATATAATGGCGTTTTGCCCAGAACACTCTAAGTGAGACCAAAATCCGAAATTTACTCCCCTAAGCGAGACGAAGAGCATCCCCGCCCCTTTCATATGCGAGTCTACCCCCCCCCCCCCCGGGGTCTTACCATCGTAACTGATGAAAAGCTTGAACTTAATTGGCCTGAATAACGGACTGCGAAAATCAGAAGCAAGGAATCACGAATACTGGCTCTCAAACTGCGTAGTTTTTATGCATTTTAAAACTCCTTCCAGAAAGATAATACAACCACAAGAAACAACTGCGAAAGTAATTGACAAAACTACAAAACGTGATCTTACGTACGTGTTTGTCTTCCACTTCGCCAGAGCCTAAAAGGGCAAGTTATACTGGAAAAAACTTTGAAATTTACGCAAAATGCACATCTCAAAACGTCTTCGAATTTGCTCTTAGCATTCAAAACCATCTTCATTGAAAAAATGTCCTCTAATTCCCGAAGAATCAAGAAAACTTTTTGTTCCAGCATGTGTCGCCATACCGGATATCCCAGCATGCCCAAGGAAAAGACATGCAAATATTTCACTTACTAGGGAGGAGGTAGAGCAAAAATTGTCTCAATCCCCCAAAACAGGGCCTTAAAAGTAGAAAATAACCAATTTAGCTCTAGAAAACGCATGGTGACCCCCACTTTTTACCTCACAAAACGAAAGTGGTAAGCCTACTCGACACATGGTGATTTTTTCGTAGTTCGCAAAATATATTTAGCCTGTGTTTTTGCTCAACTAAAAGGGAGCAGTCAGGGCCAAAAATGCCTCCAATGCAATGATTTTGTAATAGATACCACATAAAAAGTAGTTTTTATATCACCAGTTGTTATGTGTTTCAAAGCTTGTGGTTTGTTGTTGCCTTGGTATATGTAAACAGGAATTCTAGGGAAATGTTCAGAGAAATATTTCTTCTTTTCTTTTTTGCGAAAAAAATACTAAGTCTCTATTTTTTTGCAGCTTTGGACTTAATTATCTCTAAAAATGCATGGTTACCCCCAATTTTCTTTTCAATTTTCGTTAGCCCTTACCAACATCTACATTTTAGCATAGTGATAATCCGCGAAAAAATATCTTCGTATTAGGAGGCACCGTCCTTAAAAGGGCCTTTCATTAAAATATTTCGAACACACATACCTTATGACTTTACTGTTTTTATTTAATGAACGCTACGTGAAAATGACAAGAAGACTTCCTGTTTGAGGTATACGAAAGGGGTACCTTTTTTGTCAAAAATGGTATATAAAAGGGTAAAGGGTCGGACCTCGGGGCGGAGTCCCTCTGGGGAGCTGAACAAGAGGTATTCGCCTTGGAACGATGCCAAGTGACACTTCCATTTATAATAGTCTAAGGGCTCCAGGGTCCACAAGTTTCCCAGTTAACTCTCTAAATGAAAATAGTGCTATAATTTCTCTTCGGCTTAGCCACTTTTATTGATTGGAATTATTGTTTTAGATGTATTGTACGAGATTAAAACCTGAACAAACAAGTGACACAAAACCCACAACAGCCAACATTACGTTTTTATAATTAACTATGAAAAATTTCCGTTTCTTTTCCATTTTCATAATGCAAAGCGTTATTATACAATAGGTTGGCTTTGATTTATTGATTTGGCGGGCGAGGCTATCATTTCCGTTTAGATAAGCTCAAAGAACAAGCAAGCTTATGAAAACTTTTTGTTTGCAGATCACTGCACTCTTGGACAAATCTTAAAAACAAAAATCCTGTTGATCTTACTTAGTTAAAAATGTTAAGTAAAAGACCATCCCAAGAAACCACTTCATTGCTTTCATTTGGATGGTCAAATTTCCTACCCATCGAGGGAAAAATTGGAGCCGCCGCACTGTAGAACATAAAATAGAGTGTTGACTACAACAAAACGCTCTAAAGTCACTATGCCACTTTGTGGTTTCATTGGCAGACTGGCTCAGGGGTTCTGAGGAATTTGCCACATTTTCTTGGGTTAGGGCTATAAACATCCTGAGAATTCAGTTTCTCAAAATGCTAAACATCGCGAAGACGGAGTGAATGAACATTAGGCCCGAAATTTGTCACTGTTCCATTCAGTAACTTGCTATTTTTGCTCATTAACGGAAACCTTTCTTCTCACAAATTTATCTCCGGCTCCCATGTGTCGGATAACAAGATAGCTATATCGCAAACTGCTATGAAGTAGAAAACGAGACAGTTTCTAACACTAACAAGAAACAGCAGTGACGGTCATTAATCACTTTGACCCAAAATGCGTACGCGGCAGGACGCGGGTATGTTTTGTGCGGCGAACATACGTTATTTGCGATGCATCCGTCTGCAATTTCCGCTAAATTTGACAAGTGTTGACCAAGTGTAATAATCGTGCCTTCTTTGCGGCTTCCTAGAAAATCCATTCATTTAGCATGATCCAGGACTGACAAACAACTCTTTCCTTCCGTTCAAACTGAATCATGGCAGTCTTTGAAACACGTATCAAAGTTATCTGTTGCAAATTTTAAAAATTCTTTTTGCGAAATCCTTATGAGCCAATGCGTAAAACTGACAAAAGAGTGGAAAACATAATTAAAGCTAGCAACAGTAATATTCCATAAATGCTCCCATTTCAGCTCTCCCGAAGCGGAAATGTTATGAATTTCGACACGAGAAAAAAGTGTTGGCGCTCGGCAGAAATCACACGGGTTTGGCGACGTGAAGGAACAAATTAGGCTCTATAATTAATGAAGTGTTAGGGACTCGGTGCGAGTTTCTACGCCTTAAGTGGAGATAGGAATCATAAATTACTTTATGAGACAAAGAAACAGCCACAAACAATGAACTGAGGCCTTTTTGTCGCTTTTGTTTAGGCTTACAACATACCCCAAGAAACTGATCAAAAGCGAAAGTGCTGTCTAACAAACTGGAGAAAATTTCCCTTTGATATCGTAACACTGTAAACATTTGGCAGTCCGATGGCCAGCGAAATTGAACGTACATGCAGTAAGGCTGTAAGGCGAAGACGTAGAGGTTTAAGATGCCAACCAAGATCAGCCAGGAAACCAGGCAGTCAATCAAATGATGCTTTGTGGGAAATAAGAAATCATTTTTAGCGAAAAAAAAAATGAAAAAAAAAAAAAATGACTCGATCGGTGTTGTTTACTATTTGTTTGTATTTTCCTTCTACGTGCAAGAATCTTTTCAATGGAGGAACAGTATGAGAAATTTGAACATTGTGTTGTGAAGAGAGGAGGAAAATAACAAGATAACTCTGCTATTTTTTACTTTCCCTTTGTTTGTTTGGGTGGAGGGGGGGGGGGTATCAAGCTGTTAAAATATCATCATATCATATCATACTTTATTACGACTCTGCCGTAATATGAAATAATAATAAATTTACATAGAAGCGAAAATAGTTCTCGTTTTGATATCAACTTTATTTTCTTCTCAACATATTCTTTTTACAGTCTTTCATCTTTTCTTATTTCCTGGATTAGTTATGCTACCTGCAATTCTGTATTTATTTAATATCGCGTCAATATAATAAAAATCAACTTCAACTTCAATCAACTGTTTTCAAATTCTTCCCTCGGTCTTGAACCTCGTGCTAACAAGATATTTTTAGATACCTTGTTAGGAACAGTGCCGTGTAAAACAAAAAATAACACAGCTTTATTTTCATTTTCTTCATTTTCATTTTTTGAGGAAACTGAAGAATGAAGTACAGAGATTTTTGACTATTTCAAAAGTCTTACTTTTTGCACCTATTTGTACAGGAGAGCTTTTCGACTGTTTCTTCAAAATTTGATTGAAAATACTCCGGAGAGTTGTCTTGGTGGGAAAGGGTGTCAGAGATGATGTTTCTATTAACAAAGGATATTTCTATCCAAAGGCCTTAGTGAAAGTTTTCTCCAAGACAATGTAATTTAGAGAATCTTCAAAAAAGAGACCAAAACCTCCTGAAGCTAAATGAGTGGGCACGCACTCAAAACAATAGCCTGGAATACTTGGATGAGCTTCATTCACATTTGAATTAGTAATCAGTTTAGTTTCTGTTACGTTACACCAATTAGATCAAATCGAAAGTCAAGGTCATCTAATAATGTCAATATTAATTGTCCATATTATGATTAAGGCTCACAATATTACTGTAGAAAATTAAGAAACTAGAGTTAGCGTCACTTTTAGCTGACAACTTACTCAGTTTTAAATAGCTTAGAACTATGTGGAGAAAAATAACGGCTTTGGAAGTGTTGGATAGTAAGGTTATTATCAGGATTCAAATTTGAATCAAAGTCGATGTTTAAGCTGAACAGGTCTAGGTTATATAAGCAAGGTAAATTTTCCAGATTTTTTTAAGACTTAGACAGAGAAGGAGCCGGATAATCGGTCTGCCCATGATAATCAGCCTAATCACCTGTGAAGTTCAAGTATAAGGCAGCTCTTTAAGAGAGGATCTCAGTCAGATCTTTTTCTATACGGCCCAATCTTTTTCTACGCATTTATACTAATTAAAGTAAGTCTAATATAATATAGGAGTAAATAATAAAAATAAACAAGAACAAGACAAAGGCTTATCGTGATTGTTCCATTGGTCCTCTCATGTCCTCTGAGCTGCTCAACTTCAACGCAGGCGATGAATCCGTTTTACGAAGATACACGAGATCACTCTTTGCCCAGCAAAACTTATAGTCGTTGGCTGCCTTGAATTTCTCGCTCTCGTAGAGGAGCTCTTGAAGTCGTGGCGGCATTAGATTATCATAGTGGTTGATATAATGAATATCAACGTGCATTCCGAGCCCTCCGTCTTGCGGCCATGATGTTTTCTCTCGCAAGTCTACGGACAAATTTACAGACAATGGCATCTAGGTCTGGACGAAGCCGTGCGGGAAGCGGGATGCCCTGTTCAGGAAAAAAATGCGTGGTTAACCCTAAATTTCTCTTTAGACTTCAACTGCCGCTGCAGGTGTTTGGATCTGCGTCCACACAGTGTCCTAAGCCGTGCGCTTGGACCTCTGTGTTTGGAGGCACCGTGTTCCGTCATCCACGTAGCAGAAGCAAAATAAGATGAATTTTTATGTTAGTGGAAATTACTTCTGGCAGACTGTTCAGTCTGCGCGTTCCATTAACTGTCGCGGATTTTCTTTTATCTGTAGCCTGTAACTGCAACCTGCACGCAAAAGCCTGCGTGTTCAACATGGAGCTGTTCAAACTCTCTGGAGGCCACAGTGGTGGGGTTTGTATTCACTGCAGACACAACACAGCCGGACGATACTGCAATTACTGTAAGCAAGGTTTCTACAAGGATCCTACAAAGGATATTACGCACAGGAGAATCTGCAAACGTAAGTTTAGTACTGAAGCTTTAGCTTCATTAACGTGGCGTGATTTTGGGGGGGGGGGGGCAGACTTGTTAAACGTGCAGTTTAATCTTTTATTTTCAAATTACTCGCCCTTTCTCAAGGAAGAAGATCATTGATCGGCTAAACCAATTTTCAAAAGGCAAGGAAGCATTCCGATTAATAAAAAGTAGGAGTTCTCGGTTTATCCATTTGGCTCTTTATACACTTCTAGTGTAATTTGGCGGAGGGAAGGGTTAAAATTATGTTAACTTTCCAGCCCAATCTTTCATTTTCAAAGACGTTTTTGCAAGAAAGCGGAACATTGTACAATTGGCTAAGATTAGGATATCGAGTTTTCTATATAGGTAAAGTGAGCAAAAGGGAACAAATCAGCTAGATGGATAACCACAATCAGCACAGTGTATTTATACATGGGAGTCCAACGTGGATGTTTGGGACTCTGGTGTGGATAACGAATTAGAATGCCCAGTGCACGGAGTATGTGTTGATGTGGGTGTGCGTTTTAATTTCTCCCGTCAGCTTGTTGACAGAAGTGTCAGAAACAAGGGTTCAAAGCATCAGATATTCGTCTACTGCAGAGAACCCGTGATGTCAAAGATGAGTTGAATATAATTGGAAAATGGCGTGAAAGCCGGGTCCGAAAATGATAAAAGTAATTCAACGAGGCTGAAAGTCTTCACTGGAACCTTGAGATCTATGTTGATGTAATCTGCACAGATAGAACATGATTTATTTTTCTAGCAACACTGTAATCACTGTAATAGACTTTTTCACTCAGTGGCTTTCAAATATTTTCTTTACTTTAAATTGTTAATTCAGTCTGGAAATGTGAATTCAGTAGAAATTGCTATTTTGGACTTGAAGATGATTTTGTAATCGCTTTCAAATAGCTCTGATATTTGATATGAAAAACAAAAACCAATTAACAATCAAGTAAAGTGAAATCAAGTCCGCTATTGAACTCTTGCAATCAGACGTTACATTATAAACACTCACACTGATTGGAAGAAACTTCGTGATCACCAATTTACAGTGACGACATCAAGCGCATACAACACGTAATTAACGTTGGTATATCAAATGAAGAATGATCCTCGCAGTTGTGAACGCAATTTATGCAATTGCGAAAAGAAGCCTGAAAAAAATTCAGGACTTCAACGGGGTTCGAACCCGTGACCTCGCGATTACCGGTGCGATGCTCTAACCAACTGAGCTATGAAGCCACTGACGTTGGGAGCAGGTCAATTGTGGGTTCATATGTTCCCCTGAAATATATCATTATCGTTGGTATAATTGAGTGAGTTATGGTGTAGCAAGTACTGTATGTCTACCCATCCTTTGCCAAACTGAAGCATTAAAACACGGGTGGTGACTTAAAAAAATGCAAGTCCCGTGAAGAATTGATTCAACTCACTTAACTTCTTAAGTTGCAACTCTCTTAAAATTGTACATTTGCGAAAATGTTAAAGCTTTTACGGGATAAGAGGAATTGAGTCCGTTTGAGTGAAAATGAAGCCGTTCTATCTGTTCCCTGCTGATTTTCCTAAACTGTATTCAGATTAAAGTATAGCGGCCCACACCCAGGTAACAAATTTCAACTATTTTTCACAACCCAGCAATGCTGCTGCTGGAATAGCTCTTTTCCGAGTATGACCGTGATACTGTTATTCATTTATATTTCTATTCACACATTCCTATCACCAGACCGTTGCTTCCGATTAAATGATCTGAATGATCGGCTATTAAATTTTTTCCTCAGATGTTGATGCAATTATGGTTCTAACTACATATTGAGATGAGTTCCCATGTTAAATCGTCAAGTCTGTCCATTTAAGCAAATAGTACTTTCATTTTGCTGTGTATGGTGATTCTGACTTCTCATTTCAAGTTGTTTATGATTCGTTAAATACCCACTTTCAAAACCTCGGTGTGTGTTACTGAGCAGTGTGATCTTTCAAATGAAAGCTACTGAGCAGTACTTTCCTGTGGTGCTGCTCATTAGGCTGCACAAGGTGGTTCTAACTTTTACGTTTGTGGATGAAATCCTAAAGTGTGACAATTCAAATGAAAGCTACTGAGCAGCACGTTCTTGTGGTGCTGTTTATTATGCTGCACAAGGTGGTTCTAACTTTTACGTTTGTGGATGAAATCCTAAAGTGTGACAATTCAAATGAAAGCTACTGAGCAGTACTTTCCTGTGGTGCTGTTTATTATGCTGCACAAGGTGGTTCTAACTTTTACGTTTGTGGATGAAATCCTAAAGTGTGACCATTCAAATGAAAGCTACTGAGCAGTACTTTCCTGTGGTGCTGCTCATTAGGCTGTACAAGGTGGTTCCAAATTTTTACGTTTGTGGATGAAATCCTAAAGTGTGACAATTCAAATGAAAGCTACTGAGCAGCACGTTCTTGTGGTGCTGTTTATTATGCTGCACAAGGTGGTTCTAACTTTTACGTTTGTGGATGAAATCCTAAAGTGTGACAATTCAAACGAAAGCTACTGAGCAGTACTTTCCTGTGGTGCTGCTCATTATGCTGCACAAGGTGGTTCTAACTTTTACGTTTGTGGATGAAATCCTAAAGTGTGACCATTCAAATGAAAGCTACTGAGCAGTACTTTCCTGTGGTGCTGCTCATTAGGCTGCACAAGGTGGTTCTAACTTTTACGTTTGTGGATGAAATCCTAAAGTGTGAACATTCAAATGAAAGCTTCTGAGCAGTACTTTCCTGTGGTGCTGTTTATTATGCTGTACAACTTGGTTCTAACTTTGAGTCTGTGGATGAAATCCTAAAGTGTGACCATTCAAAAGAAAGCTATTGAGCAGTACTTTCCTGTGGTGCTGTTTATTATGCTGTACAAGGTGCTTCTAACTTTTACGTTTGTGGATGAAATCCTAAAGTGTGAACATTCAAAAGAAAGCTATTGAGCAGTACTTTCCTGTGGTGCTGTTTATTATGCTGTACAACTTGGTTCTAACTTTGAGTCTGTGGATGAAATCCTAAAGTGTGACCATTCAAAAGAAAGCTACTGAGCAGTACTTTCCTGTGGTGCTGTTCATTATGCTGTATTCCGCAGAGTGCTTCGAACCGTGACGTTTGAGACTGAGGATGAAATTCTTACAACTGGCAAGTAAAACGCCGACTGAGGAGTGCTTTCTGGTGGAGCTATTTATCATTATATATAAGATGGTTCTCAGATATTTATGTTTGAGTATTATTCAAATGGAAGCTATCAAGCAGTACTTTCCTGTTATGCTGTTTATCATGCGTATCGGGAACCCGCAATAAAGGTGCTACCTGTTCAAATCAAAGCTTAGAATTAAATAAGGGCGCGCTCTTCACACTCTCTTACGTTTGTTGTATTCGGATGCGTAACAAATTGTCATTATTTAATCAGTTTAAAGAGAGACTAACTTCCTTACTAGCCGTGCACATCAGGGCCTTCAGAAGCCTTGCAAGACAGCAAATCGCCCTTTAGTCGTGCAAGCTTTAGCCTACGAATACAGCCGCCTGTCATATCATCGCTCCCGGCCCCGGCCCGAGGGACGTTTCGGCCGGGAGCGATGAGAAGCGGCTTTATTCGCAGGCTATGTAGGCTTAGAAGCCCAAGGCAAGGTCACGAACTAATGGAAGGGGAAAGGGGAGCGGGAGTCCGGGAGGATATGGGTGGGAGAGGGCAGGGCAGGAAGCGGGAAGCAGGGCGGAGTTCTAAAAAGCGGGAAATAATTCAACAGGGGCGGGAGCTCGGGAGAAAAGTGTAGGGAGGCGGGAGAACAGCGGACGAGAACAGCGTACGCGAAGGTGGAGATTACAAACTATCAGATTATAATAATAATAATATTTATTATTATTATTATTATTATTATTATTATTATTATTAGCAATTTGTATAGCGCATACTAGCATGACGAGAGGATCGCATGCGCTTAACACAAAGAAATTCTACAATCTAAAAATAAAAAATAAAACAAAAAGATTACAATTACACGATCTAATCGGATAAAGGCTAATCTAAAGTAATGCTTCTTCAAAAGTCTCTTAAAAGTATCTACATTTTCGCATTTTTTATGTCAGTAGGCAAGGCGTTGGTGCAGCTATTCTGAATGCACGGTCCGCGCAGAGTAACGACAGTGTTTTAATGCGCATGCGCGGGGCTTAATGTAAGTGCATAAGTAGACCTCAAGTTGTATCTTCCTAAATGCCTAACTTAATTAAGTTACAAATATAGCTAGGTGCTAAACCATGAATGGCTTTAAACGTAATAATATTTTATAATTAGTCCTAAACGTATAACATCACATGAGAAATAAAATCTCGCTATGTTCGATTTCGTTCATTACGTGTATCGTATATCACCTCTGACAGTTTAATTTTAAAAAGCGTAAGGCAGACGCGATACTTAGAGATAGTTCTCTAAAATCTAATTAACATTTAATCTGCTAACAAGATAAATGAAGACAACATGTTTCAGGAAAATAAAGTAATTAATCACTCCAATGCATTGTTTTCAATTTGTTCGACGCGACAGTCTGGCTAATTTACCAACTAAACCTTGAGTTTGTCTTTTTTAGTGCGTAATAAGAATTTCATGTTATTTGAGAAAATGTCTGGGTTCTTTTGTTTAGCTGTTGTCAACTATGTTTTGGCCTGTCAACCAGATTAAAGAATCATGTACAAAGCTCGTATCCCACTTTTATGTGTGTTTCGTCTAATAAGCTCATAAAGAAGGGCGTTTATCTTCATAAGTTGCCACCGTCTTTCGACAAAGAGCTTAAACGACCTTGTTCGCTAAAATAATTGTTAATGAAACAATCTTTTACGGGCTCGAGTATTTTGAACAAAATATTTCCTTGGGGCACTTAGAAGTGCCTTTCAGATTAGAATAAGAGAAATAAATCAAAAGCGAATCATTCTGGTGATATTAGAAGAGCGCTCTTCGGAGTTACAAGACCAATGCACTTTTATCAAAACTGACCTGTATTGCTTCAAAAGATCTCTAGTTACCCGGAGAGTTAACGTGATGACGACGCACACGAAGATCAGTTTAGTTTTTCTTGCACAATCGTTCCAGTCTTTAATGCACAGAAATACTATACAATTTTTGAGACGGGTGTTTTGGGACTGCACTCTCTTTCAGTCTATTTTATGCTTGCTTCTTGAGGGCGTTTTATTTTTGGTATTCTATTATGAGTTTGTTCATTGGGGTTTTCGTTGTGCATGTGGGTCTCCTTTTTTTTTTCAAAGACAATCCAAGTCTCAGCTGTAGATAAGACTTTTTAATTCAGTTTTTATAATCCTGTTAGACTTCGCGTGGGTCTGAAAGAGTGCAAATGAAAACCAAATTACATATCTTACCACGGATATCTTACAAGAAACAATGCACCTTTGAGCCTCTAAATAATTGTAGGTCCTACTCCAGGGGCAATGAAATCACCAACTCTCGATGAGCGTCTTCATTTTTGAAAAGTTCTCAGATTGTTTAACATTTATATAAGGAGGGTGGGCTTAATAAAGTTTAAAAATGTAAAATATTAAAATCAAATTCAATTAAAGACAATCTGTTCACCTTTCCAGCGCTATCGTGTTTTACCCCTTCAATTTTTTTTAAGCAAACAAACTATTCATGGGAGAGAAAAAGGACAGCTTATAACCTGCAATGACAGTGAGGATAAAGAAAAAATGTTGTGTGACCAGAAGGTCTTTGTATAACATTCTACAATTCGTAAAGATGTGAGTGATCATCAGCTGGGAGCTGGCGGTTAATTTTTTTGGTACGTAATAGACTGTGAGCGATTTTATTTTGGAAGGACCGTATTTAGCCACAATTTTAGCATGAATGTACAATTCCATTATCATCCATTGGAGATGAACCCATGGGCTCAACTCCCCCAGTACAAGCCTGAATTTATTTTTTCGACAGGCGTTATTTTCACTACTACTGCTTACGTAGTTTTCATAACTGCGATGATTACTCACTTCTTCATTTCAGTCTTAATCCGCAGTCTAAATTTATGATTTCTTTTCATATATTCACACTCAATCTACAATAATATTATTTATCTCTTTCCTTTGTAGCGTGTAATTGCCATCCGCATGGTTCCATGGGAAAGATCTGTGACCAGAACACAGGCCAGTGTCCTTGCAAGGAAGGCGTGACACGAAGACAGTGTGACAAGTGTGCTGATGAATACAGGAACACCAAAAGTCCTATAGTGCCGTGCATTAGTATGTGTTTCTTTATCCTTAACGGGCATCATAATTAGGCGGTGACACATGGCATTGTGCATGGATGGACGACAGTCATTATAATTCCTATGGCTTGATCGTGACGAGGGTGGGGACGCTATACAGGAAAGCTCAACATTAAATTCAATTACCTGGAATTAAAACAAAAAAATGACTAGAAATTGGTGGCATATATGACAGCTCAAAACTGCGCTCTCCACAGGAAAAAAAAATAGCTTTTTTACCTTAGTTTGAAGTGTAACAGAAGAAAGAAGTAGAATTTCTTGGTTTATGTATGGATCAAAGGGGGACCATTTCGTTCAGAATTTTTATAAAACGGTAAAAATGTTGCACCTGCAGGTTGAGATCCCTCTTTTTACTGATTATTGATTGTTCCCCTTTCCGGTTTTATGTGGCTGGGGGCTATCTTCCCTAGTAAATAGGACGCATTTTGTTTTTGTATATTTGTAAAACAGTATGTTATTAAAGACAGCAGACCAATACTTTATTGGGAACCCGATCCAAACGCGCTTTCAAAATTCTACACCCGAGTTCGCCTCTACAGAATGTTCCACTTATTCATTGTCGCTAATTCTTCTTCCAGAGTCGCCAAATATAGTGATGTCCATACAACCAAAGGATTCAAGTAAGATTATTTTTACTGCTTTTGGTCTTGACACACTTAATTAAGTGAACGATAATAAAAACAATAACAACAATAATATCTTTATTCATTTGATAAAATAATAATAATAATAATATAATTATAATAATAATAATAATTATTATTATTATTATCAATTATAATAATACATTTATATAGCTTCTTTTCCCAGTGGCCCAAAAACGCTTTACAGATGGCAAATTAAAATAATCATATATAATTTGATTAAAAACTATATATATTATTTATTACTTATTCTCGGCGTATTTAAAAGTCACAACTGATATGAAAAGTGATAGAAAAACGTATCTAAAGAGCGCTTTACACGTTTTGAAAAAAGGACACATTTTGAAAAAAAGTAAATTAAGCGCTGAGAAGGTAAGAATAATAAAGAATGGCATCTATATGTTTACGTTAAACAAAGCCTACAGTTAGTGTTAGTGTTAGTGTTTTAGGCAGCTGACTGGCATGATATTTCGAGCGTTACACAGTACTCCTAACTGACCTTTTGTTGAAGTGCATAGTTTCACAATTGTAAAACCTATATTTCTTTTATTTCAGCCTGCTCCCAGTGTAAGAAAGTAGGTCTTTCTGGGAAGAAGTTTTGCCGCAAAGACTTTGGTCAGTATAACAAAACGTTCAGTAGCAAAAGAATGATTCGATTGAGGCCTGTAGCTACTGTCTTAAACATTAAAAATTACAATCCAAGCTTTCGCCGATCTACTACGAATGGTGCCGTGGATCGGCGAAAGCTTGGATTGTAATTTTTAATTTTTAAGACAGTAGCTACAGGTCTCAATCTAATCATTTCAAGTTTAATGACGATGCTACTAAAGGACATCATCCGAAGGTTATAGCAAAAGAATGTTTTCGTTTGCCGCGTTCGTTCCTTCGCCTGTTTTGTCTGTGATTTGTTTGTTTTTCTGTCCTTCTGTTTTTGTTTTTTGATCGTTTAATTGTCCTTATATAGCCTTCCGTTTCGCAATTTCAGCCATGAAAGTTGCAGTTCTTGGCTTGGACAAAAAAGTTCAAGGGGAATGGATACGAGTCACTGTAAACGTCATGACACGTTACAAACGCTCATTGGTTCGTCTGAGACTGGGGAACGAATTCCTGTGGATCCCACGACGAGACTACAAATGCAAATGTCCCAAACTACGACCAGGCCGCCAGTACTTGATCGCAGGCTCAATCAGATCCGCTCGTCAGAAAAAGACCATTGTAGTGGACCACCGGAGCATGGTGGTAGCGTGGAATCAGAGTTTAGACAGAAAAGTGGATAGAATCAAAAGGAACTGCCAAAACGAAAAGGACTCGGTGGAACGTTATAACTGATCAATATCAACGAAGTTGCAACGCGTTAATCCATAGTTAACAAGTGTTGTTTTTGTCTGACTAAACGGACTCGGGGAAAGAGACTGGAGTGCTGAGAAGTATTTTGTGAGTAAGTTCACCCGGGCGGTGCGAATACTTTCCGAATAGTTGTCGAACCGGCAATCAAACGTTTCTGTGTGAGTTCTTCGCTCAGTTAATAAGA
Organism: Pachyseris speciosa; assembly: GCA_016490735.1. Taxonomy (NCBI): domain Eukaryota; kingdom Metazoa; phylum Cnidaria; class Anthozoa; order Scleractinia; family Pachyseridae; genus Pachyseris; species Pachyseris speciosa. The sequence continues at coordinate 576,972 of JAEMWC010000435.1, forward strand.
GAATCTTCCATAAGGGTTACTGATGGAGATTGTTGAGGTGCCCAAAAAGGACCCCTGTTTAATGCGTTTTTCGTTTTGACATGAAAGAAGCACGAAGCTCTAGTTCTTCATAAAAAAAAAGGTCCCTTTTGTTCCAGTTGAGGCCAAAGAATCACAGAAACCTTTTCGTGAACGTGAGGGAGTTGCAAAGCTACCTGTACAGTAGAGCAAATATTTATCACTGATGTCACCATTTTAATCAAAAGAGATTTAGGTTATGTCAGGACCGGTATGGCTGAAAGCGAGGACGCAAACTAAATCCTACTTCTTTCAAAGAAAAACGTAATTACGTATTGACTGTTATCTTGAATCTAGATCTTCCACGGTCGTTTCAGTTCATAAGACTGACATCTGGGGATGCGACTAGGAGAAATGTAGCGGAAAAAGAAGATAAAGAAAATTCTTATGCTTAAACCAAAAATGCATTCAGTGAACTATCGTACTGGCTGTTTTTATTGTAAATATCATTCAAGTTATAAATGAAACAAATCAGTTGATACTCTGAAAAATAAAGATATTTCTTCAAGAAAGGGCGTGGTTGGCTCCGGTTTCTCCGGCATGCAGTTCGTTTCTCACTGGTGGATTTCACCCCCATTTCAACTCGTTTGGCTACGTTGTTCTTCGTTGAATAACAAATCATAAGGTGACGGACCGACGTCAATCAATCAATCAATCAATCAACTTTATTTAAGTGCCTAGTCTTTTAGTTGGCACTGATCCGGCCTACTAATCGAGGGCCCCGATTCGGGGCGATAGAGAGCAGACCACAGCACCGGGAACCACTTTCCATACTCTTTTCGATCAATGCGTGGGTTCTTTTTCGTCCCCTTCTAGTTTAGCGTTTGGTGATGAAGGAGACAAGGCCAGCAAACATTAAAAACAAAAACGAACGAACGAACAAGGGCCATGAGGTACGCAAGCTACGCACACTAAGGGCGCGTTCGATTGACCCTATTCCGGCGCCTTTCGAAGCAGCAAGGATAATAAAAATATGTTTAAAATAGCATTTAGGCGGATGCTTCACAATTTTAATGTGAATCTCCGTAAAAACGAAGGATTTTTTTACTTATATTCCATGTATTCTTATTCCGGAATACGGTCAATCGAACGCACCCTGAATTTTGAACAGTTATTCGTGCACAAACCCAACACGGCTTTTCAAGTGCATCCATCCGCGCTGTTTCTAACTTGTAAGTACGTCCTCCCCCACCGCTCACCCAGCTGTTTCACTCATGCGTCTTCCAAGATTCTTGTTTCAAACGACGTTGTTGACGTATTTGTGGCAATTGATTCTTGTAAAGGCACTGCATACAGTCAGACCTCTGTTAAGGCCGCGCAGGACACTTAATCCCATTACGTATGTATTTATTTAAAGAGTATGCACGTACCTTGCGACTGATTCCGACGATGCACGTACGGAAAATAATTTATTCCGGCAATACATTGTGCGTTCGGCGTATTGCTAATTGCATGCATGTGTGACTGAAATCTCGAAGTACGAACCTCTTGCACATTTTTTAATATATTAGCGGACTCGTTTGATCTTCGAAGATCCCTAAATACTGCAATTTTGTGCCCGAGTTTTCATCACGGCGGATATAGACCTTCAGGACCTGATACACAAGGGAGATTAACTTAGCATGCAATACTGTGATGTGACAGAAGCAAAATTGCAAAAACAAGCTTCACAAAGAAGATCAGACGCTTCAAAGTCCAAGTTTCACAGTCAGTTTACTCTTATGGGAGCCAATAACTTTCAACGAGTCTCGAAATTGAGACATCTGCTTCTGTCACATCACAGAAGAGGTTATCCTTTATCATTAAGTAATAAAACCATTTACTTTACTGCGTTTCTCAAACAGAAAACTCGTACACGAACGCCTATAAAAAGACAATCATGATGTAATTCCATCATCCGCCAAGATTCCTGTCAAATTTCAGCGGAATCGACCCTCAAAATTCAGGGATTTGAAGCTTGAAAATGAAACACCTACCCCAAAATTGGGCTCATGAATTTATTCACAGCCAAGTGTCCTGCCCGACCTTAAGCGGTCACCCCCGGGAAAGAGCGAACTGACCGCTTATAGTAATATGGCAAAAATGGAACTGTAGCATGTACACAGCATATTGCATCGGATAACAACAGTAACACAAAATATGAGAAAAACATCAAGTAATTGCATGTACAAAGAAGTCCACGTCTATAGCTCTGATGTTTGATTGATGTGAATGAACTTGAACTTGAATTTGAGTGGTGTAATGATCATTGCAGTTATAAACACTACTTAAGTGAGGTTTATTTACCTGGAACGAGGAGGTATGTGATATATTCAGCTGGTAACGCCCCGAGGGCGTAGCCCGAGGGGCAGTGCCAGGTGAATATATAGATCACATACCCCTGAGAGACTTGTTAGATGCTACCAAGTGTGTACGATCAGTAAACACTAAGTTCTTGGGAGCAATGAGCGACCCCGAAGAAAAATTGTTTTTAACCCAAATCAGCTTTTCCGGCTCTTTGGAAGCTCCTTCTTGGCAATTGGATTTCCTTTGTGAATGGGACAAGTCAGACTCACAGCTAGGACGCTCAAACGGATTTTAACACTCTTGAAGAAAATGATTTATTGGTTGAAGGTCCACCAGATACCAATGTCGTTGCAGCGAGTATTTAAAAAAGTCCCACGAAGAAGTTATGGAGGAGAGAAAGGGAAAAACACGGTATAAAAGTCGTTATAATTACTGACGAAGAGGTTGCTAAACGAAACAGTGAATAGATACCAGCTAACATACGTAAGACCACCGCGTGGTCGGTAACTGTTTGACATTCCTCTGTGTTTGTTTGTTTCTTCTTTAGAGTTTACAAGTGATGGGAGACTAAGTCGAGGGGAATATGAGTAGGGGAATATGAGCAGGGGAAATATACTGATATCGCATTGTTTTGCTATTGTTATCAGCTATTGTTTCAGCCACGCACTCCCGTTACAATCAAAACCGCCACCAACTTTTCAGACAGTGAATAATGATCAGGGGTTATCTAATATATTCCCCTGAAAAGAGCAAAGGAAACCCAGCTAACTGACAAATACGCAAGTGAAAATAGAGCCTGAAAAAATTCAGGCTTGTACGGGAGCCGCTTTTCATGAAAAGCGCATGAAAAGCGGCTCCCGTACAAGCCTGAATTTTTTCAGGCTCTACAAGCCGCTTTTCATATATATATATATATATATATATATATATATATATATATATATATATATATATATATATATATATATATATATATATATATATATATATATATAGTGTTCTAGTTTGAGCCCTGATGAAGTCTTTTAATAAAGACGAAATATTGGCAAAGTCGTGGTGATGATAGGCTGGTGATCCTAAGTAATTAAGGCAATCAGTTGCTAATACATCCCCTCCCTACCTTACTGTACTTAATTAATTTCCAGGGGGATTTGGCCGTGCATCGCCGATCGACCGGGGAGTAGTGACGTGATCCTGGTTGCGGAAAATGTGTGAAATTGTCTCCTCGGACCTTACCATAAAAATAAGGCCACACTGTGTATGTGTTGTACAGTAAAAATATGTGTTCCCAGTGTGGTTGGTTCAGTGGCCTAGTGGTTAAGGCATCCGACCGGTAATCTGGAGACCCAGGTTCGATTCCTGGCTGAGCCACATTTTCACTTAATTACTTAGTTGTTGATTTCTGTTCCCAAATTAACGGTTACATTTAAAGATATACAAAATTTCTATATCTTTAAATGTAACCGTTATTGTTGCCAGTTGCCTGATGATTGCTTCGTGAGAAGCATGAAACTCGGAGTAGCAAATAAATGTGTTTGAACTAGTCCGACTCCACAATTGGAGTATATATATAGATGTTGCTCCGACTCCACAATTGGTGTATATATATAGATGTTTCTCTTTGGCATTACAAGCTTTGCCTTTATGTCCAAATTGAGCACTCTTCTAGGATGAGTCATTGCTGATGCATTTGCGCATGCTCACTAGTTTTCTAGTTTGAGCACTCTGGCATGGCTTAGATGATACCACAAGTGTGGGATCATTTGGGGTGGCTATATAGCTTAACCTCCATCCTAGTCATCAGCACTGCACTGATAAAGCCCAGAAGGCCGAAACAGTACTGTCTGCAGTTATATATATATATATATATTGTTTGTTAAGGCAATCGTCTTTGTTATTTTGCCATTCAAAATGATTCACTCTTACGCTGATTATATGTATATTATGTTATTTGATGAGCTTATAAAATAAACTGGACATGGTTTGCGTATCGTGGTGTAAAAATATCGCATAATTGACGTGACCGCTTAATAGAGGTGAAATACAACAAAATTAGCCAGTTGGAATTTTGAATGGTTACCGCGTCCGCTTTTAAAATAGAGGTGACCGTTTAAAAGGGCACCGAGTTGCGTTCAGTAATATTTACGCCTTAACAGATTCCATCTTCTATTTCTGGGTACCACGTGTGTCCTCAGTGTACTCATAGGCCAGCTTGGCCATACAAGAGAACGCACATTGACAAGTTTTGCCCAGACTCACAACTTGAGGGGAACGGAACTGTAGGACATGACAGCTGGCGTCTGAGCGAGGGCGAAATCAATACTCAATAAAGCTCGTTTTCCTCTGACTAGAGTGCTAACAAAATTTGCACTCAAAGTTTCAAGTGCTTTCCTGCATTTTTAAGTCATAACTGACTACTTTTCAAAAGACTTTTCAAGTCACGTTTGAAGTGTAATCAGCTACGACAACATGTCTCTCTCGTTAGGACATTCACGTCTTTATTGTTAAGTCTGGTTGAGGTGTAGCTAGTGACTCAGAAAAATAAGAATATTAAACTGCGCAATTTATTACAGTAATTTCATCATTTCTTTTTTTTTTCATTTTGTCGAAAGCTTTCCATCTAGATGGCGTTCATTCTGAGAAACTTAGTGTCGAGATACATTCTTCTTTGTTGTTCCTGTGAAAATTTCCCTTTATGAAGTAGCTGATACCCTCTTTCCATACTATTTCACATCTGCCTAGACTCGAGGCACAATGTCTAAAATATTACACTTAACACTGGCGTGAATGCACGCATAGTTGGCCTTGAGATTTAAAGTTTTTTTTTGCACAAAAAAATTCAACAGAGGAACAATTTAAGGATGAGAAATACAAACTGATCATAGATCAACACATTTTCAATATTTTTCTCATTGTTACAGTACTTAGTTTTTCCTTAATGAATAATTTATGTAGATCTAACTTTTTCCGTTGACTTTCAATACTATTTACATTGTCTTCCATTTACTAAGCTGACTTCATTTCAGTCTAATTATTATAGAATAATTACGAATGTTGGTCGAAATTCTCCATTTTCGAGTGAGGACGTTCTTGAGTGAGTGGTGCTCGGGAAAATGCAAGCGAGCAAGTCACGATTGACGTAAAACAAAACTAAAGCAAACGCTCTTTCTCAGGGCCTGTTTGTATGGTCTCGGGTACCCGAGACAACCCTCCCCCAGAGTTACCCTGGGCGAGCTATTTTTCAACTTATTTCTTTGAAAAGTTCTACCAACCGATTACATGAAATGGGCGAGACACGCCTCGGCAGGTAGAGTAACCCTGGCAAGCGGGAAAACTTTTTCTCATGTACACACTTTGTCTCGCCTACCCGGGACGAGACGGCCGAACATTAAATATGCGCGTTTGCGAAAAAAAGTTATTTCGGTCCAATTTTTGGGTTAAAAAACGCAAATTTATTTCAAGGAATTACATTTTAAAAGCTAGCATTACCCACAGTGATCAGATAGAGCAGGGAAGAAACAGATTCGGAGCTAAGTACGAAGCTAGGTTATGTGACACGTTATAAGATGGCTCACTGGTCCTTTTATAAAAAGAAGTATCGAAGCAAAAATGAACCTAGGAAGGAAATTTTCAATCAACATTGACGATATTCAATCAAAGAGCGACCAAATACAAAGAAAGAAGGGCAAATGAGGATTTGTAAATTTGAGACGTGCTTTGAATAACTAAGTAGGGTCAACTTTGTCTCGGTCACGCAATTCTCATATAAACGCTCGGTAAAGTTGTCTCGGGGAGGAGGGTTATCTCGGCTACCCGAGACCATAAAAACGGGCCCTCAGTTTGTAGCCTACGTGTAGTCGTACCCACCCCCGAGGAAAAAATGGAGGAGGGAACGTCCCTCCTCCCGTGTTTCCTCGGGGGGTGGGTACGGCTACACGTAGGCTATCAGTTTGTTGTTCAATTTTCACGCGCTGTTTACAACATGGTGGTAAACACTTTTTTTGCACTACTAGACAAGTGGTTCATTATTTTAAATAACGTTTCCATCCATGCAAATATGTTTCTAAAACAAAGAAACAGCACTGTACTTCTTCAAAGCCATGTATAGCCACTGGGTGAGTCTTGAGGGGTTGGAGGAATTATCATATTATTTCAAAGAAATGCAGTGAGTCGAGTTGTTATATCAGTATTGCCAAGGCAGGGAAGTCAATATTAGAGTGGTTTTCAATTGAGTGTCGAAAGTAATTCTCGTTTGTTTGGTTTTGCATTGCTTCGCTCTGTAATTGGCCAGCAAAACTCGCGCCACTTTCTCAACCAATGAGAAGCAAAACCAAAACCAATCGTGACTTGCACGCGCGCATTTTCCCGCGCTTGACGTCGGCTACTTGTAATTGCTTCGTACTCTGATTGGTTAATTGTGATGTTAACAACTATTGTGATTGGTTACAGTAATTGCTCTGGTATTAGAGCGGTTTTCAATTGAGTGTCGAGAGTAAATTGCGTTTGCTTTGGTTTTCCATTTCTTCGCTCTGTGATTGGCCAGGAAAACTCGCGCCACTTTCTCAACCAATGAGAAGCAAAACCAAAACCAATCGCGACTTCCACACGCGCATTTTCCCGAGTTTAGCGCTGGTCACATGTAATTACTTCGCATTCTGTGGTTCATTGGGCTATTTGCGTCTTTTGTGAGTGGCTAGAGTAATTGCTTTGGAACTCAGTTAAAAAGCGCTCCAATTTACGTGCCTTCTTATTAAATGAAAAGTATCATATGGCACAAAATAGACATCTGATTGGATATTCTCGTGGGCAATAAAAAATAAAGAAAGAAGTATTTTGTTATTACCTTTCTCCTTTTTCAATCACGCTACAACAGTCACCATCTGGTTAATTTTCTGTATCCCATAATAATGCACACACATGGGATTATGCCAAGGGTTATAAAATATTGCACTGTAAATAAGACAGATTCAAGCTCTGCTTCCCAGGCAACTGCTCATTTTTCGGACAATCTTTCAGCCTTGGGGCATTATCCAAAGGGGTTTATTTACCGATACACTGAATTAATAATCATCACTGCAGTGATCTCTATTATGATTCTTGATGATAGTTCTAATATGATGATGATGATGATGATGATGATGATTTGATTATTACGGCTTTGGGACAGCAGCAACAACAATAATGACAATAATTAATAGGACAATAACCACAAGCATCCCTGCAAAACAAAATCAGCAATCATTCAGTGCAGTCAACATGTTTCCTAAATAATAATAATAATAATAATAATAATAATAATAATAATAATAATAATAATAATAACAATAATTGCCCTCGCAGGGTTTTGGCCCAGACCCGAGGAGGCACTCTAGGAGTCCCCGCATAAATAGGAATTTCAAAAATGTAAGAAATATGTTTGTAGTATGGGAAGCGAAACTAGGCGCGCAAGGTTGTGCCGGGTTACATTCTTGCTTTCACAACAAAATGGCTGCTAGCAGCCGAGTATGCCGTTCTCAGAAGGAAAAGACAGCTTTTTCAAACTGTAAATCAAAATAACAAGATCCACTGAACACTCGACAGCTTAAACAATGGAAATTGGTTAGTTCATAGCAAAGAAATCCCTCTTCGAGGGCAAATGGTGGCGAAGAAACGTGTTTTCATTGCGAATCATCACAAGAATAATAGACCTTTTCCGAAATGTTTGAGCGCTTCTGGAAGTCTATCTTTCAAAAAAGTACAAGTTTGAATGTGAATTTATACCGTACTTTATATTTAATTCACCGATTTTTTTGTATTCCAAGCAACTTGTAGCGAAATTTGCGAAAAACATGCTCAGTTCCATTCAAGTATATCAATGGCAGAAACAATATTTGATTTAGCCTCATTGTTCACTGGAGAAATATGCTTCTTCCACATGAAATCAGTTACAGAACTGCTTTATTTCACTAACAACAATACAGAAACAAGCAACAATGTCTTCAGTATTTTAATATTTACAACCACACAACTACTCAAAAATTAAAATATGGGGGCAGCTTTACTGAAAACTATTTCTAGTAATAATAATAATAATAATAATAATAATAATAATAAATTTCTACTGAGGGACTCCGTGAACAAACTTGCTGTTCTATTGCCCTGCACCTACTTTTTGAAAAACAGTTTTAGCTACAGCGGTGCGGTACTTTGGAACAGCTCACCCTCTGATCTGCGGCTAGCAGAATCACTAAATGACTTTAGTAATCAGCTCAACTCATTTTATCCTCAACAGTAACAATTTACTTAAGTTTTTTTAGACACACAGCATTCGTGTAAAGCAGTTTTCATGGTTTTGATATTTTTAATGTTAGATATACACGTAGTTAGGTTATGATGTAATTAAGATGGATTTTTGTTTTGTAACTGATGAACATACCATGTTAAAATAAAGTTAACAATCATACATACATACTGTACCTACATACATGTACATACAGGCATAGACTCCCTGAGAAGATTAATTTTGTTCAGGTGTCTACTAATCCCCCTAGGCCCCCTCCCCTTCTCCCAGTCATAAGAAAAACTCCCTGCCATTTGTTTTAAGACAAATACAGCTAAGAACAAGCCACCCCAACCACTTGGTTGGGTGACAGGATTCATGGATACTTGGTTCCCACTCCATTACACATTTTAAAGTTTTAGTGTATTTTATCGCTCTTTGGGATGATGTGAAGGGTTATGGTGCACTTGTGCACACCTGTAATATATGGCACATCTACACATGTAAACTTTTCAGAGCGATTAACACAACATTATCAAGGGCTTAGCTAGGGGTCCTGGGGTGCCCATGACCCCCCCTCCCCATGCAATCCTTTTTTTTTTTTTTAGCAACAACCTACAATATTCAGGTGTTAATCTGGTGAGTACTCTCTGTTGGACACAGTGTGACCCCCCCCAGCCTTTGAAAATCCTGGCTCCGCCCCTGACTATCACTCACCACAAGTTGAGGATTTCGCTGTCACTCGTTTTACATGTGCTGTTTCCTTGATAAGTCGTGTATTGGTTTGATCCATCTGACCATCAATATCATCAAGTATTTCTGCACGTCGACAAAAATAACAAATCTTCATTACTTAAAATTAACACAAACAAATACAATAAAAGTGGAAAACATAATTATGCATAGTAAATGCCACAAACAGGAACAATGAGTTTAGAGCATAATTAAGTCAACCCCAGTTTAGCAAACCTTAGCATCAATTCCAACAACAACTTGTATTAATGGATTTGGTTTTCATTATTTCTAATTATGATTGGGTAACCTCGCAGCTATTACAAGGTCTCACCTGATTGGAGACCACCCTTCAGGTGAGACAAAAGAACAAACAACACAAACAATGGACCCTAGCCCTAAAACAATAGGGCTGCGTCACTATCCCCACCACCGAAATTTAGAGCTTATAGGAGCTGCGAGGCTACTGTTATTTTAAGGGTTCTTTTGTGTGTGTTGCTGTTGAAATAAGAAATTCTTATAATCAACAAAGTGGTTCCAGCAACAAGCAAATAATTTTTTTAGCTGTACTAACCATTCTGCAGGTCCACTTCATCAGATATGGCTTGTCCCATCATCTTCTGTCGCTGAATTATTCCTGACAAAGCTTCCAGTCCTTCATCTTGTTCTATCATGAAAATGAAAGAAAAGCGACATTGTTACAGGGTAGTTTTACAAAGCACTGTACACAAATCATGAGCCTGCATACAGTTCTGAGTTGGAAGGATTATAAATACATGCAACTTACAGTAGCAAAGTCTGAAAATAAAATCCAGTCCTGCAACTACTTGCTAGTGTAATTCTCATCATAGCACAAGCGTTGCAGTTCCACATATACATGTATATGCTTAAAAGTTGCTAAAAATTGAAACTAATGAAACAGTAGGAAACTTTGAATGCCTAAAAACAGAATGAAATTCATGAATTCATAAGAATATTTCAGAATATTACAGGAAAATTCTTCAAATATATACTCTTACAGAGTTTAAGTCTCTTTACAAAAAGTTCATAAGAATGAGGCTCACCATTATCATTTTGAGAGAAAAATAGGCAATACTTTCACTCAAACTGAGCATCACTACAAAACCAAAAATTAATGTTGCACAGATGTGCACATCTTTGCACCTACACCACGTGCAAGAATTATTACTTGATGTACATGCAGCAAGAATGCACATTGTACAGTACTTTAATGGAATATTACTGCCTTTGAAATACCTGCAATAATTTGTTGTTGCTGTCTCCTCATGTCGCCTACGGACACATTGTTGTCAGGGTACCCCCCTGGTTCATCAAATGGATTGCTGTTGCGCCCTCTTTGGTCTACTGTCAGCAAGGAACTCCTACAAATGTAAAATGTTCAGTCACATTGATAAAGCACTTCATCAAAATTCACCCATCAACACATTCAATAACTGTAACTACACTGAAGTTACATATGACATTTGATAAATCCCAACTCAAAGACATGCAAAACATTGATCACTTTGTCCAAACCTCTCCCACCTTCCAAAATCGCTTTGGCCAGTTTCTTGCTGGAAAGCTGCATTCATCTGCTTCTCTCTGGCAAAGACAAAACAAAACTTAACAGAAGCTTACGGCATTACAGAAATTAAATAGAAACAGGTAAAACTTTAAAATAATAATAATAATAAATATTCATTTGTACCGTGCAAATTCAACATGGTTTTCAAACACGCCTTACAATGAAATATTAAAATTATATATATATCAGGGGTTTCAATAAAATTTGAAGTAGGCAGCGAGTTGGAGTAGAGTAGGCGACAGTATCAAAAAAAAACCAAGGATTGTTCTTTAATTACTTCAGTTTAGGGAAAAAGCCGACACTTTTCGTCGGACGTCGGTGCTTATTGAAACCACTGATATATAGAAAGAAAATCAATACAACATTAAAATACAATAACTACATGTATGAAATAGGATAAGAACCAATATTTAAACTAACCATGTAATGCTGATAAAATATAAATAAGATAAAATAATAAAAATAACAGCTTCCTCTTTATAAGCTTGGTTAAAAAGTACTGTTTTCAATTATTGTTTAAATAAAGTAAAATTGCTGTTAATTCTAATCATTCCATAGCTTCTGAGCTGCAGCCACAAAGGCTCTTTCTCCAAGTCTTGTTTTGACAGTTTTCAAACAAATCCAAAATTTTCTTGAACAGCTATGATTCCAGGGCATGTGCGAGGCAGCTTCAGTAATTGTAATTCAACAGTACTGAAATTTTGATTGACACTATGTACAATAGATCTGGCACTTCAGGGACCATGCCAATCCAAATTTCAGAACAAATTTTCACTATGAGCACTGTCCCTTCAAACTGAGTATAACAGAGTTTATTATTTTACTAACTCACTTAGTTATCAGCTGATCAAGCATGTTTTGTCTCCGCTCAATTTCTCGCTCTGAACTACAGACTGGTTAAGGTTTGAAAACTCATCTTAAGTTAGAGCTCACATTTTTGTTTAACAAGAAATAAATGTAAGAAGCACAATCTGGTACATATTTTCAGTCAGTGCAACTACAGTTGTACATTTAGTACATGCTGCCGCTGATGCTGCTGCTACTGCTACATGTACTGCTACTACTGTTGCTGCTGCTACTGTTACTAATACTGCTGCTGCTGCTACTGGTACTGCTGCCGCTGCTGCTACTGCTACTGCTACTGCTACTGCTACTGCTACTGCTACTGCTACTACTACTGCTGATGCTGCTACTGTTACTACTACTGCTACTGCTACTGCTACTACTACTGCTGCTGCTGCTACTGCTACTACTACTACTACTACTGCTACTACAGTACCGGCCGGAGGGATTGCAGCATGTCCACGCGTGTAAAATGCGTGTAATGCGCGTGTAATTTGAGTGGACACTGAGTGGGTATTGCGTGGGCACTGCGTGGACACTGCGTGTAATATTCGTGTAAAAATTGCGTGTAAAAATTGCTTTGCGTGTACTCATGGCATACGAGCGATCTTTTGTTATTCATACACGCAAATTTGCCAAAAAGTCTCAGATATAGCGCGCAACACGGCGAAATGGCTGTACATGTTATTCGACAGAGTTATAAACACGCAGCGATCGATGCGCTACGGAACGTGAAATCAAAACAACTCGTAAAGTATCTTACTCTTGTCGAGGGATAACCTAAAATTCTGCGCTACTATTTCAGGAAAACTGCTGTGAGAGTCCGTTTCGGCACTCCGCAATGATTTAAAAATTTTGCACCCTTCCGCGACAGTTTGAGCGAAATTTCGAGCGAAAATTTTGCGACACTCCACCAGGGTTATAAATAAATTTTAAAATAGCCGTCTGAGCTAACTAAAGTAGGCGGAAAACTGATGAAATTTTTTTCAAAGAGGTAAATTCTGACAAAGTAGGCGGCGATTTTCGCCGGTTGCTGGCTTCTCATGAAACCCCTGCTCCACCATAGCTCGAGCGAAATTCTGCGGCATTCTGCAATAGTTCGAGCGAAATTTTGCAAACCTCCGCGACAGTTCCGAGCGAAATTTCGCGCCACTCCGCGATAGTTCAAGCAAAAATTTTGCGGCACCCCGCTATAGTTCGAGTGAAATTCTTCTCGCTTGCTGTAAATGATACATTTATTTTGTTTCGTTTTATCTTCTCCGCATCATAAACATCTCATTCTTCAACAAACAGCGTGTGGTATTTTTGTCACCCGACGAGGGCAAATTTTTCTCACGTGCTAGGCAACGAATTCTATCAATGGATCGGATTTCATTTTATCTTTTCACAAGTAAAAGTTTTCGTATGTTTTGTTTTGCATTTTGTAATGATCTCCTTCACAATAATGGTGCTCTCGGTAACCGGGCTGGCTTGCCTGCTCATAATGAACACAACGGATGTTTTTATTACAAGAAAAATATAGGAACAGCATGGTCAATCGAGCTCAGTTCGTTTCGAATGTCTAGACGATCGGACGCCGCTGATGTCTCATCTGTGGCTTTTTTTTAATTCACGCGTTTATCCTTGTCACGCAACTCTGTAATAAAAATACCGAAGTGCGAATTAATCCCGTTTTCGATACCATAAATTGAGCGCAATACCTCATGCTATCCTTCATGCCTTTTGTAAAACAGTGGGTTCGCTTTAAAACTCTCATTTGAAGAACGACAATGACAGAACACCGGCAAGGCGGTCAGCAAATAATACGGTAGTGTTTTGTTCTTGTTACAAGCGGTGAGTGAGTTCCAGGGGAGAGATTGTGTGTTATTTTACACGCAGTCACTGAGTGTAAAATTACACGCATAAAATGTATTTGCGTGGACATTGCGTGGACACTGCGTGGGCATTGCGTGGCCAGTGCGTGTAAAGTGAGTGTAAGGTCCGTGTAAACTGCGTGTACTGCACGCACATTACACGCGTGTAATGCTGCAATCCCTCCGGCCGGTACTGTACTACTGCTGCTGCTGCTGCTACTGCTACTACTACTGCTACTACTACTGCTGCTGCTGCTGCTGCTGCTACTGCTACCTCTACTGCTACTGCTACTGCTACTGCTACTGCTACCAAATCCTTTCTGCCCCTAGGCCATGAGCATAGGGCCAGCATAGGGCCAACAGCCATATAGCAGTTTCTTCTGCAATCAGCTGATGCTTTTTGAAGGGACAAGTGGTTAGTGCATCGCCCAGCCTTACCTAATCCATAGGTGTAGCACAACAGACCACAACACTGGAAACTACATGTACATTCCCTAATCTTTGCAATCTTAATGTGTGGGTTCTTCTACATCCCCTTCATGTTTTGTGTGCAGAGATCAAGGAGACAAGGCAAAAGCTGGCTTAAACATCACTGCCCAATGACGCAGTCACCTGCACTAAAAAGTCACTGCAACTGTCATACAATAAGCATTAAGTCAAAATAAGGATACACATGGTACTGAGATGAAGCTCGCAAAAGTGATTGCTTTAAGCTGTTGAGGTCTCTTGAAAACGTCTTCAGCATTATCCTAACATCTGACTGGACCTGAAAAACAGTTACCAAAAAGAGCAGTACTGAAGGATTCCTTACCACTTGTCACGCTTTCAAGAACAACCTTGATCAGACTGTGATATTGTGTGTCATTTCAACTACTGTAAGTTCACTTTTCTCATGATGCAAGACGTACATGTATTGTTATGGGTATGAAGCTCATGCAAGGCCATTAACAAAACCAGGATCAGATTGGATTGGATTGGATTGGACTGGGAAAACCTGGACTGGATCAATGAAAGCCGGCTTGTCTTAAATTCCCACCAAATATGGTCAAGTGATTAACCTGGATCAAGATGGCAGAGAGAGAAATAAGTTGAATCTTGTTGCACTATTTTAGCATTTCCTTTCCATTTCTTCTCTCTTTTGAAGTCTTCTTGTTATTTATTGAGCCTATTTCAATGGTTTCTTTTTTCAGGAGACAATTAAGGAATCCCAAGCAAGAATATGAAAAGGAAAGGTATGACAGCAATAAATCAATTGTCGTCAAAGCTTTTTTTTTTTTTTTTTTTGAAAAATAACATGTACTTTGTTGACTGTTCTACAACTGTCAATGACTCGGTCTGGTGGTTTTGTTAACGGCCCTAATGCAACAACAACACAAAACGCAGTCTTGCCAAGAATCTATCAAAATCAAGTACTGGTGTAGCTACTGCTGCACACATGGTTACACAGCTGTACAGATAACGCATGACTTTTTGAGAATTCTCAAGTCACAGCAGGAAAAAAATCCTGTTCATAGTTATCCCCACTTCATGTTGCACCTTTCAATGTCAAGTATTAGCTTGTTATTTGTTTTATATCACTTGTACATAGTTTCTGAATGTGTTAGACGTTTTAATTTAATTGTACCTTTATTCTGAAAAGCCTTTTTGGGATGAATAAAGTATGTATGTAGGTAAGTCCTTGCAAGCTGGAATGCTACACATGTAAAACAACTGTCCATGAAGCTGTGAGCTCATGACTAACATTGCCTTTGGAAATGCCAGTGGTTTTTCATATATCGCCTTTTACAATGTATTTAACATGCAAAAAAATTATACTCAGTTTAAAAAGAGGAGAACTACAAATAAATACCTTAGTATAATTGCCTCCATTCCTACGGAGTCTGTTTCGCTCATTAATTTTCTCCATAATGTCCTGGCCATATTTTTCAACTGTTCTTAACTCACTTAACCTGCAAACAGAACAAAATTACTTTTCCTATTTCCTATTTTTTGTAAGGAAATAATTCAAAGTTTCAGATTGTTCATTTTTTCAGGGGACAATTCCATTTTTACTTAATTATTTTTTTGGAAGGTGTGGGGGGGGGGGGGGGTAAACTGGGGATTATTTTATAGTTTGATTTCGCCTAATTACCAAACTCACTTGAATCCATAAGTTTAATTTCCATAACTCTCCATAAGACTGTAAAACATTTCGAAAGAATCCTAATTATGACAACAGCAAATGGCAAGCGAATATA
The DNA here is from genome assembly GCA_016490735.1 of Pachyseris speciosa. NCBI lineage: Eukaryota > Metazoa > Cnidaria > Anthozoa > Scleractinia > Pachyseridae > Pachyseris > Pachyseris speciosa. The sequence goes on from JAEMWC010000435.1 coordinate 592,824, forward strand.
CATGCAGAGCCTTTGTGAATGATCATGTGATCTCATGCATGCTTTAAATAAAATAATATATATTAAGAAACGAATCACAGTACATATTAGCTTACTTTTATATAGAAACACAGCATGTAATTTCTTCTCTCTCTAGCATTGCAAGTAAATGGTATTTTCCCATCTAGTGGCTGTAGCTGTAAGCTGTGTACATTACTAAACATTTATAAGCGAAAAAAAAAAACAGGAAGACGAGACGACCTGTTCTTGCCAAGACATGAGCTGACAGCACCAAAACATTCTCTCTATTTCAGATCACCCGGACACATTAACAAATTTTAAAGCAATATATACTTATGCGTTAGCCAAAGCTAAATAGGAGCGACTTTGGAGTCAAGGTCCTCGTCAAAAAGAAAATGAACCACTTCCCACTCACCATGTATCACTGGGCGCCATCTTGAATGTTGGAGTTTGTCAATTTAGGGCCCACTCCTTCGTAAAACAATCCTATGGTCTGCAATACGTGCAGAGCTTGGGAAGACGTAACCTGTAATTCTCTTTATATATTCTCTTTATAACAACCCCGTCATCGCAGATTAATAAACACTTTACTTCAGATACAAAAGCCAGATTGCACTGACAATCCATTTTGTGTGTTTTGCTTTAAAACAAGATCAGACGCTCTCGAAACTCTTGATCCCTTCGCATTTATTTAATTATTTAGTTATTATTTTTTAGGCAATTTTTTGTTATCATTTATCACTGTAAATATTAACTATTTAGCGTTTTTAACAGAGCTTTTCCTAAGTTTGTTTTAATTGTAATTAACTTTAGTTAGATATTAACGGATGAAGAGCCACCTAGTGGAAATGCTGTTAATAAAGTCATTATTATTATTATTATTATTATTATTATTATTATTATTATTATTATTATTATTATTATTATTATAAAAACAGAGCCAATTTTTTTAAAAGACAAAGGAAACAAAAGCCCGAAAGAAAGCTATCCACTATCTAGCCATAGTGACTCACAACTCCTTACGGATTCGTACGTAATTGCCATCGTCTTCCATATCTTTATGGTCGAGTCACAGTATATCAAAAAACAATTGTAGCAGTGGGCCTCCCTTTCCCTTTTTAGCACTTGTCTGCGATCTTTAAATTCGAAGTAAAATAAAGATTGATTGATTGATTGATTGATTGATTGATTGATTGATTGATTGATTGATTGATTGATTGATTGATTGATTGATTGATTTCCCGGGATCGCATCTGAGTCGCGTTGACTGCAGTTGGCAAAATCTCCCTCGTCAGCCTGCCTCGTCTTGGGGCCACTCGCCTTGGTCAATGCTAACTTCACACTAAACAGTGTAGTGGTGCAATGTGAACAAATCAAGAGAAAATTCACCAACGTATGTTTTCACTTTGACCAGTCTCAGATTGGAATTGTATAAACCATTTTTCACGGTACGCCATGCACACTCAGATAATATAAAAATTATTATTAAGCTTATGTATGTCGTATGGATTGTTGGATGGATAGAAAATCTCGACGTTTAACCCTTCAGTGAATCGAGACTGGCATCAGAGTTTTGGCGCAAAAAAATACCTTTAAAAACGGCGTCTAGCGGGGAGGGGGAGGGGATGAAAATTGATCAGTTACGCTTGAGGGATCCCCCCTTATGCATGTATGACTTGAAATCGGGCGAAACCATAATCCCTTGCCGGTATTGTCTTTGTTTACCAGGGACCCCGATTATTTCTTTAAAAAAACATGCATTTACACTTAGGGCAACGGCGTTTCGTTTCTGCCGGAGCCAGGGTAACCATGGTACTGTAGGGCCCGAACTCACGAAAACACTGTTTGTCACCGAAGCGAGGAAATGGATGGAGCGACCAATACAATTACTGCTAAAGGAGGACAACTGACTCTCCTTGATCACTGATTCGTGGAGAGTAGATTATTTCCTCAGTTATTTAAATAAGAAACAATCGTGAGAAGCTATTTAGAGCAAGTGGTCTTTTGTCATAAAAAAGTCTCAGTTTGAATAAACATAAGTTAATTGCATAGTAACTGCAAACTTCTATTCTTACAGTCCGGTGGTTCCAATATCCCTAATCACGGTGAGGCTTGCTTATTTAACAGTGCATGAACATGGCCTCGGTAAGCGCTCAACGCTCAGCGCTCAGGGCCGGGTTGCTCGAAAGCCGATTAACCCTAATCCAAGATTAAGAATTAACCAAGGAGTTTATTTCTCTATCCACAAATGTTGAACAACGCTGATATTCTACACAATTTTAGATTAGAGGAAGTCAATCCTTGAAGAGCAAAAATCAGCAAAAGAAACTTTCATCCAAAAGTTAAAAACTGCAACCAAAGTCTACACTAATCCTAGATTAAGTTAATCGGCTTTCGAACAACCGGGCCCAGGGCGATTAGCTTTTGCTATTTCTGAGTGGCTGTGCTCTCTCTCCCTCTCTTTTTTTTTTTTTTTTTTTTTTTTTTTTTTTTTTTCACAACTTTTTTTCTCAGCGTTTGTTCATTGTTTTTGTTTCCTGTTTGTTTGTTTTTGCCTTAGTTCAGATTTAATTGGCACTAAACTAACTGTGGTATAGCCTCGATTCCCTGGAGGGAAAAATTGGGTGGGGGTGTGCGGCCCGCTTCCAGAAACACTTACCCTATTTCAGACCAAAATCTACGATTTTCCCTACCCTATTTCAGACCTGACCAAAAATTCGATACCTTATGTCAGACCTATTTCACATACACTGTTGGCGTAAATATAATTTGAGAAGGACTTATGTTGATGGTCTTATCACCTAATGATAGAAGTAGCTTCTTCAGAAAAACATACCAAATTCAAGACTAGAGTGCACAAACCATACCCTATTTCAGGCCAAAATGGTTGAAATCGATACCCAATTTCAAACCAAAACGGTTTAACTAACGATACCCTTTGGGGTCGCACATAACCGTATAGCCCATTTAAGGGAGTACCCCCGGGAGGTGGGGGGGGGGGGACTCGATTACCAGGAACCGAGTAAGCGGCGGAAAACGAGCCTAACTGTGGTCCAGAGGACCAAAAAAGCCCCAAAAGTGTGTAAGCCATGTCCGTCCTCAAACAGAACTTTTCTGAAAAATCATCATCTTTTCTCTGTTTCACTGATTCAACTTATCACTGACATTTTTTCTGCCGTTAAGAAGGTGAAAGCTAAAATCAAGAGCGTTCCTTCTCAGCACAATAACGTGAAAATAAATACTTTACGGACCTTGTATCCACCGCAAGGTTCAGTAAAATCAGGTAAAATGCCACTGACTGTCCGTCGGCCGGTCGGTGACAATTTAACATTTCACCAGGCGTGAAAGCCACAAGATGGCCGGGATATTGGCCGAGTTATAATTCCGTTTTCGTAAACACGCAAAACAAGTGACAGAAGCCAATATCTCGACAGACAGATAAACTAAGTTGTGAACAAGTCAGTCTAAAATCAAATCGACTTTTCGAGAGGAAAGAGTACTAGCTAGGCATTAAGCTTGCCGACAATCAAAATTGTTCACCAGCTGTCAAAGTCTCGCGTGTCTGTTTACACTTGCAATGAGTAAATTCCTAAGTGGTCAACGGCGCAGAAGCTCAGAAACGGGCCGCCTAATCCGGGAAAAGCGGATCACAAGGTAAGCTAAAGATAAAGACAGAAAGATGTCTGGTACTCTCTCCTGGACGGAGTGAAGCTCAACTTTAGACGTAAATTAATCGTCAACGAGTTAAGTTGCGTGTAAAGAGGAAAGATTCACGTTAGTATATACTTTACATCTTCGCCGGGCTGTTTGATTGTAACTGACCGAACACGAAGAAATTTATGCTCTTTGTTTGTTGAGCAGAACAGAACACAATGAGCCCAAAATCTAAGAACTATATCCATAGATAACAGTTCAAATTTTAAGCCAGTGTAGTATATTTAGTGGGCCAATTAGTTTAATGGGGAAATTTTAATCTGTCGTTGCGGCTAAAATGACAGTACCGTACTCGGTATGAAGCCTCTCAGCGGAGGCAGAACCGGTAAATGGATCTAAAATTTAAAGAATACTGGTTTTCCTTAGCTATAGAAACACTGGCGTCGCGTGTTGTGGTAAATGTTAAGACTGTAAAGAGACTCATTTAGAGAACCTTTACAGTAGATGACGGTCAAAGTTGGTCATATGAACAGGATGAACACTTGCATGCGAAGATTTCTTGCATCCAAAGGGACGGAATACAGTCCTTGTACTAAACAGAAGCTTTAATGACAGAAAACCATGTAATTGCTCATCATTCAGTTTAATTACCGTTGATGTTGATTTTTATTGTTGAATTAATTTCTGATTTTTCCTTTGTTCACTGTGTGTCCTGCAGTTTAGAAGATTAATTGATTAATGATTTATTTCAATGAATGACCAACTGACAGCCAGGTTACGCCAAAAGCAATTAGAGTGGAACTCCATTCTTTATGCTAAAACTTAACTTCTCAAAATAGGTTTTATTGTATTAGTGTGATAAATGTACCTTTTACTGATAAATTTGAAAACAAAGTAGAGTGGAATCTTGATATAACGAAGTGCCAAGGGGCTGAGAAAATGTCCTAACAGGAACTATAAATAAAACTTCATTACATTACAATGAGCTTGTTGGGAAAAACAATAAAACCTTCATTAGGTCCGAGATTCTGGATCGATAATAACTTACTTGATGAAGTGACAAGGAAGTAAATGCGGGGTAATGCCACTATAGGTGATCTGTAATGAGCTCATTTGGAGTAATTTGGGTGTGAGGATAGTGAACAGCTGTAAAACAAAATATTTTAGCTAGATTGCCTCCAGTAAACTGATAAGAATTTCTACAAATACCTATTTTTTCCAGTTCTACATATTAGACCTTTTTGAGAAACCAGTTGTTCACTTTCGTTTTAATTTCCTATCGCTTATTTGATAATCATGGGGGCATGCATTTTATGGACGCTCCTCTCTCCCTTATTCTGGGCCCCTTTCATAGATTTTCTCGTTCAGTTGATGAACTAAAATATTTCTTTTGTTAATTTTCTAGATCTTCTTTAGCCGTTATGGAATTAACAGGCACAATTCGCCAGGTTAGATCAGCCGGTCGCATGGCCGTTAACTCCATAGACGATAATATCTCTCTTAGCTCAAGCTATAGCTCGAATTTCAAAAGACTCGGATCAAAAACCCCAAATGTTGACTACTCGGGTGTCAGGGCTGCAGCTGGAATTTCCCGAATGAAGCACGGACGTCTTCGGAGAGGTTCGGCATACCCAAGTGATGTCACTGGGGTAACCGAGTTGTCGTCGCCTAAAGGCCGTACTTTGAGCATCTACTCTTTGAGTGATTTGGCGGAAGTTGGAATAAAAATGCGAAGGCGGAGGAGAAGTACCATGGATTCCTGGGGGAAAAACAGGACTCCGGGAGAAACTCAATACTTTGACAAGGTAAACAATTATGAAGTAGTCTTTAATGAAGAGATAAATGCGAACAGAAGAAGGAAATTAAGCCAAGATAATAGTTTGTGAAGTGGAATATTAGTGTAACAGCTGAGGTTCATTTCCTACATATTGTTATCTTAATAGAAAAAAAATAGCACGTTTACGACAAAAGGCAAACTCCAACTTATTGTTTACGTTTTTTCTCAAAATGATAGAATTAATGCGTGTGTATATAGAAAGGAAAGAAACTTAGTTCCCGGTTTCACATATGAAAAACAAGCAGGAAATGGCAAATGCAAGCAAATCGTGGTCTCGGGGTTATTTATACAGTTTGCCGTGAACGAGATTTTAAGCAATTCTTTCTCTTATAGATCTTAACATTAACACAAATGAATTCCCTTAATAGCTCCTAGTAAAATGAATCAAAGTAGCTGTTGGCTACTAAACTCGGAAGATGAATTATGCCAGCAGCAACAGGCGCGCGTTGCATGCTTCGCCTCTGTTCAAAGCGATTATATCCCCATTCATCCCCACCCCTCCCCCCCACAAATAGGATATGATAGGACAGGATAACCTTATTTACTACCCGGTGTTTCCATCAGTTTAATTATTTATTTTCAACTAACTATCTATCTACCTCATTACAATACAAGCATCAAGAGTTTCCCGCTTCCGTTGTTACGCAATGCATTATGGGATAGGCTCTCCAGAAAAGTGAGCAGCAAGTGAATGTCTCCTGTTTCAGAATATTCAGATTGCGTTTGTTTACCATGTATCTTGGCTTATTTCTTCATCTTTAATTCATCTGTTAGCAACCCTAATCAACAAAGTACGTCTAAAGCTAAGTGTGCAGCTTTGTCAATAATTTTGAGGGAAAAAATTACATTAAAGTCATGATGTCAGGCAAAAACTCAGGCTCATCTAAATATTTTTTTTATTCAGGCAAGCTTATTGTCTGTTTTTCTGTGTATCTCAATTCACGGAATTTCGTATTACTTGATCTATACGTAAACAAACCCGACGAAATCCGCGCAAACAAGACAAAACAGCCATGTAAATCTCAATTGTTGAACAATGACACTAAATCAAATATTGCTTCTGCCATTGATGTACTGGAGAAATATGCTCCTTACACATGAAATTACAGAACTGCTTTATTTCACTAACGCAGCTCCTGACTAACGACAATGCAGAAATGAGCAACAATGTCTTCAGTATTTTAATATTTACAACCACACAACTACTCAAAAATTAAAATACGGGGGCAGCTTTAGTGAAAACTATTTCTAGTATTACAAAAGAATAAAAATTTAAAAGCAATATACAATAAATAGCGGGGCCTTGCTTTCTTTCATAGCAATTAAAATTCAATTTACAAGTCTTATGCAATACCCGATGTAATAGTTCTCTTCGTTTGTTATTTTGTTTTATTTCATGGTCATCAAAGCTATTTGGCTGGGATTTTCACACACAATAAAACCATCGTCATTTGTCTCTCTGACAGGCAACTTATTTACAGTTTTTATATCATGCAAATTTCGGAATAATGCAATTTATTTGAGTTTTTGCAACTCAAAACGCAGTCAATTCCTCTTTTCTGTTAGTTGTTTCGTTCTAGCTTCTTTTTTACTCTGTCAAAGGCAATTTATTTACGGTCTTATAAAGCACCTTTCATTGACCCCTTACCTTACGTTTGAATAGTTTCTTCACACATCTGACACATCTCCGGAGTTTTCTCGATCTGTAAAAGATTATGATCGGATTCAAACTCGAGTGGAGAAGAACAAATGTTATAGCAAAGCTATGGACGATTTTCAGACGATCATAAAAAGGAATGAAAATAAAGCAGAACTGAAGTACAAGAAGCGGTGTATAACACAAGATGACAGCTGCAACGACGATAAACACAGTGTTCGCGCTTTGGAACTCTTGCTCGCGGGGTCCTTGACTGACCGACTGCAACTGGCAAATGATTTGTCTTTTGTGCCTCTGAGCTATACGGAATATTTTCACGTAACAGAACACGATAACAAATAAAACCGAAGAAATTACGATAATTTGAAGGATTCGGATGACAGTCGACGTCACCGGGAAAGGCGGTATGAAGCGCATTGCAGGCAGTGTTAGGCTTACAGCCCAGTTCACAGCCGTGACCATCACGACTCTATCGTTGGTGACTGTGTCGTGATATTGTAAGGAATAGGTGATACAGAGATATCTATCCAGAGTTAACGTGGCAATGTTTAAGCAGGATAAATGAGTTAAGAATGATCCGAAATAGCCGGGAATAAATTTTGGCATCAGATCTAACCATGAAGGGCTTCCATCGCTTCTCAAGGCACAAAGGATCATCGCCGAATGGTACGGTTGTACTAACAGACCGACCAGCAAGTCAGAGGCAGCAAGGGAACACAAGAGTAAGTTGGATGGAATACGACGAAGCTGTTGAAAAGTCAAGATGACAACGATTAACAAGATGCTTCCTCCAATGGACAGAAAAGACATCAGGATGTTTAAAACGGCGCTAAATACAACTAGAGGAACACTGACGTCTCGAACGCTTTTCCACCCGGGACAGGAGTGTTCGTAACCAGGAGAGCTTGGTGTAAATGACTTCGCATCTACTGAAGGGTTTTCCATATTACGTCCTTCACGGTCTTTGCAGCGCCTTGCCTGAATTATTGTGACAAATCTTTTCTGATGACAGATGTCCCTGAAGCTTCTTCGTATGATCCCTTCCGCCCTTCCTTACACCTGCACGGATTGACGCAAGCGCTTTCTTCTCCAGTACAATGAAAGTATTCTGTAGTAAATAGCATCCTTTCTCTTCCGTTGTTTCCGCTTTTCCTGTGATGCTGGATCCGATTGTTTGATGGCCAATGAAAGATAAAGCTAAACGAGGCTTGGTTCTTGAGATTCCGTTTTCATAAGACTGGTGATTTTTAATATAATTTCTTTTACTTTTACAATTGAAACAAGGCGAACTGATTATGAAAAGCAATTCAATGCTATAGTAACTAATCATTAGTTGCTATAGAATTGAAGCTGTGAATCTTAGCATCGAATTTGAATTGCCTCCCGGTTTTCATAATTAGTTCGCCGCGTAAAAGCGATTGTTTTGCAAGCGTTGCTACTGTTCCTTTGCTAGTTCAGTTTGGTGGAAAAACCCGCAATGATCATTGATATTTGAATTTATTTCGGGCATTAACATTTCCAAGGGCCCGTTTCTCTAAAGTTCCTGTAACTTAACAGGCCCGAAACCATATTTTGAAATCAAAATCTCAAGAAAAGTAGGATGTGTTCTGACCTCTTATGAAGTCCATTTTGTTTCTATAGCTGATAACTTAACTGTAAAATTTTCAAAACTCCCATCTGGAATGGAAAGCAAAACAGCTCAACCGGGCCCGGTAATTACCGGGAGCTATGAGAAACGGGCCCCGGGTATGTTAATAACTAAAACCAAACGATGAAGCGAAGGAAAATGCGCGAGGGTGAAACATTATATACAAATAACTTATTGATAAATGTTAAGATGTCGGCCGAGGAATGTAAGGGCAAAATTCTGACTAGACCAATTTCAATCATGGACATTAACACGGTGATCCAAATAAGAGGAAGGGGTGAGTGAGGGGGGGGGGGGGGAGATACAGTACTTTTATAGCCCTAATTTAAAAATCACGCAAATGAATATGTGAAAAGAGACTGTAGATAAAATCGGTCGTCGGATTTAATTTGGGGCACGACGTGTCATTTCGGAATGTAGCCCATTATCGATTTCTGGATCCTCCTTATATTTGCAGACTGATTATGTGGTTTTATTCAAACTCTTGTTCCATGACCCTCCTGCTCTTTGTTCAGCAGCAAGATAGGAAATAATGGAGGTTAGAGAGTACATCCGCCATACACGCCTTATTCAGGGGTAGTTCGTCTCAGGTTATTTTTAGATCAAGTAAAATTTAAAGCAAGTGAGACATGCGGACATCAACCCACGGCCTGGCCAGTACCTTACGCATGCGCACAGCCATATCACCCGGGTAGGGGCAGCCATGGACTGCTGTTTCGTCCTCGTTAATGGCATAGCCGTCGGGCAATGCTAAACCCGAAAGTCTAGCGCAATTGCCCTCCACTGCCGTGGCGAGTGCTTTACTACCGAGGTGGGTGGGATCAAGTATGGACTGATATCGGCTGCCAGAGGCGCCTTTACAGGCTGACGTTCGATCTCATCCCATGAAAGAATTGTAAACCACCATTAAAATGTGTGATATGTGCGATATATAAATCCGTTACTACTACCATTACCATTTCGACAACCTTAGCAGAAGCCATCATCAGAGTCAAGTGATCTGTATAACAGATCAACGCCACCAGAGTATTTATACCATCTACTGACGTTACACAAATCGCTTGACTCCGATGATGACTTCCACTCAGGTTGTCGAAATGTCAGTCATTGTCACCACAAACAGTCCTTCTCAGGACTACGCCCACACTTCACTTAGTTATGATATGACTCCTGGGTTCAAACCATTTACGATCTTAGGAAGCGTCGTCAGCGTGAAAAGTGAATTGTTTTGACGAATATCATCAAATATTTCACTTTTTTTCTCCAACAGCTCCTTCCTCCAGCGGAGTTGTTTCGTCGAGCTGTGAAACTCGTTCAAATGTTTGCCTCTCTCTGTCAATACAAATATGAAAAGTGAGTCTTACATTTGCATAGAATGCCTCACAAATTAATGTATCTGGTAAGCTGAAGCCACTCATTGGGCAATAAGGCCACGACGAGTGGCTTTCAGTATGTGATTTTCTATCTTTAAGGGAGAACGCGGAAGCCGAGAGTTTAGCTCACACTGTTTTCACACAATACATCAACGAACAGGAAAACCAAATGGAAGGTGAACTCGCCTTCGACGCATCATTCTTCAAAGCGAATAGAAAGGTAATCGTCCAATGATAAATCTTTGCTTAAAAGTTTCAGTTATTGTTTTCTGACACATCATTAGGCAGCCGCTTTTCAGAAGAGCAACAGTGATTCAAGCCAGGCGAATGCTTTGATTGCGTATAAGAGCGTGGTTACCACTTTTAAATAACTTTTCCCAGTATTAAAAGGAAAAGCAAAGAAACTTTATTTATACACGGTTACAATTTAAAGCTGCAAGCTTGTGCCGGGGGCCTTGAGTACTTGGAGAAAAACCTCTCGAAACAGAGTAGAGAACCAACAAACTCAGCCCACTTATGACGCCGAGTCCGAACCGAACTGAACCCGGGACACGTTGGTGGAAGGCGAGCGCTCTCACCACTGCGCCAACCCTGCTCCCCTGATTGCGTAAAGAGAGTAGTTACCACTATTTAATAGCTTTTTCCAGTATTACTGCTTACAGGTCCTGATCACAAACAATAAAATTAAAGGTTCGATGTTTTTCCGCCGGTTGTGCTTGCCTGAAAGATTGCATTGCATTGGATTTTGATATAGCTGTATAGTACAATTACGTCATTTCTAAGTGTAACTGTCCATCTAAAGGCCAATAACTCTTTACTTTTCAGATGAGGGTGTCAGCAGAAGTGAAGACGATTTTATCAATGCACAAAGAACAGAGGACAGAGCAGCAGTTAGCTAAGGTCGGTATTTCTTGATTAGCGGTGTCATTGTTGTGCTTGTTTTTCCTGCCCTGATTCAGTTAATTGCTACTTTGAAAAGAGTCCCTACTCCCATACATGTCACACGGTAACGATTTTTTATTATTTCATGAGCACGCATTTAATTGGTTGAAAAATCGCCGGCAATAAAATAAACGTGCTATTTCTTCAGGCAATTAGAAAACACTAAACCACGTGCTTGGCGAATATTTATGTTTCTAGACAGTGTGATGTTTTTGTTGCGTTGTTTTGTTGCCGGTTTCCTACGCTCCCTTTGGAAATGGGGAAAAGATGTAATCTCGAAGGAGCATTTTCAGGGGAGCCTCCTTATATGACTTTTTCAAACTGAAAACGTCTTACCGTCGTGGTCAGGTGGAAATGATTCGAAAATCCGGTGAAAACAAATCAAGTACACTATACCGTGTTTTCGACAAACTACATAAATTATGGTGACGAGGTCTTTTTGATAACGTATTAAAAAAACCTACGTGTTTCTCTTACGAAGTTTTTCTTTAGCTTCTTCTATAATACATTTCTTTTTCTCTTGAACTGAGGCTACCAGATTTCGTTTAGTTTTCTTTCTCCTGGCCCGCCTTGATTAGCTTTCGCTACCTGCGGTGTCAGGTTTTTATCAATGTACTCTTAGGAAAAATATAATAAAGTTGTCTTGTAAAATTGCATTGACCAGAGCAACTGTAGAAACCGACTCTTAATTCCCAAGATGGGTAAAGAGGTGATTTTAATTTTGTGTTAGAATATAAGCGAAGCAAGTAATCTGTAGACCTCATGGCAGGCTAGTAATCTGAGCTGGATAACACAGCATTTCTTGCTCTCCTTGTTGGTTTCTTTACCAGGTTTTGTTTTCACTCCGATCGATACGATCTTTTGCCGAGTATCCTCAGAGAATTCAGCAGAAACTGGTCAAAGTTGGTTGGTTTGAAACGTATGTTCTTATATATTTTCCTGTTTAAATAAGCGTATCTCCTCCCCTCCTCCTCCTCTGTTTAAAGATGTTCTACCTGTCAATGTACGTAGTTGGTTAAACACCATACGGTTCCATAGTAGGTATCTATTTGAATATCGTCAAAAATTGGTTTGAACAGACGACAGTAACCGGAGGAACAACGGGGTTTTCACTTTTGATGTCGCGAAATGTCCCTGCAATTGTGTGCTTTGTATGCAAATTAACTGTTAATTACTAGGCTAAAACTAGTATCTGCATGTTCAAATGATATTAATTTTCTTTTGTTCAAATTTTTATCTTCTTCCTCTCTCCTTACAGACACCAAACCAAAAGAGCAATCTTAAGGCAAGGTCACATACCGCAGGCCTTCTATTTTGTGCTGTCAGGCTCTGGTGAGTTATAGGTCTTAATGATGATGATGACGACGACGACGACGATGATAATGATGACGATGATGATGACGATGATGATGGTGATGATGATGATGATGATGATGATGGTGATGATAATGATGATGATGATGATGGTGATGATGGTGATGATGATGATGATGATGATGGTGATGCTGATGGTGATGACGACGACGATGATGATGATGATGATAGTGATGGTGATGGTGATGGTGGTGATGGTGGTGGTGATGATGGTGATGGTGATGGTGGTGATGGTGATGGTGATGGTGACGGTGATGATGATGATGATGATGATGATAATGATGATGATGAATGATAATGATAGCGCTGGTGTAGGGGATGGTGGTGGTGATAAAGGTGATGTTGATAGTGATGATGTGATGATGATGACGACGACGACGACGATGATAATGATGACGATGATGATGGTGATGATGATGATGATGATGATGATGATGGTGATGATAATGATGATGATGATGATGGTGATGATGGTGATGATGATGATGGTGATGCTGATGGTGATGACGACGACGATGATGATGATGATGATAGTGATGGTGATGGTGATGGTGGTGATGGTGGTGGTGATGATGGTGATGGTGGTGATGGTGATGGTGATGGTGATGATGATGATGATGATGATGATGATGATGATTATAATGATGATGATGATGATGATGAATGATGATGATAGCGCTGGTGTAGGGGATGGTGGTGGTGATAGAGGTGATGTTGATAGTGATGTTGATGGTGGCAGTGGTGCAGACAGAGACGATTCCAGTTGTTATTGGAGCACTCGGCATCATCAGACAGGGTCTGCATTAGTACGTTGAGAAGATCAACATCATTGATCTTCAAAAGATTACTCTTCTTGGAACGGTTTAAATTCTGAGAAAAGTTCCATCGTTTTCCCTCGGTACTTAGGGGAAAAACAAAAAAAGAAAAGCAAAAAAACAAAAAAAAAAAAAAGAAAAACAAACAGAAGACAAAAAAAGAAAAGCAAGTAATAATAATAATAATAATAATAATAATAATAATAATAATAATACCTAATCGATGTTTCCCTAAACCAATTTAAGCCAGTTTAATAAACAAAACTATTCTTAGTAAATAAAGGAAATAACGCGAACGAAAAGAAAAAAACACATTTACTAGCAAAATACGATACAATGTGTTTGTAATTTTTTCAGCTGTTGTGACTGTCATGGATGAGAACGAGAACTTTGCGAGAACAGTTAACTTTTTACGCCGTGGCGATAGTTTTGGGGTACGTGCATTAACAACAGTTGCAATATTTTTCCTTTTGGTGATTGCCAATTTAAAAAAAAAATCTTCAGTGGTAATGTTAATTTTCCCTTTTTCGTTCTTTTTTTATAGGAGTTGGCTATTCTTCACGACACTCGGCGCAAGGCCACTGTCATCTCACGTGAACCAATTGAATTGTTGGTCATTTCCAGGGAGGTAAGATGCCCGATAATTTATCACTTGTCAAAGGCCTGTCCACAAGTTGCCAGTAAATGATCAAAACGTTGCTCTGATTAAAAGTTGCTTGCTTTCTTCAAAAAGTTTCTCAAAAGTTGCTCGTTTTGCAAAAGCTACTCAAAAGTTGCTTATTATTAAAACAAATTTTGACTACTTAGTTTAGCTTCTCAAGGTAAATGTATTTGTTTCTCATTTAATATACGAATGTCAAGCAATGTGAAAAGGTTGGGCTCTATCCAACCAATTACTTTTAATTTAGCAATGCAAACTCACACCCGAATGGATTATTTTAATAACATTCGCTACCGTATTCAGTATAAACATTCAGTTTGATAACTGAGAGACATGTTCTACTCATAATATTCTGGCTTAACATGACAAGATTCTACCTGCTCAGTAACGACCCTCTTAACTGTTATTCAATTTTAACGGAGGACTTTCCTGTGCGTTTTGGTCACATGACTTTTAATGATAACCAAAAATTAGCCCTTGTTTTATAGAGGTCATTAAGCTAAAATGAATAACAAAACACTGAAAAAGAAAAGAGTTGCTCAGGATGAAAAAATGTTGCTGGAAATAAAACAGGCTACTCGTTGCGGAAAAACTTCCTCGGAATGTTGCTTGCAACTTGTGGACAGTGAGTCAAGCCTAAGGTGTCTCCACTCTCTTGTTGTCTCTGATAGTAATTTTGCCATTTCTTTAATTACTACTACAAGGATAAGGGAGAAGCTACCTCGTTATGAACGATATTATTTAAGGTGGGGGTACACGTAAATTTGAGTGACAATTTAAAGAGTTTAAAGAAGGGAATGAAATGTAAAAAAAATGTTTTGAAACACCCCCAGACAGTTGACACCCCCAAAAGGGCACTGCAGGTTGCTAGGGCACTGTTTGGCGTCCATCTACTAATGTCTTCATTACTTCCTATTTCCCTAAATTTAACTAATCCTTAAGCTTTGAGAAAAAATATCTCTTCCCAAATATATCCAAATGAAAATAGGGATTTTTGATTGCTTGAAACGCGAACGAGTTGTTGGTTATTAACCCTGCTTTGCTTTCGTAAAGGACTTTGTTGACATCTTTATGCTGGCTGGAGGAATCAAGAACATAAATGACCCTGATCATCAGAAGTTTATACAGTAAGTCAATATTATTTTCAGCTATAGATAAAATGTGCTTTTATTCCCTGAAAAAGGCATTCAAGCTCCCACTCTAAAGAACATTCGGAACACTCACCCTCACAAATCCCTGTTACTGCAAGTTGTCTTTATTGCCACGCACCTTTTCCTTCGACGGATCGGACTTCCAAGTCATGCAGTCTTTCGATATCAAAGGCCCGAGCCTGGATTTGACGTATCATCCCATAGGTAGACAGCTGCGGGTTTTTATACCTTTCTACTTATGCCAGACTAAACTTTTAAACCTTTTAAGAGTTGAATGGCTTGAGGGAAACACGTTTTTGACCCAAGAGCGCGTATTCGATTCCTCCCTTAAACGTCCAGTGATATTAGCCATAGATGCTCTACTAATTGGGGAGACTAAATCAAATCAAATCTAAATAAAGTAGAATCAAATCAAATCAGATGTTGGTTTTTGTGGAGAGGAGAAAACCGGAGTGCCCGGAGAAAAACCTCTCGGAACAGAGTAGAGAACCAACAAACTCAGCCCACTTATGACGCCGAGTCCGGGAATCGAACCCGGGACACATTGGTGGAAGGCAGCGAGCGCACTCAACACTGCGCCAACTCTGCCACTGGAGCTCTTTACAAAAGGATGTAAGCGTTACGATCATTTGCTGGAGTTTTAGTCTCTGTTTAGTTTCATTTGGTTTGATTTCGTTTGGTTGTTTAGTTAGGTTTTATTTATTTGTATAATGTTTTGTTTTGCTTTTGTGTCGTTGTCCTGTTGTCGTTTTAATTTGCTGCTTTTGATTCAGTCTCTTCTTTTGTTTCCATTTTGTTTTCATTTCTTTTTAAAGCAACCCAATAATTTCTCTCTCTTAGGAATATCGATTTCTTGAAAGGATGGCCCGTAGAGCTTATGGCAAACAATCCAAAGAAATGTCTTTTTCATTTTTTCAGGTATGAAATTCTTCTTAACTTGTTCGTTGTGTGTATTTGTGTATCAGTTGCTAAAATTTAACAACTGGAATGCAATTACTTCCCGTAAACTTGTTTTTTTTTTTTTTTTTTTTTTTTTTTTTACTTTTACAGGAGTGGTTCTGTTCTTGTGAGAGATAGCAATCACTCGGACTGGATTTACATCATAAAATCGGTATTTGACCCAAATTTTTATTTTAAAAAAATATTCTTCACTTTCGGATTTTTTATTTCAATTTTAGGAGCAGGTCGGTTGCAAATTAAAGCGGCGTTTGCGCGAGGACAGTTACATAAATTTACCGGCTAAGAGCATCATCATTTCAGTAGAACATAAAAAGGCAAGCCACTTGTAATCCACGGCATACTTTTGATTCAGGCGGTGTTGTTTGCCAACACTGAGTGACGATTTTAACTGAGCTCAAAGGTTTGGATCAAAAGAGCAGTTTGGGTGGGAGCGGGTGGGGGGCTTTGAACCAACGACCCTGAGATTAAGAGTCTCATGGCTCTACCCACCGCTGAGCTAGCCGGGCGCCTGCTGACTTGTAGAAAGACATATTGTTAGTGCTACGTTGTGGATAACTTATTGTTGTTAAAATCAACATGTAAGTACACCATTTCAGCTTCACTTGATTTAGCAAGAGCGAATGTTTACGTTTTGCCTACTGTTTTCTTTTCTAGCTCAGTTGAAGCGTCTTTATTTGATTTTAATACAGGGAAGCTGCCAGGTTCTGAAGAAACTCAGAGAAGTGAAAAGTTGTCTGACTCAGCACAACGACAGAGTCGTAGGATTTGAAAATGGTATATATTCCTTTTAACAACCACCATCGATCTTTTTACATTCCAACCATGCAGTTTTTGCAATTTCTTGCCGACTGTATTCTATGTTTCGTTCACAGTGAAAAGCCAGGTTCCCAAGGCCTTATCACGTGACAGACTAGAGCGGGTCAAGGCTAAGTTGTCAGTTGTGACGCTTCTGTTGCCCAAAGTTCACCTCAGACCGGGTCTGATCACACAGGAAAGCGACACTGATGACGATTCTGGAAACGAGGCGCAAAACATCGATGGCTCAGTCATTGAAAAAGTAGCTTCTGCTCAGAAATTATTCCCGATGCCTGAAAATCCGAGCAGTTCACACATTACCCGAAAGACGTCCGAGGGAAGCTCGGTAAAAAAGTTAGTCAAGTTTCGAACTGATTCGCCACCGTCCGGAGGACGAAGTGGCGTGATCAGCGCCCCCAGGGCGTCAGTTATAATGAATTCGACTAAACATTCAAAGAATCTTAAGAACTTGATTGACTCAAGAAGAAAGCTATCGAGTGAACCAGGATTGATTAGTACTAATCACAATTCGGCTGAAGATAACAGTCAGGCGAGAAAAGAGTCACATTCAGATCTTCCAAGGCGACTGTTAAAACGGTTAACACCAGATCTTAGAGAAAGGAGTAACAGCAAGCCACCATTATCAACTGTTGAAGAGGACAAGAATCTTCTTTCGGTAATAAGAACTTTATAAGATTTCTTAGTGTTTTTAACGCTGATAAGGGGAAATGAAATCAAGATGTTATCTTAAGAGGACCATGCACAAATTCGAGCCATACGTGAACCCTTCTGGGCACCCTTTATTCCAGGTTTCTTGCTATGGATTTTGAGATGCAGGTGCCGGCAAAACCACGGATAGAGTAAATAAACTGAACTAAAAAAGATAGGAGTTGAAATTGTATGAAATCAAGATTTTTTTCCACTTGCACGAAATCTTTTACTAGTTTTTGAAACTTTTTTACATGTTTTTAGTCTTTTTATGACCTTCGTTTCAAATATTCAATGACATCCAAGTGTTGTCGTAGGCTTCGCGGTGAGCATAAACTTTGGAGCATAACAAACATAGCCAAAACCTTTTTAATTGGCAGCATACCAGGTTGGTACTGTAATGATGTATTCAGTTGTATCTTCTCATTCGTGGACTGTTCAAACTGACCAAGTGGAAATATTGATACCCCTTCAGGTCACGTCAACTCCACCGCGTCCTCGATTCACTTCTTTGCAAACAGTCAACAGTGATGAGCAGAGGCCTAGGTCCGAATCATACTCTCGCCCCAGGGCTCACTCACAGAGTTCACTCAGGCGAAGCAGCAAAGTGAGGACGAGATCTACAGTGACCCCCCCTGATGGTGAGTGGTGATTCTTTCATTTGTTCTTTCGTGTATTTTGGTCGATACAGTTTTCTTGGAGGTAGTGGCCTATACGTTGTCAGGGAGAGATTTAGACTTCTTTCGGCCTCCTCCTCCATGGGGATGGGCCCGATTGGGAGGTTGGTTGGAAAACCCCTCACAACGAAATGGAAGGATTTAATTTATTAAATAGAACACGCGACGTATTTTCCCACAGTACAGATCCTCTAGTTCCTTTTTACATATAAAGGTGTTATGTCATTATTTCAGGAGACTTGTCAGAAGAGGAAAAGAAACTTCCTCTTCACAAGATTTCTGTTATTGATGAAGGCGAACAAAGACCGGTTAGTACCAGTGTTTTCTGTAAACTGTTATTCTTTGTAGTCAGCTGCTAGGTCATGGCATAGATAGGGCGGTAAAACCAAAACCATAAGTAATCACACTGACCAACGACAACAGGCGCAAACAGGACAATGAGCCAATAGGCCCTTTGCAGCTCAGCCATCACGTGACCTACTTTTCATAAAATTATGGGCTATAGCTTAACAAATGCCAGAAATGGAAAAAGCATGTCGCGAATATCAAAATGGCCAAATTTGAGGCCCCCATCATTAAAAGATGAGATTTTATGACAGTCTGAAGTTTTAAAAGAATAAGAAGATTTGTATGGAAAATGTTGCTGGAGAGCAAGACCTTGCTCACCAGCAACATTTCCCGTACAAAACTTCTAAATTTTCCGAAAATTCAAACTGTCGTATAAACTTACTCTTTCATTCCAGGGGGCTCAAACTTGGCCATATTGGTATTTTCGATGCGCTCTTTCCATTTCTGGCATCCTTTAAGTTATAGCCCATAATATAAAAGTTTTCTAGGAAAAATTTGGTCACGTGACCCCAGCTGCAAAGGGCCTATTAGAATACGAAGTAATTCCATGTAGCCGACGCCAAGCGCCGGAAAATGCGCGCGTACAGATAACGATCGGTTGCTTCTCACTGGTTGAGAAAGTGGCGCAAGTTTTGTCAACGTACTAATCACTGAGCAGAGTCATGCAAAACTAAGGTAAACATAAATCACTAGCATACTCAACGGTTAGAGCCCCTTTGCCAGTTTCAAAGTCAATCAATCACTCGATCAATGAACTTTATTTAAACACGGTTTAAAATTAATCGAACTATAACTACATAAGTAAGTACATAAGTAAAAGTACATCGTCTTTCAAAGGCGGGACATATCTCTTCTGAATGTGGGGACGAGTGATGAGCCCTACTTTTGCTTAATATCGTCGAGGATATGGAAAAAACAAAACTCAAAACAAATATTTTCAAGAAAAGAAATCAAAAAGTTACATTGTGGGTTGTTTTCTTATTCTCTTTTTCCGCAGACTGAAGTTCGCATCACTGACGCAGATTTGCACCCCATGTTTGTTCAAGTTGCTCTTCTTCAAAAGGGAGATTGTTTTGTAAGAAATCGGCTCAGTAACCTTTATTTATTCTTTTAGTACTCATATCGAAAGATTCCAGTTGAAATTAATGCGGACTGATCAAATGTCAGTCAATTCACACAAAGTGTGGGGATAATACTACTATCTGAGCTAGATTTTTAAGAAAAAGTGCTGAAATATAAGAAAAACAAGGCATCTAACCAGACTGCTTTCTTAAACTATTTGCGGTATTTTCTCTCGCTATTCTTCCGCGCTAACGCTGTTAATGTTTTAGTGCTTGGCGAACTAAGGTGTCCGCGCGTTTGTAAACCGATTTGTGCATAGCTACTTCGATACAACCCTTCACGCAACCAAAAACACCTCAATTTTTCTTGACCTGGGCCTTCCTTTAGCCGATCAGCATGAAGTTCATGCCATTTATCATACTGAGCATCTTTCTCGATTGCAGCTGGTAATATCCTGTGACTTTTGATGTGGGACACTACTTTAACTTAATTTATTCTCCTTTGCCCTGTTTGAGGATCATAAATCCTACACTGCCACACCCCATTTAGAAAATATCATCTATTCTTAAAGTCAGTCACAATTACCGCAACATTGTCGTTCGGTACCCCCCCCCCCCCCCCCCAACAACACCACCACCACTCTCTCTCCGATTTTTCCTGAGGGAAGGGGGGCGGCTGCATACAGACCTTATCGTTAGGTTGCCGTTGCTTTAACCAGGGTTAACTGACTTAGTTTGTGTTAATTTCAACTGAAGATGACATAGGAACTGTCGAAGCATTTAAAATAAAAAAAAATGTTGTGCATTTTCTTAAAAATAACTGACTAAGTTCAAGGGATACTATAACTGATATTGTTATATAAAAAAGATACTGCCGGCAGGAGGTTTGATTTTATTGACCAATCATTTCTCCTTATTTCCTTAGGGTGTGTCTTCTATGATATTCTACGAACAGCCCAGCTTGAGCTTGGTTAGTGCTGCCCATGTTTAACAATATCAACATGCAGATTCTCTACATTTGTCTTCATAGATTTCAATATGGCACTAATCAAGGGAATTTATGTTAAAACCAAGGCATTTCAACCTTATCGACCACTTCCTTTATTCTCGGCGTGACCCACGTGATATCCGGCAACTAGTTATGTTTTACGCTGGCAACTATTCGTGAGCTAAGAGTCAATTCGAGCCCCATATATCAAATTGATAAGTCGTTTAGAACTGTCACAGTATCATATGGTCCCAACGACTTATTTCAAATGACTGCGTGCATCGTTAAAGCCAACATGCGGAAACCCTCAGGCTGTTGTTGTATGATTTTGAGGCAGCTGTTTTTGCTTCTTACTAGTAAATAGACGTAAAAGAAATGAATTTAAAGTATGAAAAGAGCCAAAGCGTCTGGACAGCAGTAAAGTTACAATACGTTTTAGATATAATATTTACTACGATTTTAAATTTCGCATCCATCAGTTTCGGCAGAAACTTCTTCTTCAGTGCAAATGTTACAAAAGATGCAAATCTTAATATAAATTTCTAGTAGGAGCTAATGAGTACGTATATACAAATAACAGAAATAGCATATTCTGTGGGAAAACCCTTCCACTTAATCGGCAACTTTAACACGTTAATTTAAGCGTATCTTTGTATCATAGGGCCTGTTCGCACTACGCGAAATTTTGTTTGATTTGCCAAAAAATCTGTCAACGCGAAGCCATTTCTAGTGCGAAAGATTTTTTGCACCCACCAAAATTTTTGCAAGCGCAACGAAACTTCAAAGATTCCGTCGACTAGCTTTGGAGGCTGTAAAAATTTTGTCAGGCGAGAAAATCCTTTGTTCGTTGACATCCATCCGTCATTGGGTCATCAAATTGATGACTCAGTGTGGTTTTTGCGGTTGCCTTGCATTTAGCCTGCGAGCAAGCTCTCCTATTTGGGGATATCGTGAAAAGTACACGCGCGAGAGGCACGCGAGAGGAGACGCGACTGCGGGGGACGGGGAAGAGAAAGGAGAGCTTGCAACCATCTCTCATAAAATTTCATTTCCACCCCGGAAACCCCGGGACATTGTAAAGCGTGAAAATTGTCACCACAGACATGCCGCAAATTAGAAAACTGACAAGCGCCTGTCAAAGTTAGACAGCCGAGCGCGCGTAATTTATTTTCGGCTCAGACAAAATGGCGGACAATTTGAGTGAGTTGGATGATTGTATGTCTGATGTTTTGAAGAAGTTCCAGTTAGTCTCGGGTATGCTTGTCAAATAGGCTCTAAATGTCCAAATGTCAATATATATGTCCAAAATTTCGATATATATGTCGAAATGTCCATATATATGTCCAAATGTCAATATATATGTCGAAATGTCGATATATATGTCCAAAATTTCGATATGTATGTCGAAATTTCAATATATATGTCCAACTGCAATATAATTGTCCGCAGTTTACAAATATATGTCCAAGTCGATATCTGGGGATCTCGTTTTATATTGCCTCGTTTTGATGTAATTTTCGACATATATATTGCGGATGAAGTTTCGACATATATTTCGGCGCAAACTTATGCAAATGAGGTGACCCGTATCCCGCGAAGAATTGAAAACGAGGCTTCTATAATCAACAACATGGCGGCCAAAGGGCGATGTCTTCTTCGAGACCCTTGTCAGTGTGATACGGGAGCCAGAAGTCATTTGTCCACCAATCAAGTTGACAGTGCCGAATTCTGGTGTCGTCGACTAGAGGAGTACGAACGGACATTGACGCTTTTTATACTGTCAAGAGTAGAGGAATCCACGCCCGACCAAGAAACTTTCATACGAGATTTGCAGATGTTGACTGCATTCCTAAGAAATCTCAGAGACATGCTCGATTCTAGGACTGAGCACTTACCATAACGCATTCGGACAGGGAACGCTGAAGGTTCTTCTTACAACACGCCTGGAATTTCTTAAAGTCGAAGTAATTGGATCAACTCTTATCGTGGAGTCACGAATTCTTTCCCTTTGCAATCGAAAACCACGAGCTCTTGTAGCTCCACGAACCAGATTGAGGGTATCCAGTTCATCATCAGAAATGTGAACTGATCAAAACTTTCACCGACAGGCATGCTACAGTCTCTTCTTCTTCTCCGTAATGCCGGTTATGGGACCCTTCCTTTCTCAGAGTTGGTATTTAAACCTCAATTAAAACACATCTGGACCTACCCGTAGCATATGTTTGGTCAGTCGTGCGGAGTCTGAGGAAATTCTTATCCTTCAACCGCAAATTCTCTTCGAAAGGACCTAGAATCGAGCATGTATGTCTCTGAGATTTCCTAAGAATGCAGTCAACAACTACACAGACTACAAATCTTGAAGGTTTATTGATAGGGCCTTGATTCCCTTAGGGCCCGTTTATATGGTCTCGGGTACCGAGACAACCATCCTCCCCGAGAGAACTTAACCGAGCGTGTATATGAAAATTGCGTGACCGAGACACAGTTGACCCTAATTAGTTATTCATTACGCGTCTTAAATTTACAAAGCCTCATTTGCCCCTCTTTCTTTGTATTTGGTGGCTCCTTGATTGAATATCGTCAATATTGATTGGAAATTTCCTTCCTAGGTTCATTTTTGCTTTGAAACTACTTTTTATATAACTGTGCTCCGAAGCTCCGGGGGGGGGGGGTTACTTGGGTCAATTTTTGCTGGGTATGTGCCGCTGGCCTCTCAGAACCCCTACCCCATTATAGACATTATAGTCTATTCTGTGGCCAATTACAGACCCCATCTTGACCACTTTTGGGCAAATGTAATTTTTGTGATCCCATCTTAGTCACTTTCTGTTTATGCTTCTACCTTATAATGCCTTTTAAGTAGGTCATCCTTAAATGAATTGACACATTTGTTAAAGTGAATGTAGGACACTACTTTTCACCTTTCACCTACAGTACAAATATTCTGGTACATTTACCCCCCAAATCCCGAAAATGTGCGACCCCATTCTAGTAACTCTATCAAAAATGTAACCCCATGATAGTCAATCCAGTCCTGAAAATGCAACCCCATCCAATAGCACATCCCCATTAGCCTATTACTAGGAAGTACCCCCCAGGGGTTTCTTCTCCGCTCTATCTGATCACTGTTAGCCTGCCCCGTCAAAACCGCCAGCTACGCATGCGCAGGCTAATCACTGTGGATAATGCTGGCTTCTAAAATTTAATTCCTTGCAACAAATTTGTATTTTTCAAACCAAAAATTGGACAAATATTTAATTTTGGGCAGTCTCACCTCTGGTAGGCGAGACAAAGTGTTTACATGAGAAAAAGTTGTCCTGCTTGCCAGGGTTACCCTACCTGCCAAGGCAAGACAACTCGCCTCCCCAAGTTGTCTCACCCACCTCATGTGGATGGTTTGGTAGAACTTTTCAAAGAAAATGGTAGTCTTTACACTAGGCTGTTAAGTAAGACTTACGAGCTGCTAAGTTTACTTAAACAAAAATTGTGCGTGTGAAGGCCTAAGTAAAACCCCAAGATATTTTACTTTGCATCTCATTATAATCGGAAAGTTGAAACGATTCAAGAAAGTTTCAAGTGACTTAAAAACCATCCTTAAAACCTACTTGCGGTTTCTTGAGCTTTGAGGTGGGCGAAGCCTGTCAGTCAACCTTAATTAACTGCGTGGGAAAATCAACTTGAGTATATCTTGAAGTAAAAAAACGTCACTTGTGTGTGAAGCGCTAAGTCGGAAAAGTTTACTTAAAGTATCAAAAAATGACTTGAAATATTCCTAAGTCTACTTCGCCTCTAGTGTAAAGACTACCATTAATAGCTCGCCCAGGGTAACTCGAGGGGGTGGATTGTCTCGGGTACCCGACACCATACTGTAGCATAACCGAATGCAAAGGATAGAAGGAGTACGAATCCAAACAGAACAAGATCACCACAACAAAAGACTTTACTCTAAACTCAACTTGCATTACTAACACGGGACTCAATATTTACCATAAACGGATACAAACGGCTATAAAGAAACAAATAAGTCATATTATATTACATAACAGAGTTCTTGTTGCGGTCTAATCACAGGAAATTCTTAGCGATACTGTAAATAATGCCATGAAGGAAAAAGGAACCTCTAAATATAAATATGAGATTATCTGTACTGGTAATGCCATCGTAGCTTCGCTACACTATAAACAGATCCTTACTCTGGACAGCAAAAGCGTCAATGTCCGCTCGAACTCGTCTAGTCGACAACACTAAACCTCCGCACTGTCAACTTGATTGGTAGACAAATCACCTCTGGCTCCTCGTATCACACGGACAAGAGACTTGAAGAAGACGTTGACATCAGGAATCCACTGTGCCGCCATGTTGTTGAATTGTTGCAGCCTCGCTTTCATTTTTCGCGGGATACGGGTCACCTTATTTGCATAAGTTTGCACCGAAATATGTGTCGAAATGTCATCCGCAATATATATGTCGAAAATTACATCAAAACGAGGCAATATAAAACGAGATCCCCAGATATCGACTTGGACATATATTTTATAAACCGCGGACAAATATATTGCAGTTGGACACATGTATTGAAATTTCGACATATATATCGAAATTTTGGACATATATATTGACATTTGGACATATATATGGACACTTCGACATATATATCGAAAGTTTGGACATATATATTGACATTTGGACATTTAGAGCCTATTTGACAAGCATACTCGGGCTTGCAGTTCAAACTCCGACAGGAACAAGTTATTGCGACTTCGTGCAAAACCAAACGATTGCTGAAAGCAGATAACTGTTCTGGATCACAACCCTTTAAAACAGAGTTTTACAGGTTTTACAATACTCTTTAAACTCTGTGGAAACGCGGCGCTTCAAGGCCGTCGGTAACTCTTCCTTCAATTCTTCTACATCGAAAATCGCATTCGCAACAGCTTCCCACTGCTTCAGCGCAATGTTTTTGACCAATGATATGGTTTTTTATCTTCTGGAGAGCGGACTTCAACGTGTCCGGTCGGATAAGAAATCAATACCTTGATTTTAGTTTCTTTTGCATTTAAAAACTCGTCCACATTCAGAAGACTAAGGTCGTCGTCGCTGAAATCGACAACATTCTCTTTGTCCGTTCCGGAAATGGAGAACAGTGCTTTCCTGGACTTAGCTCTTTTTCGATTTACTCTTGTTTCTCCCTCTTCTTTCTCTTGTTCTTCTCGGCGGTCAACTGCTACTTCTTGGTCAGCTACTCTGCCATGAACTTGTTTTTGAATTTTGCTGCTCAGTGGACTTCGATCGGGCGAGGAAACCGACGTTGGAAGGCAGCGTTTGAATCTCTCTTCGCTCGAATCAATGTTCTCGTTGTCAGAATTAATCAAGGCGCTTGAAACAAAGGAAAACAACTGATGAAGGTTTCTGATCTTCCTTCCACAGGAACTACACACTCGCTCCGGCTTATCCTCGCAATATTTTACTGGCAAGCCAACATTTTCACACAGCTTTGCCAGAATAACACCAAACGAGCCCTTCTGCTTTGAGGGCTGAAACAAGTTCTCGGTTCCAATATGACGGGCCTGAGATCCAAATTTGACTTTAAATGAACAACCACACAGACGACAGTTGTCTCTCACAGAAGGAGAAAGCGATTTTCTTCCTCTGCCGGTTCTCTTTCTCGGAGTGAGCTCCGCGATCGTCGACATAACACGGGTTTTTTACCGAAAAGAGCATCGTGTCTCTACATTTCCCGCGAAAATTTAGGGCAGGCCGGCTAGGCCTGTTATCAATCAACTTTATTTCCGGAACGTCATTTTTCAGCCAATGGTATTTCCCTTCGTCTGGGCGAAGTACAAATGAAAATTTGAAAGGGATGGTTGCACGCTCTCCTTTCGCCGGCCCCTCGCGGCTTCGCTTCGCTCGCCCAAATAGGAGAGCTTGCTCGCAGGCTACCTTGCATTAGAGCCATCTGTCACTAAAAAAAATTTCGCATCTTCATGTGCGAACAGGATTTACAAAAACAAAAAATTGGTGATTACAAAATTTTCATTTTATTTTATTTTATTTATTTATTATTTTTTTTTTTTTTGCAAACGCCAAACTCAAATTTTCGTCTTAGTGTGAACAGGGCCATACTAGCAATGTTTTTCATATTATTTGTATATATAGTCATTAGCACTTATTTAGATTTAGATTTGCATCTCCTGAGGAAGGCAGACGTTTCTGCCGAACTTGTCATGTCCGTGAAATTTAAAATCGTAGTTTTATAATCTAAAAAATAACAGAAACAGTTATTAAACTAAGGTTTTTGAGCTTCGTTTCAACGGTACGATCCTCCCTTTGCGAGGTTTTATTTTGTTCAGTGTTTTTATCTTTTTTCTCCCTTTTCAACAGGTTAGCAATGGCGCAGAATGTATTATGATTTCCAAGAAGTTTTTTCTCACCCACTGCTCTGACGCAATAAAGAGACGCCTTCTTGTCACGGTAACTGAACTTCCCCTCACTAGCAGTTACTGGGTGGCATGAAATTTTCGTGGCAATAAAGTTTAATTTTGTCGAATTTAGCGGATAGTCCATCGATCCACAGAATTTTTCCTGCAAAAAAAAAACTCACAGGAAAAAATGCATGAATTAATAAAAATGACTGCTGCCTGTAATCAATATTATGTTTGTCGTCTTAAACAACTGTTATTTTCAGTTCAAGATAGCATAGCCGGAAAAGTACCTTTCAAGGTGATCGTCAATCGACAGCTCACGACCTGAGATGACAGGGAAAAAAAAGATAAAATTGCGTCTTTTGTTTCTCTTGTATGTGAATTTCGCATTTCAAATACCGAGCAGAAACCTGCCCGAGATCCGCTAATATTTGCCTTCTAGTGGTAAATTGGTTCCCGCGAGCGGATGCGAAACATCGGCAGTCAGCAAGCGAAATTAAACTTCTGCGCCGGAATATTTCATCCCACACGGGAGGACAGCATAACGGTCTGCTCAGGTGTTACTTACTATCTATCTATCTATCTATCTCTCTATCTCTCTATCTCTCTATCTCTCTATCTCTCTATCTCTCTATCTATCTATCTATCTATCTATCTATCTATCTATCTATCTATCTATCTATCTATCTATGGAATACTTGGAAGTCAAAGTAACAGAGAATCATATGTGTACAACAAGCTCTTACAAGGGTGGGCTAACGGTCGAAATGTTAGTACTTGATCGGCTTCTCTAAATGACCAAATTACTTAGCTGTTAAACTTACTTATAGTAAAACGTAATTCATGCTTTCGCTAAAGGAAGATGATGGTGGTATTGTTTGAAAAGGACCTAAAGCCGAACAAAATGATTTAATTGACTATATAAATGAATCATTGTTGTAAGACGTAAGGAAAAACTTCATAAACAGTTGCTCGAAGTATCTCAAGTTGTGATCCATTTCCGTCGTGACTCAACATCCTTTGCGAATTGTACTTATTTATTCCTGTATTTTCACTGCACTAGTAGAGCAATTTTGCACAAAAATGGATCGCTGTTTTGGACTGCTTTCCAACAAGTCAAACATCCCTTTGAGGTTTTTTAATAATTAATACCTAGCCTTTGTCAGGGAGATGTATAGGAGCCTGGACCCGATCTGCTCCCCAACTGCCCGAACTATTGTGCTAACAACAGTCGAGTTCCAAGGCGTTTCCGCTTGCATTATCAAGCTTCAAAATACGTTTACAAAACAAGAACTCCTCAGTATTTTCACCAAATTAAACACTGCTCGTACAACGACATTGGCAGAGGTAATTTGCATCAATAACGCTTTGCTGAAAACTCTTGTTCACCTGCTGCTGGAGCTAGAATAACCGCAATTTTAGAGATATTGTGAGCCTTTTACATCGTGTTCATAGCGTTGACAGTAAAGACGAAAAACAAATATAAACCACTTATTAAATTTATAGCATATTAATTTCGAGGTCAGCAAGGGAAAAATACACTTGGTTTTCTTTCTTAATCGCTTTGTAACTACTTAGCAACATCAACACGTCTCATTTAATAATTTGAAATACATTAATCTTAAAAAATGTATATTAATGTTGGAAGGCGAATCAAGTAAGATGCAATATTCGAAAACAAAAGAAATTTCTCCTTTATTAACAATATTGAATTATAGTTATTTCACGATATCTTGCAAAAATATTAAAAATACACTTCTACACAAAACTAGTGTTTTAGAGAACGTTTATGCCTTGTTGTGAGACAAAAAATAAAGTTTAGAGCCTTGGTGTGGAGTTGGACCTCAACATGTTATGTCGTCCATTCGAACAGGAAACTCCGTACCCTAACGACCAGTCGCTACAGAAGAGTCTTCAAGACAAAGTCAACTGGGACGCATATCGCCGTAAAACCCTGACAACTCTTGTACGTGAACTGCCAACTAAACAGAGACGAATGCAAGATCTTTTGGTGCATAGAAGAACTAAGCGTGACATGTCTCTTGGAGGGGACCTGAGAGAGGCCATTAAAAAGATGCAGAGGAAAAATGACGACAAATGATGACGTCATCCCGTCTATTGAAACTCTTCCCCTGAACGATATGAAGGGGTTTTTTGCTTGGTGAAATAAGGGAGTTGAACCTGTTCAATTTGCGCAGACCACAAATAGTAAATTTAGTTTACCACGCGATTAATCTGAAGGCAATGGTGCTGCAGGCCATATTATTTTTACAGTGTGTCAAGTTTCAACACAATTGACTAAATAATTGATTCCGCAATTTTGTGCAAAGTGCAAATTTGTTTTTGTTTTTTTAAAGAACGATCTTGAGCCTTATTGCGATTTTTTTAAATTAGTTTGTTCACTCCCTAATTAGCTAACTACTAAAGATTAAGACCGCACGAATTCGTGTGTTTTGGTAAACTTAAGCCACATATAGAGCACTATGGCCATGAGGTAGCGGGCATTACCCCTTAATCTACCAAAAGGAATGTGATCCTAATTAGCACCATGAACAGCTGTCTCGGCTGATTAGGCCTCATCAGCATGACACAGCTAAAACATGAGTTCCCACATAAAATTAAAATTTGTGCACAAATTACTTACGCGGAATTAAAAACACAGTGGCACGCACAGTCTGAGGGAAATTAAAAACTGATGCGTGGTGTTAAGTGTTTATTTATGCTCCATTTGTAAGCAGTAGGAAAAGATTATATACAGCGATCATTGTCTTGGTTGAGCTCGGTTTGCTGGGAGGAGATAAAAACTGATGCGTAATGTTGAGTGTTTATTTGTCGCTTCGATTCAGCTGCTCAAGTTACTAATTAGTATTTAAAGTTAAAATTAAACAGTCAATTACCTAAGAATTGGTTGTTTTTGTGTGGCCGTTCAACTGGACGCAATTAGCTATTCACAAGAAAAGCTATGTTGACGAATCATTTTAAATAATGAATCGGCTTTAGAAAGGCGACCGATTATTTTGACCGATTATTTAACTTTATACCTACCCAATTAAAGAGTGTCTCTTTATTCTTTGTTTTCAATTCGTTTACCTGTAAGGTAAGTTCTGCCTGCAGGTCTGAAGAATGCTAGGGTCGCTTTTAATGCACATACGTGAGTTCTTTTTAGCGTTCGCAGGAATTTCAGAGCTTAGGCCGTCTGAACAGAAATTCATAATTTCAAAGTAGCTTTCGTCGATATTCATATTCGTTACTTCAATAACAACTTAAGGCTCATGCTTACGGTGACCTCGTCATTATCAGGGAAAGGAAAATCAGATGACCTCGTGGAACCCTAAACAGTATTTGTCCAAAGAATCGTGCGATATAACATTTCCGCTTATAATTTTTTTTGTCCAATAGCCTTTTCGGTTCTGTACATGTCAAAGTGGCCGCGCCCCGCACTGGGTGTGGTTATGGAGCCGTTGGGTCGGTGATAGTGGTCTGAATTTGGGTGCCGTTTTCAATGAACCACAACTGCCCACTGACATAGTTTTGTCTTTTATCACGAAAAAAAAGGAAGAATGGGAGAAAAGTTTGAAATTATAGGGGCAGGTGAGAAAACACCTATATGAAAAAATGGTATTTTACGTATTGTTGTGATGTTATTAACGTTTTATCATCATGGACACCCATATTTCTGTAAGTCACTCTTACTCTTTCTATTTCCGAGCTATCGGTTGGCTTTCTGAACTGATACCAGTTGTGATTATTTCGTACTTTTCGTTCCCCAGAAGACAAAACGAATTAGTTTTGCAGTTTTGGCGAAAGTCTGAGGTGCAATTTCGTGAAACAAGTATCTAGTTTCTCCACGGAAAAGCCGGCAACAAATGCTCTTTAGCACGCAGTGTGCAAAAAAATCTGATGCGCTAAATACCAAATTTGGCATGTTTAAACTGGACAGCACAATATTTTTCAGCCTTGAGGAAGTGGCGCTGGTGTATTGCTAAAATAATCCAAGATTCCTGTCGCCGTAGACACATACCAGTGGGTTAAAAATATTGTGGTGTTTGCGCTGGATTTACTGGGATTAGAAATATTGAACGACTTTTTAACCACAGATGACGAAACCATGAATGTGCAAAAGTTAAGTAAACATCTTTCGATTTTAATAACAAGTTTCATCTCTATATTTAGCTATTAGAATATTTCGTCTTCCTATCTCGGGAAAAGGAATGCTGTATTTACAAGTAGTTCATAACGCTCTTACATTTCTTCCGTCTCAGTGAACCTAATGTATCTCTAGAATTGCCGGATACCAAAACCTGAAGTAACAAAACATGCATTTAGAAAGTTTTTTTCTCTTCTTCTATCAGTGAATTTGGCATCTCTTGTCCGTGATATTTATTTAAATATATTAACTTCTGTGTTCTTGAATCGGCCGCAGTTGTAAAGTCTTCTTTTAAATAGCTTCGATTTTTAAATGTCTCCATTCAAAATATGTCCATATTGTGCGTTCTTTGGAAAGTAATAAATATTTGCTCAACTGAAAAGCCTGTCGTCCAGCGAGGAAAACGCATCTTTGTCGGATCCATAAATACCTTGAACTGTTCTGTTCGTAGAGATGGTTTTCTTCCAGGGAAAATAGGTGACGTTTTCCAAGCCCCAGTAGTCATATTATCATGTAGTCTTTAACAGGTCAGCCATACTGTGCACAAGATAACCGACTGAGTTTTTATGGGGATGAAACTGAACTACCGCTGCGAGTTCGTCATGATTCGAGTCCATTCGTTATCTTAGAAACCGGTAACAATAATAATAACAATGTTGATATCTTTACAGCCGGGCTAATCTTCAGTCTAATCGGTAGGGGGCCAATGCGCATATAGAACTAAATTTTTCCGGCTATATGGCCACCAGTTTTGACATTAAAGAACAACTAGCCTGGGTTCAAACAGCCACCAGTAGTATTTTCAATTTATATATGGTCCTATTTACAATCTCATACCTGAATGACACTCAAGCCGGCAGTAAAACGTATTATAAATACACAGAAAGACATTTCTGTCTCAAATTGGAATGGAACTCGAAACGGTATCAAAAAAGACAAGGAAACATCCTCGGCTTCGCCCATCTGAAGCAAGAACACAACTGTAGAATAGTTTGCAGATCTTCTGGCCAACGCTTCTTGATTTAAATTGTCTCCTATGCGAGCCAATGCCCTTCCAGCCTCCCTGGAGTTTGTAGGTCCATGATTAGATGACGAAGAAAACGAATTTGCGTTAGAATCACTCAGCCCTTGTCTGTGAAGCATGGTTGCTTGGTTGCACTCGGTATGTTGTGTATGTTTCTCCGCTCAACACAGTTTCAATTTTTCTACTGGCAACAAATAAGAAGATAAAGCGTTTATATAAATTCGTTATTTGAACTTGGTCAGTATAAAGGGAAGGATGTATGGCGTCAGAAATGACCTCATGCATGGCCCCAATCCCAATCACGCACGTACTACGGCAAAAATCTAAATCCGGTACTATAGCGAATTTTACGCGCAATAAACAGATTAAATAGTTACACTAGAGTTCCCACGAAGATTCAGGAAAAGTTGCTTCAAATAAGACACTTAGCAAGTTCCGAAAAACATTTTGAAAGGAAGTTCGCTAATGGACGTTGTTCCGTCCCGTTCGGAAATTCAGTTTATTTGTGTTTTTGTTTTCGTATTAAACTGCTGTAACACAATATTGCGTGAACATGGCCTTCGGGTGCGTGGAATATTAATTTAATTATTATGAGCAGGTTGCAAGGTAAACGTAAATACAATAGTAAAACACGCCTTTTTTCAAAGCAAGGTCACGGCATAAAGAAATCATTGTTTCATTCGACCATTTCCTTTTGCTCATTTATTTGTTTTGCGTTTTTAATCACTTAGAGCGTCTGTGGAACCTTAAACATATCAAAATCTCGGCCCCGTTGTGACCGTTGTAGCATGAGCTGCAATAACAAGTTTACTGAACTACAAGGAACATTGGTATATTCTTTCAAACAATTATTGTTGAGTAGGGCTAGAATTTTTTACCGGACAGAACTGTTCGTAAATTAGTTTTGTCATAGAAAAGGCCAGATTTTTCCCTTCCTCTGAGTCAGTAGTTTCAATTTGTTAAAAGCGTTTGTATGGTACGTAACCCAGCGTTACCAAAACCATTCAGGTTCTCACTCGAACCCAAAAATCATCTATGAAAAAGCTAGTTAGCTGAATCCAAAGCCTGTATGTTTTTCAGTGATTCGAGCATATAAGCATACCTCCCAAATGCTCGATAATATTGTTTGTGCTTAAAAATACAAAAAGCCAAGACAACCAAAAAATGAGAACCAGTTGAACATACCTTGCTCAAGGCGGCAGGACCTCACACTCAGATTACTGGAATTAGTGACCTAAATAAAGCGGGACTCTACAGCTGTTATGTTGTAATCAGTAATCGCTCTCCTCACTTGCTATTGACAACTGGCACTTCTTCCAATATCACTGACGTTTAGATCACTTGTAAGCTTGTTTCAACGTTTTTATCGTCAACCAGTGTTAAATAGGCTATTGTTTCCTCACGAATGTTTGGCGCCTCAAGCGCTGGAAATAAAGAAATGACTCACCTCGACACTGACTTTTATTAGCGTAAATACACGAAACGCGCCAGCGAGTCGCCTATTCTTTGTAAACACTCCGTGCAACCTCCTGTAAAACAAAAACACTCACGAAACAAATTCTCGGTATTTTAAATCCCTACGAATACGCGAAACCTCGTCCCCAGTGCGGGCTATTTGCATGTCGCAAAACAATGAATGACGTGAGTATTTGTGCATTGAATTCATAATTCTGGGATAATTTTACTGATTCTTTATTATCCTAGCAAAACTCTTTGTAAAAAATTGTCTGCCTGGCACCTGTGCTTTATTTGAGCAGGAACATCGTTAATTTGATTCGGAACAAGCCTTTATGTTTTTAATTCTGTTGTTTTATGTCATGCAGTTTTCCCGCCCTGTTCCCTGTCGCCCGCTGTCAGGCGAACAAGTTCGTACTGCTCTGTGCAACATGGGCAGTTCTCAAGTATTTTTCTTTGCGGTTCTGAGTCTATTGTACGTCAGTATATCTATTTGACCACATTTCTCTTGCAAAAGCATTTTGACCCATGTTTCGCTGGCCGAACGAATTGTAACGTGGTTGTCAAGCGCTAGCCAACCATATATAAAAAATGTCAGCATCAATTTTTGTGTCTATTTAGTAAATGCAAAACCTGAAATATAGCTGCAAAAACCGTGACTTAATCCTTTTTTCAGTTCCTAATTCGCCGGGCTCTTCCCAGTCTAAAATAACCTGATAAAGATTACTTTTTTCTTCCTGTTCCAAATTTTAATTATTTTAGGATGACGCTCGGCAATTCATGTGGAATGTGGATGGTGCGTGATGAACACCGATCGAAAACCACTCATTTTATCACCGCTTGCTCAGCACCAGATGGTGCAATAATTGTTCCACTTCGGTTATCGGTGCAGAGTAATTTTAAACGTGACACCGATTGTCCTCAAGCTAGTTTCACACCAAGTTCACAAAGAAGCCAAGTCCTAGTTGCCTGACTCATTGGCTTCGGGTTTTTGTTTCCGTGCCCCGAGATTTAGATTTTACGCCTAGTTAAATATTCATGAAACGAGGTGATTCAGCCTTTCAGGAACTTTCCCAGTGGTTTGCTAGCACAAAACAATATCTTTTATTTATCAATAATGACAAAGCAATACTTACTTTCACGATAGACTAACGTTCTTGGTTAATAAATCACTCGAACCCATAGCTAGTGTTGGTTCGTTCCACGATTCATATTAAAATCAGCGGAGACTTATAATGCAAAGAGGGCGGTTACACTGAACTGTTTCAACTGCGATTGTAATTAGTTCTGAATTCGATGGCGTCAACGACCAGTTTTAGCTTAATTTGTAGACTGTTCTCTTAAAGTTATCAGTTTCCACAGGTCCGCCGATTCGACTTCAGAATAAGATCTCTCCCAGGGTCTCTCTCTCTCTCTGCCTCCCTTGTCGTTGAGGAGAAAGACCCTGGTTGTGGCTGGTCACGTGGCTCCCAAAATCTGGGAGCCGTTCAAATTCATTTGCAAGGGAGGGGTGACAGTGCAATTAAGTATCATCATGACAAAACTTACTACCCCCGGTGCGATGAAGATTGTCATCTTAGGCCACGTGACCAGCCGTAACCAGGGTCTTTCTCCTCAACGACAAGGGAGGCAGAGAGAGAGAGACCCTGGGTACGAGGTTGAAAAATGCGATTATACTTCACCTAAACTCGCCTCATATAACAATGTATCGCCTTTATTGCTTCAAGATAAAACAGCGAAATTCAAAGAACACAACAAAAAACATCAACGTCATAAGGCATCCGGGACCTCGAACAGAGCCCCACTATGCTGCAGGGCCGCCCGTTTTTGCTTCGCTCCCTCGTGCGTGAAGATGGCTGATGAAGCTGGGGATGTCGTTGAAGGTGAAATCTCAGGTAATCCACCTCCTTTTGCTTCTCTTGGCACCCATCGTGACATAAGTCCGATGGCTGAACTATTATCGAACAGTGCGTTCATCACTTCTTTATCCGAAGCTGTCGCAAAACAAATTTCTGGTTCATCGAACTCTGGAGGTTCATCTACCGGTTCCCTCGCCGGTTCAACAAACGAGGTGGATCCCAGTAAACCATCTGGGTCATCAAAATCGGTTGTCAACTCCGGTGAGGCCTCCGGATCAAAAAAAAGTCACAGCTGCTAAAGGCAAACGTGCTTCGTTATTTTGGCGCGCATGAGTGGAATAGGCTACCTGATGATGTCAGGCGATCGGAGACGCTGGCTGGTTTTCTGCGCGGGGTTAAGCGGTATATTTGCCAAGGCCGGGCATTGGCAAGATTTCCGCACAGCCCCATACATTAATTATGCATTCAATCTTTGTTCTAAGAAAACAATATCGGTAACAATGGTAAGCCTTTAGGACTTCTGCTCTTTGTTTCTGAAGTCCTTTTTTTTTCTAAGTCTTTTTGCAAACAGGAAACTTTTGGCGCGTTTTTCCTTCGAAAGCCCTAATTTCAAGTAAATCTTGCTAGGTTTTTTTCGGAGTTTTAAAATAATTCAGTTTCGCTGTGCATTGTAGGTGATTCAAATAAATTTCAGCGGCAGGGTTAGCTTTCTTTTGAGGAAAATGTATTTTGTCCCTTTCTTGCGCGCATCATGAAGTGAGCATAGACTGTTTGCTGGTGTGTTTGGAGCCCTCTTCCTTGTATTTGCGGACTTCGTAATGGTCAGCGATCTGCAAGAGAGTGTTCTTTGCCGAAGTGCTGACGCCACATGTTTTCCTGTAGGTCGCCCTGGAAAAGTTTTTTGCGATCTTCCTGTTCAGCATAAACCTCGATTTACCCGCCACCATGTATTTTCAATGCCCCGTGTATGGGGACCAGTGTCTGGTTCTTAGACGTTTAGACTGTGGTTGGCATGGCTTGTTCGTCAAGTGAGGTTTCGTAAACTGCTTGAGTTGTGGTAAATTTGTGCGCCCAAGTGTATGTTGGGGCTAATACTTTTTGATGAAAAGCTTGATGCCATAAAACCATGATTTATGGCGCATTGATGCCATTCCAACGCAACCACTCTTCGAGCATCGCCACTCATACCCTTCTTGCGATGAAGCTCTTGTCCAGCTGAATGCGTTGCTACACCCAGGTTGAGGACGTTTTATGGAGCAGGTTTTGTTCCTTGCACCAGTCTATGAACCAGTCGTGATCCTGAAGGATCTTCGTGAGAGCGATCAAGTTCATTTGGGCCATTTTCGCGCGACAAAACACGTCATTTTGGTATACAGCAGAACGGAAATAAATATTCTTAATTTGCTTTTTTATATATCTAAATGGACCAATCAAAGGGTGGAGGAAGCGCATTCTTTTGTGCAAAGTAGGTCTCTCGTGCATTTCTTTTGTGTATATTGTTATGAAGACTTTTTTTAGATGGATAGGTAAGGTAAAACTTAGTTACTGACGAGTACCTCGCAACTGGTTTGTGTAGCTCAGTGGTAAGGTGACGGACTGGTAACAGAAAGCCGAGCGTAGGGCGATGGTTCAAAGCCCAGTAAAGCAGTCAAATAAATTGAAAGAGTTAGAGAAAAAAGGGGGTCTTGGGATCATAGAAAAATGGTAGAAAAATAGTGAGGAAAAGAATCGGGGGAAAAGAAGGAATGTGGGACAGAAAAAGAGAGAGAAAAAACACGGTTAATTGAATCCTCTTTTATTGCAACAGTAAGTAAAATTAGCAATGTATATATGCGAAACCTTAGGGAATAAGTCATTGTCTTAAAAAACAATGAAGCGCATACATAATTAATGAAATAGAATGTATAATTAATGTATGGGGCTATATGGAAATTTTTCCCCGGGCATTGCTACATTGATATACTTTTATTGAAACACTCTTATTGTTGTAACGTTCCTATATTATTTCACTTGATGTATTTATTTATTTATTTAGCTAGTTAATTAGTTAGTTATTTGTTATCTCATTCGGAGAAACTAGCGTCATGTATGCTATATCTAAATCCGAAGAAAAATAAAGTTATGTATGTATGTATGTATGTATGTATGTATGTATGTATGTATGTATGTATGTAGGTAGGTAGGTAGGTAGGTAGGTAGGTAGGTAGGTAGGTATGTATGTATGTATGTATGTATGTATGTATGTATGTATGTATGTATGTATGTATGTATGTATGTATGTATGTATGTATGTATGCTCCTGAAGAAGTTGAGCCAAACGCAGGCAACAAGAAGACTCGTGTTGAGAAACCTCCACTCATTGCAATTGATGAACAAGATTCAAATGATTTGCCGCCCTTTGTAGAACAGGAGGATGAATTTACAACCTCTGACCTTTGGGAAGCATCAGACGAGTTGTCTGCTCTACTTCCTTTGTTATTTACGAAGGCACTTCAGTTCTGCGTTTGAACGACGGGCGATCGTAAAAGATTTCCCGCGCCCGAACGTGGAATGCGTTTTTACTCCAAACCTGGATTCGTACTTGGGTGACTTGGTCCCACAAGCTAAACCTGTGGATAAACCGCTAAAAAAGTCACCAGACTGTATTTCTAAAGCCCCGTTTTTACTGGGAAATGCCTGCAGCCACATGACCACCTGGCACCGGAAACTTGTGTTGGATAAACTTGGCTCTGATTACGGTTCCCTGGCTAAGGAACGTTTTCCAGAATCCAAGAAAGATTTGTTTGGTCCAAGCTTAGAAGAAAAGGTTACTAAACGTGCCGAAACCGCCAAGGTGATCTCGACTGCCTTGCGTAAACCTAGCCATGCTTCAAAGAAGTTTTTTCAGGCTTGGCCCTCCCAAAATTCAAAACCGAGCTGGGAGGGCCATTACAGCTCGCGAGGCAACAGTTATTTCAGAGGCAGGCCCTTCAACAACCGCACCCCTTGGAGGGGCGGCCGTTTCAACAGGAGAGAGTCTTAAAGGGGGACAACCAACATCTCAGGTCTCTAAATTGTTCCCAAGGTATGTTTGCAAATCCAGATTTATTGTTAAACACAAATTTAGTTCCTTTGGGAGGTCGACTGCAAAGTTTTCTTCCCCAGTGGTAAAGCCTAACTTAAAACCCGTGGGTACCAAATGTTATTCAAGGGTATCATCTTCCTTTGTTAATAGAACCTTATCAGAGTCGCATACCCAGTACACATGCTTCAGAAATTCAAGTCAGCCTAATAGACGAGGAAGTCAAAGAATTGAAACAAAAAGGGTCAGTTCATGTAGTTCCCAACTCTCACTCCCAAGTCGGTTTTGTCAGTTCTCTTTTTCTAGTTCCCAAGAAGGGAGGAGGCCAACGCCCAGTTATCAATCTCAAAGGGCTAAATCAATTCTTAGCATACCAACACTTCAAAATGGAAGGTATCCACATGTTGCGGGATCTTCTCAAAGAAAACGACTATCTGGTAAAGATCAATTTAAAAGATACTTACCTTACCATTCCAATTTGGAAGAATCATCAAAAGTACCTCAGATTCCTTTGGAAAGATACCCTCATGGAGTTCACATGCCTCCCCTTCGGGCTTGCCTCAGCACCCCTCGTGTTCACCAAGATACTAAGACCAGTTGTAGCACTGCTTCGCAAACAAGGTGTCCGACTGATTATTTATTTGGACGACATTCTGATCATGGCAGAGTCAATCGAGCTAGCCAAAGCCCATGCCAATCTAGCAGTTAACTTGCCGGTCAGCTTAGGCTTTGTGATCAACCACAAAAAGTCAGTTCTAACTCCCAGGTAACAGCTAGAATTTCTGGGGTTCACAGTCGATTCAGTAACCATGACTCTGTCCCTAACTCACGAAAACCTTCGTCAAATCAGGAGAGAGAGTCAGTCCTTGCTGAGCAACAACCATGTATCAGGAAGAGAGCTCTCTCGATTTCTAGGGAAGCTAAATGCATCCATTCAGGCAGTTAATTTGTTTTCCCTGCCCCCTTAAACTACCGCCACCTGCAGAGGGTAAAACACTTAGCTGTCAGTCGTTTCCAGAATTACGAGGCACTAGAGGCACTAGTAAACTTTACTCCAGAGGCCAGGGAGGAATTAATTAATTAATTAATTTGGTGGCGAGACAACCTATTAGCCTGGAATGGTAAACGTCTAGTATCAAAATGCCCGGATATAGTTATAGAGACAGATGCTTCTTCTCTAGGCTGAGGGGGCTCGCTGCGGGGACCTTTGCACTGGGGGACATTGGTCTCCGAC
This sequence comes from Pachyseris speciosa, assembly GCA_016490735.1. Taxonomy (NCBI): domain Eukaryota; kingdom Metazoa; phylum Cnidaria; class Anthozoa; order Scleractinia; family Pachyseridae; genus Pachyseris; species Pachyseris speciosa. The sequence goes on from JAEMWC010000435.1 coordinate 632,675, forward strand.
AGAGCGTTTGTTGCACATAAACTGTTTGGAACTGATAGCAGGGGGATTTGCTCTGAAATCATTCGTAAAAGACAGATGTCATATCAAATTCTTTCTGTTAATGGACAACCAGACTTCAGTTGCTTACATAAACAAAATGGGGGGCACATCCTCATGCATTCTCGCTTCCTTGGCATATCAAATATGGCAGTGGTGTCTCAACAGGGACATAACGGTAGTTGCACAACACCTACCAGGTATCTAAATGTAATAGCCGACGAGGAGTCCCGATCGATGGGGGACTCCAGCGATTGGAAACTCCTGCCCGAAATGTTCCAGCAAATAACTTTGCTTTGGGGTCCACTAGATATGGATCTTTTTGCCTCTCGGCTAACCAACCAACTCCCTCGTTATGTGAGTTGGAAACCAGACCCAGGAGCAGAGGCAATCGATGCATTTTCTCTAAACTGGGCCCAATTCAGAGGTTATGCATTCCCGCCATTCGTACTGATCGGGCGTTGCTTCAAACAAGTCATTCGTCAACAGGTTCCCAGTCTGGTGATAGTTACCCCGGTTTGGGGAACACAATCCTGGTTCCCTCTGCTCCTGGAACTGTCTGTAGACCATCCGTTACTCCTCCCACCCATCCCCAGCCTGTTGACCAGGGAACAGGAGCAACACCCCTTACAGGACCTTATTTTAGCCGCGTGGCTTGTCTCCGCCAACAGTACGAGGCAGACAGAATTTCGCACCAAGCTAAAACCCTACTCTTGTCCGCCTGGCGTAAATCCACAGCAGCCTGTTATGACTCTGCTTAGAAACAGTGGGTTAGCTGGTGTCTATCAAAACAAATTAATCCAGTTTCAGCACCTTTGAATGCAATCATTGAACATCTGACACATTTATTCCAGCTTGGGAGAGAATACAGGACAATCAACCTTCATAGGTCTGCTATTTCCAAAACATTCCCTCCTATTGATGCTGTGAGGGTTGGGGAACACCCATTGGTTTGTCAATTGCTCAAAGGTGTATTTCAGTGCAAACCTCCCTTGCCAAAGTACACCAACACTTGGAAAGTTAGCAAAATTCTTGATTATCTCGTATCTCTTGGTCCCAATGACAAACTGTCCTTAAAGTTTCTATCACTGAAACTGGCAATTTTGTTTATGCTTACCTCAGCTGAAAGAAGCTCTGAAGTGCAGGCTCATGATTTGCGTTTCCGAAAATTTTTGCCAGAAGGGGTAGTTTTCAATCTCCCAGGGCTTACAAAGGTGGTTCGTTTGGGTCACCCTTTAAAAGTATCATTTCACCCTGCTTTCACTGAAGTGAGGGATTTATGTCCAGTGGATTGTTTGAAGGAATATGAGGCGCGCACTTCCCAGTGGCGGCCCTCAAATCCTTCTAGCCCGAACAAACTTTTCTTGTTATTTGTAACCCCCCACAAACCAGTCTCGACAAACACAGTTTCTAGGTGGGTTCGCTCAGTCCTGTCAGCCTCTGGAATTGATTCCTCAGTTTTTCAGTGCCACTCTGTTCGTGGTGCATCCACATCTGCTGCAGCCCAGAGTGGAGTTACCTTGTCACAAATTCTAGAGGTGGCTGATTGGTCGGGCGAACGTACCTTTCTAAAATTTTATTATCGACCACAGTTTGATCCCGCTGCTGGCCAGGCAGTGTTAAAACGTTAAACTTGCTTTGAACTTACATTGTTATGTGAGGCGAGTTTAGGTGAAGTATAATTACTAATTATAAGAGGGTCGTAGACCCGAAGTATAATTAGGATATACGAGAATAAACGAGACGAATATAACAATGTATTCCACACCCCAATTTTTCCCACCCCTGTTTGTTTATCATGGCATTGTTCTTGTTCTATTTCAGGTCTTGGTCGCTGAGCAAAAAGGCGATACAGTGGGGCGGCCCTGCAGCATAGTGGGGCTCTGTTCGAGGTCCCGGATGCCTTACGACATTGATGATTTTTGTTGTGTTCTTTGAATTTCAGTTCGCTATTTTATCTTGAAGCAATAAAGGCAATACATTGTTATATTCGTCTCGTTTATTCTCGTATAATCCTAACTATACTTCGGGTCTACGACCCTCTTATAATTAGTAATTTTAAAGGCTGCCTGAAAAGTGTATCTGAGTATATTTCTACAATTTCCAAGGTAACAGCTTCGATCCTTTCGAAGAACACTATCGTAGCAATACTCGTACTAAATTGAAAGTTGGATTGTTCGTTCAGCCATTAAAACAGTCGAAGACAGTGAAAACTAGACACCCCGGAATCACTTTCTGCTATCCGTTTTCTGATATTTACTTTTTCCTGTCATGAATTCTCGCACAGAAGAATTATTGGGGTAAATCAGACAATCAATTCAGGGAGCATCCTCGGAGACCCAGGGGCAGAGAGTAGGGTTGGGACGAAGATTCAGGACGAGCGAAAGTTTTCAAGACGGACGAGAGAGCCCCTGGGAACATTTCTTTATCGGACTCGTTCCAGAAGCCATTGAAATCCAGCTTCGTGATTGGGCGGAAATTTTCTGGCAAGGAATATTTTTCTGCCCAATCGGCGATCAGCTTATATATCGCACTCCTTTTCGTGACTCCTTACACCAACAAGTAAGCGGTCAATCTGCTGTCGACCATATTTTTAGTGGTTCCACTTGTCTCGTTCGTTCGACAGATTTATCCTACGAGGAACATTTTGGTGGCAAGGGACCCACAAAACCCAGAAATCCACAAATTAAAATTGAACTCAAGCAACAATCACTTGTAAGGAACTAGAAAAATCAAGATGAAGACCGACCGCAGGCATCCATCCGCGAACAACAGCATGTAACTCGGTCTCTTTCTCTGGTTAGCATCATTGTTGTTTGGTTTGGGCTTTTTTCTCTGGTTTACGTACGGGCAGTGGGCCACTCCTGAAACTCTTCGGGGCGATGAATTTTCTGTTGCACGGGCCAGACAAGTTTGCCGATCGCGCGAGAAGCACGCGCAGCTCGGCAGTTTAATATTTTGCTCACGAAATCGAACCTTGAAATCACCCGTCTCAGCTCAATTTCGAGAGAAACCACGAAAAGGCCTTAGAGAAAGTGTACAGTTCCACTGTGATCTACTGCAATGTTTTGATTTCATATTTTTGACTGGTATCTGTTGGCCAATATGCTTTACTTCCCAAGGTGTGCATAAAAATGATTGCCTTGCAGTGTTGATAATTGCTAATTGTGTTGCACTGTACATGCAAGATGCATGGTAATTTGCACAAGCTTTACATGAACTCTTTTACCACAGTGGTGCTGAGCTCAGTTAAAAAGTTGATTAAAGTTGTAAAGACATGTTTTAGAGTGGGCTTTTGCAAAACCTTGCCGGAAACATTCACATTATGTTGACTGTGCTGCAACTTTTAGGTTGCAAAGTTTCAGATAAAGTTGTTTACAAGTTGATACAGGATGTTTAGTGTCTTGTATGCACTCTTGTCTTTATAAGGCTCAAGTGTATCCATAATATAACAATTATTAAATTCCATTTTTGCATGATACAGTTGTAGTTGCCGTGACTGCTAACCCAGTGGTACACCAGGAAAGGACTTGAATTCTCCCGTGAGACCACACCAATTTTGGAATGGGTTCTTCCTGTCACTGCCCTTTTCCTTGAAAATTTTTAAAACATGAGAGAATGCTTTCAGTTAATTAAGGAACTATGTTTTCAGTTCCTCACATAATGTAAATGTGATTGTGCCGAAAGACCCTCGATAACCACCTATTCAGTGACAAATCATTCTCAACTGTACAGTTCACTGTGTCAAACAGTTAGGCTGATACAATGATATGGCTAAGTATATACACTGTATTTAAATTATTATAATTATATATAGTATAGTTAAATTATTTTAAGGTAGGTTTCAAATTAAAGAACACTACACACTACACATCACCTGAATACAATTACAAAATATGTTAACATGGTCACTCAAACGAGAAAATTTAGTAGCTTCTCAGTAAGATCCCCTTTTAGATAAAGTGGAAACACACAAAAAAAAACAATAACATTTAACAATGAAATAAAACTAGAAGGGATTGTTATTTCATTTATTTTTTGTTTGTTCAGAAGTTTTCTTGATAGTGAGATGTAACTTTAAATTCAAGTTTCCAATGTCATCTATTTGGATATATATTGTAGTGATTATTTGTCACAAGCCTTATGGCCTCAGAGTTGTTATTAGGTTTTAGAGTAGCCGACTGGAATATAACAGAAGGTGGCTTTTTTATGAGAATTTAAACAGCCTTCAAAAAATGTTGGAAACTTTTCATTGAAAAGCAGGTGGCTCAAAATTTAAAGAAGCCACTTTTTAGCCAGCTGCCAGCACTTCAGGAGAAGCCTACCTTGTACTAAATGAAATTTCGAAATTCCAATGAGTATACCCAAGATGAAACTACACCCTCAGTTTCAGAGGGGGTACAAAAAAAATTTAAAATCATTCTTAAAATTTAATTGTCCATCTGTTATCTGCTGGTCTTTCACTTTGCTTTTCTACAGCGGCCCAAAAGGGGCAATCAAATATCATTTTACCAAAACAAAAATCAGTTTCCCATAACACAAAACAGTTTCTCAAAACACAAACAATTTCCCGAAATACAAGTCAGTCTTAAACACAAGCCCTGTAATGCTACAAAAGGTATCAGGTCAATACCATACCCCAATTACCATTCAAAACATCTGCCACAAATCTACTAAGGTCTCAAAAATTATGCTAACTCTACCAATAGTAAGGGAAACATTAAGTGTCTATATACTCATAAGAGTGATGATTTTTGTAAAATCTGTTTTCATCTTAACATAATACATGCCATTTTCCATTCCTTTCCCTCCAAAAACTGGCGTAGTTCCTATTCGAGTCTTACTCTATAGCCAAGGTAATCACCTATTTCAAAAGCATAATCTGAACTCACATCAACGTCAAAATGGCATCTGTATGCAAGAGAATGTCAGAGTATTGGGAAACTGTTTTTGATTTGATAAATTGGTTTGTGATTTCGGCCTCCGTACTTTTCCACACAAAAGCAGCTTTCCAGCCCAATGACCTTAGATACATACATTACTTTATTTACCCTCGGATTTTAGAGTAGCTTGTGCAGCTAACATCTCCGAGCATTTAACCATCAGGTGAGAGATAGACCAACATAACCAGGAACCACGTCCCCTACTCTTTTCCACTTAACCTGGTCTTTCATGATTGTCATAATATAAGTGGATGGAGAGACAACCACGACTACGGGTAAATTATTTTAAACTGGATTTTCTCAGGCCATTTCAAGGTCTCTCTCGAAATTAAGCTGGGCTGAGCTGAGACGCGACTTCGAGTCGATTGTAAGCAGTGGACGGTTCGATTTCCTGAGCTAAACAAAATTCAACGGCTGCGTTTCACTCGCCCGATCGGTAAACTTGTCTGGCCTGTGCAACAGAGATTCCATCGCCCCGAAAAGTTTCAGGAGCGGCCCACTGCCTGTGAGTACACACGAGAAAAACAAAAGCTCATACCAAACAACAACAATTGTGGCCGAGTTGTCAACAATTCTTCGTATGAAGTTTACGATACCTGCGATCGGTCTTCATCTTGATTTTTCTAGTTCCTTACAAGTGATTTTTGCTTGAGTAGAAGTTGAATTTGTCGATATCTGAGTTTTGTGGGCCCCTTTCCACCATAATTTTCCTCGAACTGCCGATACAGCAATCGAAAATATGGCTGACAGCAGATTGGACGTTTGACCCTCGGTATAAGAAGTCACGAAAGGTGTGCGATATATAAGCTGATCGCCGATTGGGCAGAAAAAAATTCCTTGCCAGAAAATTTCCGCCCAATCAGGAAACTGTATTTCAATGGCTTCTGGAACGAGTCCGATAAAGAAATGTTCCCAGGGGCTCTCCCGACTGTCTTGTAAACTTTCGCTCGTCCCGAATCTTTGTCCCGTCCCGACTATCTGCCCCTGGGTCTCCGAGGATGTTCAGGGAGCAGAAACTCCGTGCAAGTCGTGACAGACAAAACGTTCTATATATACACTGAATTACATGTACTGTAAACACGAGCCTTTATCAGTTAGATGACCGTTTTTTCTGTTCAGTCTAATTGCCTTTCCTTGAGTTCGGTACGTTTTCCAATGTATACTGAGGGAAATTAAAGTTTCCAGGAGGTGATTATAAGTTTCATCCAGTCTTAGTGCCCTATAGCTCCCGATCCGGTCCTATTAATAGTTAACTCAAAGGTGTATCCTAACACAGTCATATGTTCTATGGAGATCGAGTGTAGTGCTCAAATCCCACCTAATACTGTGGCCAGGTTTTTTCTCCATAATACTCTACTGACTTTCAACCCTATGAAACAATAATACATATCATATCAGTTTTCGCTAATGCTTCGGCTCCTTGTTAACTGATCTTAATAATAATAATAATAATAATAATAATAATAATAATAATAATAAAAGTTAGGGTGGCGGAGTGGTCTTCAGTCTTCGCGAAGGCTCTCAGTTCATAGATTTGAAAATCATTTGGTAGTAATTTGGCAGCAGATAGGAAGAACGCAAATTTTGAAGACCTCTGACAGGAATTTTGAACAGTTTATGCTAAAAGTGTGTTAACGGCTCTTTTGCAAATGACAAATGCGTTATTCAGGTTGAGAAAAGGAATAATGCCCTGTTTGTGCAAGCTTCATAGTCCAGTTTCACTCATAACAGTGGAAAGCCCCACAACCCCCATACCCAAGGAATAGCTGGGCATTACTGAGACCAGGCCTGTCTTCTAAATGAAGCAAATTCCCCGCTATGCGGGGCAACTTCGTACGTCAAAACCTCACTTTTGTTCCCCGCCCCGGGGCAATACAGTACTTCAAAAATCACAAATTAAAATGAAGTACAATGTTGCCCAAAATTAATATATTTCGAGCTTTTGCCTCAAATGAAACCCCAGTGACAAATGTGTAAATCAACATTGCTGTCCATATAAACTCTTGTTGTTAGGCCATCGTAGCTTGATTAAAAATAAAACACAAACAGCGGAGATAAACATAGTAAACCAACGCATTTTATACAGACTTCACGTTTCGTATGCTAGGCAACATACATTTTCAAAAGTGACCGTTACAATTTTTGAACACTGTTTATATACTTTTATACTGTCCATATCTCATACAGCCAAAATTGTACGTTTAACAATAATTGAGATACAGAACTGGGCGTTCCAAACTTTAAAAAATCACAAATGACACAGCTCAAAATTGTGAAAAAAAAAAAAAAAACGGAAACATTATGTGCCTGATACTCTGATACGATGACGTTTATACCAGCCTCCAGG
>JAEMWC010000435.1:645000-660000 GCA_016490735.1 Pachyseris speciosa
CTTTCTGAGCAGAAAAGCCACTCTAGTGACCAAAATCAGGCAGCAAATTTTGCCAAAAGCAGTTTGAAATTCCCATTTCCCATTTTTACTTTCCATTTATTTGTTTGTTGACAGGGCATTAAGGAATAAGCGCTTGATATTGACTAAACAAACTGTACAAAAGATGTTGGATGTTTTCCTAAACTGAGAGGTTCCTTTTGCGTGTCACTGCCTTGCGATGGTTGTGAAAGCTTGCAAATTAACGATGATGTAGAAGTGAGAAAATGTGATATGGGTACAGTGATAGATGAGAAGCCAACTTATCATCTGTGAGGATACTAAGCTAAATCTGTGATTTGTGAGAATTTGACGAAGGTATTGTCCAGGTAAGACAGAAGAAAGAAGGCAATTACCTCCATTTCTGGGTGAGAAATTATTCATCAAAACAGAAGAGAACATATTTACTATTTGATGGACTTTGTACAGTAGTTAATTAAATTTCTGAATTGAGCATCTGTGACAGACTTTTCTTGATTTTCATGATGGCAAATAATTATATTGAAGAGAGTTTAACCTTTTACATGTACTGTAAGTCGCAATAGTTTTTGTGAGCTGCATATAAAAAGAAGTGTACCCTGGTGGTTCAGTTCATGAACACTCACGGAAAACAGCTATGAAATGGACAGCAATACAGACGTTTGTTGTTAAGACAAATTTTGAGTGAGATGTAATTCCTAAAGTACAGTGCTTTCTGAGGTTTCCAGTTTCATTCACATCCAACATTTATGTGGCATTACTCAGGTTTCTGTTACCTTTGATTTGTGCCTACAGGACCTCAAGGACCACCTTCGACAGGTCAGCAGCAATTCAAGACTGACTTATGCTGATGCACATAAGAAACGAGTTGGAGAAGGGTAAGATTTAGTTTTGATTTTACAGTTTTAAGCAGCCATCGTTATGGCAACAAGCCCCTTCTGGTAAGATCCTTTTTCCTCTTGCTTTTTTTCATTTGGGTCTCTGTGTCTGTCACCCATCCATAACCTCTGGTTCTCATTTCCTCAGAAATTGTCTTTCCAAAATTATATTTGGTGCTAGGAATTGTCATGCAAGTGCTTGTGTTTGTTACATGTAGAACTGTGGAATTTGAGAGTCGTGACGATATGATGGAGTGCATCAGGAAAGCAGATAACACAGAACTTGGTGGCAGAAAGATAAGGCTAACTGAAGTAAGTAACTGCATGCATTATGAAGTCTTGACCTTCCCACAATAATGACCATTTCCAAAAAGAAATGATGATTCGTTTGTGACAAGGAGCAACGACTACATTGGCGACTACGCTGTACTTGATTGCTTCTTTCTTTGCCATCACTTTGCACTTCTCCTTGAGTACAGTAACAGTTTGAACAGTTTTGAACAGTTTGTTTATTTGCCAGAAAAAAATATTACAAAAAATTAGAGATAAAGAGACATAAATTGTAAGTAAATGAATTAAAGGTATTTTCCTGGCGAGGAGGCTCAAATTTAAACCTAGGGGCTTATTATATGAGCTCCCTCATTGACCTAAGACTTAATGTAAAGAATAAATACGCGGCGAAGTCATAATGAAACATAATTAGGATAAAAAAGCAAGCAAAATAAAACATACAAACAGCAGCAAAAAACAAGTATTATTTAGAAGTGGTGAATCAGCTAAGAAGAAATGTTGTCAATCTGGTTTTAAAAAGAGAAATAGTAGCAGCACTTTGTATATTGATACATAATGAATTGAAAAATTTAGGACCCTGAAATCCTGTACCAAAAAGTCTTGTATTTGTTCCTGCAGGAAATAAGTATAAAGTACCCAAATTTCTGGTATTATACGAATGAACTTGATTTGTCATTAAAAGCATTTCTTTGAAGACATTAGGAAGCAGGCCTATTTTATAAGAATATGTAAATTTCCCAACTTTTCCAACCTACAGCTGTAGATTTACACAAATTATGTGTTGCAGTTGGGCAATAAGGGAAAAGAGTATTTTAGTACAGGTGTAGGCATGAGCTGCATGCATACACATTTATTTGTTGTAGTTCGTAAATTTTGCTTTTTTGGAAATGGTTCATGGAAGGGAGCAGGGTTGGCGCAGTGGTGAGAGCGCTCGCCTTCCACCAATGTGTCCCGGTTTCAATTCCTGGACTCGGCGTCATAAGTGGACTGAGTTTGTTGGTTCTCTACTCTGCTCCAAGAGGTTTTTCTCAGGGTACTCCGGTTTTCCCCTCTCCTCAAAATCCAACATTTTCTCCCACACGGCCCCACAAGCTTGTAGCTTTAAATCTTAACCTGTATAAATAAAGTTTCTTTATCTTTTTTTTTTTTAAAGAAGACAACGGTAGCAAAATAGCTTGTTAAGACTTAAATTTATGGCTCCTTAATATTTTTTGCTTGTTCAAGCTGCAAAAGAGTGAATTTTACAAGTAGCCAATGTTTACAGTTTGCTTTATGATGGCAACAATACATTGCTGCTGCTGAAAACAAAAACAGTAGCCCTAGATAACATGTACAGTTGTAGCTAGCAATAGTATTGTTCGAAGTTGTTGCATGTATACAGTTTAAGAAGTCTGCATTAGTGACAATAATACATGTACTATATGAAGTTATGTGTTTTAAGAACTAGATGATCATAATTAATTTTTATTTTCACTTAATTACTGAAAGTTGTAATAACTACTGCTACATGTATGCTAACATGATCTTTAAACCATGTAACGAGAGTGTGTGAACTCGAATTCTTGTCAGCAAACCAGCTTGCTCTGATTATTCGAGTTTCTCCAGTGTGACTTCCATGCAGCAGACTCTCGGATGGGACACTCTTGAGGTCTGTTGGCGTCTAAGTGCTGCAACCATGAATTTTAAAGCTGTACACAACCAGACTCACCTGACATTTCCAGCATCCGTTACTTCAGCTTATAGTGGCAATCGTTCTAACCACCCTCATAAGTTTAGGCATAACTTTGCCCACACCAATGCCTACAAGTTTTCCTTTTTCCCACATGTTATCCCCCTCTGGAATAATCTTTCTATGTCTGCTGTTAATGTTGAGTCCGTTATTACCTTTCAAACGAATGCTCTCCCAACAATAAGGCAATATTATAATGCAATGTAAATCTCTATTTGTCGTATAAGTTAACCTAAATATTTTTTTCCTACATGATACTCTATTTTTAGCTTGTGACTTAGTTTTTTTTTCTCCCTTCTATTTCGTTACTGACTGTTTTTAGTATCTTGTATAGTCTATTGACTCTTAGGATTATTAAATATGTATGTATGCGAGTGATCTATTAAATTTGTACTGTACAGTTAGTTTCTACTCCCATTGTTTGGTAGGCAAGTGCTTTACTTTGCAATGTAATTTCCGACCCTGTTTGAATGGTAGTGTCAATTTTTTTCTTTTACAGGATAAAGACCATGGATCCCCTCCCAGGCGTAGCTATAGTAGAAGGTCACGCTCCAGGTCCCGATCTAGATCTCGGTCACGTTCGCGGTCACGATCACGATCTCGCTCTCCCAAAAGGAGGTCCAGGTAAATACTCTATTTATTTGCCGTGCTTGAACACATGTACATCTCAAGGTTGAAACCAAGGACCAAACAGTTTTGATATAATAGACAATATTGATATTCTCGGTATGGAACTGGATCTAGCATGAAGTGGAGGCTAATGCGGGGAAATCTTTTCATATGTAAACGTAATCCCCCCGCAAGAGCCTCCACTTCATGCTAGATCCAGTTCAATACCGAGAGTATCAATATTGTCAATTACCAGTGTCAATCATAATCAATGTTTTTATTATCAATGAATTTATAACAAGCAAACTAAAGAATGCAGATTTACAACTTGAAGAAAAAAACATAATAACAGTGATGTGCACCCATAGTATGAGGATTAAAACTGCACCGTTGCCATAGCAGGACTTCAAGAGCTGGTGCATGTGCAATGTACATGTCAGCGGCATTGTTCCAAGAGTTTATACATGCACAAGATCTTCTATCCCCAGCCCTTCCCATGGATTGTTTTGAAAGTTTCTCTCATCTCAATTCCTTTTTTTTTTCTTTGCGTAATGTAGGTCAGTCTCTCGTTCCAAGAGCCGTTCAGCATCTGGGTCACCTGTGCGCGCCCAGAAGCGTTCTCGCTCACCATCTCCCGGGGCACCACGGGGAGGTTCCCCAGGTGATAGACACAATGACAGTGATGACTGATCTCTAGCTTTCCTTCCTGGATCACCAGCAGAAAGTTATTGTTGAAGCACTCAGATCAGTTTTGTTTCTTCACATGAAGCTAAATGTCAAAGCTGCATTTAATTACTACCGAAACGTACAAGATTGTTTTTTAGTTGTTTCCTTTGGTTACTTACAGAGAAAGTTAACCTGGCGTTAGTACCGTCTGTTAGTTTTACTTGCATTACGCAAGTTGTAGAATATAAAGTTTTTAAAGTTGTCTTTGCATTCTCAATTGAGTGAAGTTTTTTTAGTCAAGTTTGCCATGAATTCAAAACCAACAAAATGAGCTACAGATGTAGAAGAGGTGGAGTAGCTTGTTATATGCCAAAATATTATGCCATTAAGTATAATTTTTGAAGTTTATTCATGTTAGTATAGTTTTCAGTGTTGTTTTGAAATAAATGTCAAAATAATGTAGTGTAGTTCATGGTTTTCTTTCATTTTGCAAGTGGCAAAGTTTCATTCGCATTGCAACCGTGGAAAGCATAAGAAAAAAGAAAAGAAAGAGTTTAAATTGTTTTAGGGGATTCAGCCTCATAATCATCATCACATGATCTGCTAGTCTGGGTACGATCTGCTAGTCTGGTTACTGATCTGCTAGACAAATCGTCCCTCGGTCCCTCTCAAGCTTTGAAGGGATTAAGGGTTTCACAACCGTAATTAAATTCCACCATGCTGATTTCTCGCTGCCATATTTGAATGTACGGTAAACTACTTTCCATATAAGGTGGGTCGACTTCGCTTCTATTCGCACTATTCCGGACTATTCGCTATTCGCGACTATTCGCTATTGGGGTTTTCCAGACACTTTTCAGTCTTTCAGTAGTTACCTGGGACTTCACGGGAACATATGAACCCACAATTGACCTGCTCTCATCGTCAGTGGCTTCGTAGCTCAGTTGGTTAGAGCATCGCACCGATATCGCGAGGTCACGGGTTCAAACCCCGTTGAAGTCCTGGATTTTGTGGCTTCATACACCAGCTCAGTTGGTTAGAGCATTCATTTACAGTGATTAGCATATTGGAAAAAAGGCAGACATGCATGAAACGCAGAAGTTTTAAACGTTCATTTTGGTGAGAAATGAGATTTTTATTCGATTGAAAGCATCTCCAAGAAACTGCAAATTTCTTTCCAGCCTTCCTCCAACCACGGACTTCAAAATACGCGTTTGTCCTATAAAATCAGGTTACGCTAAAATTTCGCACGCTTTCAGTAACAATTTAAAAGTAATGAAAAGTTCTGCTACTGGACAATATTCACAGAAAGAAAGGAACGAATTTTCATTAAAGTACACAGTAACACCGAAATATTTTTTCGCTAAAATAAATCTTTACACCTGTCAAATAAACATTTCGCCTTTAATTCCAGTTTTGAACATTTTTATGGGCTTCAAAATGTACAGAAAAAGAAGCATCATTTGGTCCACGACCGAGTCACGGAGCTTGGGTCTATTCTCGATTTGACGTCACAAACGGCTTTGCATGCATGTTTTCGAAGACTTAATGCGATGTAAATCAGTTTGTGACGTCAAATCGAGAATAGACCCAAGCCTCTTCTGACTCGGTCGTGGGACAGACGATGGCCAGATTTTACAACTTTTAGAGCCTATGAAAAGTCAAGATAACTAGTCAAGATTTGTCAAAAAAAAAAAAGTGCAGTGCGTTTCAAACAGGTGCAAAGAAATATTTTAGCGAAAAAAAAATTGATGTTAGGTGCACTTTAAGCATTTCAATAAACCATATGTTTGATTTGAATGTGCTTATTATTTTATGAATTTGCAATGCAATACCAGGGATTACATACGCACGAATTGTATATAAACGACAGCATATTTTATTCAAAGTATGGAACAGAATTCTTATATCGGAGAATCAGTGTAAAAGAAGGTGAGAACCCAATATTAACTCTTTCTCTGCGGCTTTACTAAATATGGACCATTTGAGTGGTCTATGTCTTTGAAACCTGTAACTTTCCCAAATCTCGGACTATGGTTGAAATGAACCATTGTTATTGCCAAATGATCAGTGTTTTAGACTTTATCACACTGGAAACTGAACAAAACTCCCAATTTCCATTTAATATGACTGTTTATTCTGTTGCAAAACCAAAAAAAGCCCTCGGACAACACAAAAATTCACGCAACTTTGTCTTGAAGTTTTTAAGTCAAAAATTTCTCATAAAACTAGAATTTTACATTGGCAGCAAACTTTGACTCCACCTCTTGCAATCTGTTCCACATTTACCTGCTCACTCCTTTAGCCCGACCCCTCACTGTCTGTAATTTTCAAGTTTGTGCCCTAAAGGAATTCTGGGATATTCTTGCCTAACAGCAGCATAGAAGTCAGCCAATTTCCATTTCACATATTTTTCATAAGTGTCGAGCCACCCGGTCCTGCTGGCAAAATAGTGCACCGATTGCATTATCAAAACTCGCCAAAATGGCCATGCCAAGTCCCGGAATCCACTCGGAAAACGGCCAAAGACTCAACTTCACTCTGAATCACCACGGCTCGCTCGAATACTTTCAGCGACCCACTTCGTGTGAAATTGCTTCTCACCTCTGTATTCTTTCAAAGGATTGCCTCTACCCATCAACTTAGCTTTTATGATGCCAGACAGGGGGCTTGTAAGGTGGAAAATGGCTCAAAAAACATACTTATAAATCAAATAGTACCGAATTGTAGCTGCAGTGATTAGACATGAATAGATTGTGCTAGTAAATCCAACAAAAGTTGCTGGACAATACACCCACAAGTTGCTCCAAAGTTGCTCAAAAATTTAAAAGTTGCCACCCAAATTTAGAAAAAATGCTTACTTTTGAAAGTCATTTTGTTCTAGATTACTACTCAAAATATTGTGTAATTTAACATCATTTGTTGTGATCAATATGATCTTTAAGCTCAACGTAACTAACAATAGAAAGTATTTTCTAATGACGTTTCTAATGAGTAAACATCACAATGTTTGCTATAGACTATAGGGAAGATATTTGTTTACAAACATTGTTTTTGTTATTTAAATGTTCCAAACATTAAACAAAAGAATTCTTTGTTTCACCAGCCAATAGCTATCTGGTTGGCATATTAATAACAATAGGTGACGTCACTAATAATAATAATAATAATAACGATTTATTAGTAGTACTTCCACAGGGTGGCTCTTCGCCTACTAATTACAAATCTCAAATCAAATCAAATTAAATCAAATGTTGGTTTTTGAGGAGAGGGGAAAACCGGAGTTCCCGGAGAAAAACCTCTCGGAGCAGAGTAGAGTACCAACAAACTCAGCCCACATATGACACCGAGTCCGGGAATCGAACCCGGGAAACATTGGTGGAAGGCGAGTGCTCTCACCACTACGCCAACCCTGCTCCCTCTTTGCTATAGACATCATAGTGCTGACTATACACGTTAGACAGTGATCAAGTTTACAGCCTTTATCTTATCTTATCATGATAAGATACAACAATGCAAAATGCTATGGTAACCTCAATAGGGTCAATATCTGTATTATTTTCATTTTCCTCGTCAGACATTTCAGCTTCTAATTGTGATGCCTCACACTACAGCAAATATCAAGATGGCGGGCGGGAAGCTCTATTGTGATGATGGTTTGGTTAGTTTTTAACTATTTGTTGACTCAAAAGTTGCCAAGGAAGGCAAAAGTTGCCCTAGGTTGCTCGCAGTAGAAAAAAAAGCTGAAAACGCTAAAAGTTGCTCAAAGTTGCCGAGCACAATCTATTTATGCCGAGCAGTGATCGTTTACAGATAAACGACAGCTAGCGTGACGAGCGTGGCAAGAAAGATAGAGCCTTCGGTGTTGTGGATTAGCAACATCTCCGTGGTAACCCCTTATTTAGAATCAGGCGATCGACTAGATACCCTGCGAGCAGAGGCCCTTCGATCTTCCCGACTTATCTAGGAAGATCGAAGGGCCTCTGCTCGTGGGGTATCGACTAGACCTCCTACCCTTCGGAAATTGCAAAAAAAAGGTAAAAAACGTCGGCAGAGAAAGAGTTAAATCAAAGTTAAATTACCAAAATGTTACTTAAGCAGGGACTGTGCAGGGAGAGGGGCGCCCACTCCCCTCCCCCCCCCCCACCCCCACTTTTCAACAGTAAAAAGCAAGTAATACTAAAAATAATCGAAGTTAGTTTTCTATACGTTACTAATTGCTAAAAGTCTAAGTTTCACCACACCATGTTTGTTCCAGCCATTTCAGAGGACTTTAATTTAAACACTTTCCGGGAGAGCATGCCCCCCTGACCCCCTAGTTAACTCACGCTGACGCTTGCGAAGTGCGCCCCCACCCCCAAGTTGAAAACTTGCTGCGTAGGGCCTGTTAAGTCACAAATTTCCAGTGTATGTACTTTGACCGCATACCAGCATAGGATGAGTAATCTTAGGCTCCGTTTATATGGAGAAAACTTGGCCCGGATAGAAGGGTCACTCGCCTACCCGAGCTACCCTGGGCAAGCCAACTTTTCCTACATTTCCTTACAAATCCTGGCGAACCGTTTACGTAAGAAACAAAAGGTTGGCTCGGCTAGAAGGGTGACCCGCCTAGCCGGGTCACCCTCTTTCGATGGTAGGGTCACCCTTCTAGCTGAGCCAACTTTTCGCCATATAAACACTTTGGCTCGCCCAGCCGGGTCAACTCGGTCAAGGTGAGACAATCACAGCATGCGCGAGCGCTATTGACTCGGGCAAGCGGGTCAATCTTTTTCTCATATAAACGCTCGCTTAAGTTGACTCGGCCGGGAGGGTGACCCTCTTAACCTGGACAACTTTTCTCCATATAACCTTGGCCTTAGTTGGCGTGTCCATGCAGTTTTCTGGATTTGGTAGCTGAGAGGGCAAGTGAGGCTAAGAGTGTCAAACGCAAATTTGAAATAAATTGCACTCAGGATGTCCTGCGTCTGTTTCGGTCCCGGGAAGGGGGGTACTCCCTATAATGGCCTATACGGGAAGGCTCCGCCCGAAAGGGATACCTTTTTCCTTTTTCACACTCCAGGTATATGAAAGGGTAGGGATTTCACGAGTCGAAGTATATGAAAGGGTAGGGAAACCTGTTATTAAGGTATATTTAAAAGGACCTTTCATTAAAATATTTCGAACACACCTACCTTATGACTGTACTGTTCTAATGGAAGGTCTACGAAAGGGGTACCTTTTCTGTCAAATGGTATATAAAAACGTAAGGGGTCGGACCTCGGGACGGAGCCTCCCCGTATTAATTTTTGTAAGTAGCCTCCCAGGGGATTGGGTCTCTGAACATACAGCTCCACTCGCCCCAACTCATCTGTACTTACCGGGAATGTTTTCACGTACCCGCCTTAGTGACAGCCCTGATACCTGCTGTAGAGTACTATTGTATGCAACGATTATTTGGCTAGGTTGAATCAGGAAAGGTACATATAATATCTTGGTGTCTTTATTGACTCAAATTTCAGATTGAGTACATATCAAAAAAAATTAAGAGAAGTATTGGTATATTATCTAAGATTCGCTATTACATCGATATAACTATTTTGTCTAGCCTCTACCGGGAATCCACATTAGTTTTTTATCAAAGTCGTCAGCAGGGTAAGTAACCCAGGTGATGTACTTGCCCTTGCAAAATTTTGCTTGCCCTTGCAAAAAGTGCCGAATTATAAAAAGAAGCTAGGGTGATAAAAAATTTTGGTAACTGGAACATTTGTCTTTTTATTTCCGTCGTGCAATACACACCGTTACATATTTTTTGTCACTTGAAATGATGGTTTGCGGTGGTCTCGTGAATCGTTGTGAAGAGCAGCCCTCCACAAAGGCATTTTTCTGGGTAATACTTCAGTCTGATTTTGAAGTCGTCTTGCAAATTTCGCGAAACTCTGTCCCCAATTGCAAGTGTTTGCAATGTAGACTCAGTGGATGCCACAAACGACAGCCACGGTCTGTTTAACTAACTTTTACATTATATTCATTTTTGTGTTCCTAGTATTTTTTTGCATTATAATGTGTGTACATTAATTTCAAAGTTGGAGCTAGTTGTAAATTTGTAAGTGTGCTGTACGACATCCTGTTAAATGTAATTTTAATTGACATTCTTTTAGCATCCTGCATGGCCGTAAGACTACGAGGATTAAAATATAAGTAAGTAAGTTTGTTTGCCACGAGAGCAAGAAGGCACTCTTGAGGCCCAGCCAGGGTAAATTCCGACAAGCGACATGGCCCAAAAAGTAGCGACAGCACATAAATTGAAATCCCGACGAGCGACATCATCCCCGACAAAATTCCGACAGTGAAATCAAGACTAAGAATTAGCGATTTAAACACCGACACGGGAAATTTTAAAATTTAGACAAGCGACACGGCCCCTGGCAAGCAACCCCCACCCTACCTGGCAGGGCCTAACTCTTGCATTCTTCCGGGTTCATATCTCAACTTGCCTTGTCAGTTTTCAGAAGCAACTGAGCTTTACGTTTTGTTTTCTTGGCTGGAGGCGGCAAAACACCTTCCAAATATATATCGCCACACCTTGTTTCGATCAGCTGTCGAACGGCTGTGATGTTTTGCGCTAATGCAGCCCTTCAGAGAAATACCAGGTAAAGGTACATGAAAATTCAGCCTGCACTTCGTTTCAAGGAAAATACCGCATCATCAAGGGATCTGGCACACAAAATTATGATTTCATTGCAGATTAAATTAAAAAGTTACTTTCTGAAAGTTTCAAAAGGGAAATAAGTGATGAGAATGCTGGTACATCATACTTGGTAACATCATGAAAACTTTACTCGTCCAAAGGAGGAGTTTTGGAGTTATTTCACACGTCCGTACGACTTTTTAGTCGTCTCAGACGACCGGACGACTGCGAATATGGATCCCCGCCTTCTCTATGCTTTAATTTTTCCTGATTTATGGGATAATTGCTTGAAGCAACACTTAGTTTACAGAAAAAAGCTATTGGCCTTATAACGTTTTCAAGGTTTGATGAGCACACAAGTCCTATATTTAAAAAATTGAACATTATTAAGCTGCATGATCTGGTGACATATCATTTTGCAGTGGCTATGTATAGATTTAAAAATTGTCTCTTACCTCCTGTTTTTGATGCCTTTTTTCTAAAGTGAGCGACAATCCGATCATTAGAACATAAGATCTACAGCAAAACAGTCATGTTCCCTTTCTAGAGCTAGAACTAATCATAGTAAATTCAACAGAAGTTTTCAAGGACAAAAGATCTGGAACTCAATTGATGACCAGATTAAATCTGCCTCCTTGCACAATTCAAATTTAAAACATCTTTCGCTATACTATTGACACTTTGTTCGATTATATAATTTTATATAGAATTTACTTCTGATTTCTCCATTCAGAATCCTTAAAAATGTGTGAATGTGTATGTTTGTGTGTGTGAGTGTATGTGCCATGTTGTACCTCCGTTATTAACACTTCCTGGCCTTTTTAACTATTTAGTTATTTCGGGAAGTCGGTACCCCTTTTATTTGATTTATCAAGTTTATTTTACGTAAATTATATTGTAATATTGCTCGTTGCTGTTGTCGTCATTCAACGTACACCTTTGTTCAAATTGTGCATGTGTGGCAAAATAATGGCTACCAAGGAGACTACAATGTAGCTGTTGGCTGCTGTAGTTAAATACCAACTTGCTTCTTTCCCCATTCTTCCAAAAGCTCTGCTTCCAAAAATGTTATTGCAGAGACACATTTGAGAAAAATGTGTTTTATTGAGAGAAAAATATAATTTTATGTATTGAACTTTATTCTCTGGCAGAGCAATGATAAAGGAAATCACTAAAGACACAACACAGGGGTTACCAGTATGCCATGGCTAGTTGACAAAAATATTTTATTTATGATAAAATTTACATTGCCTGGGAATGCAGCCCTTGCTGCGACTGTGCATCTAATGTTCACAAGCAATGAATTTCGGGTTCTAAACATTTCATATTACATCCTGTTCCTTTTTCTTTTTCAGTTTCCTTTTTAATATAAAGGTGTTGATTAGTTTATAGCAGAAACCCATAAGGGTTGAAACGTGGAACGCGCGTTCACAGCTTCCGAATATTCAGTTCTAAGTACCATATTTGTAAACCTCTCGCTCCAGTCTTTGCCGCGAGTAAAGAGTAGTCGCAGAGGTTTCTGCCAGGTGTTCTCAATAACCTTTTGCACCTCCTCAAATTTCTCCACCTCCGTTTTTCCTCCGAGTGTTTCACCGAACTTTTTCACTCTATTTCTGGACAGCTTTTTTGGACTTTTCTGTTTTCCTTTTCGTCTCACCGACGTGTCCGCCATTTTTAATTTCGCGCGGGAACGCGGTGGTATTGCGTGACGGTGTTCTTGCGAACTGATTGGTTGAATGTTTCTCTCTTGATGTTCCAAATATGGCACTTAGCAAATTGAATATTCGGAAGCTTGTTTACAAGCACACAAAGGGCAGTTACACGTTTCAACTCTTATGGGATTCTGTTTATAGGTAAATTGGTCACGTAATGTTGTACTGAGTTGCCATGACCACTATAAATGATACATGTAAGTACTGTCATACTCCAACTCTTCAGTTGATTTACATAACAGTCTCTTTGAACATCTTAAGGCCTGTTTGTCTTGATAGTCAAATATTCTAGCATCACGCACACTGTTTGTGTTATTTTAAATTTTTGTCTCTGGCTGAAAATTTATCAAACCAATTTGACTTTTATTATCCTTTGTTCTAGGTTATGGAATGAATCAAAGACAAAGACAAATATTCATAAATTAATAAATTCTTCTAAATCAGCTGGTCATGATGTTACAACTTGCTTGAGAGGTTGTTCGAGGTACCCAGCAAGGGCTTCTGTCTGTTAGAAAAGGAATTATAATAGCCTAAGTAACATTGATAAAAGAAACAAATGCAAAATGCAAGAAAAAGTATTGATGGTCATTAATTCACTGAATTTCTATCAAAAGAAATCACATGTATGATTGAATGAACAACATGTAGCCAGTGTATATTAAAAATAATATGAATGGCATGAGAAGCACTTGCACTTCACAAAATTATTGTTACCAGGGACTGTGGAGACCATTTTAAAGTGGCAGGGCTCATGCATTTGGCAAAGTTCAAGTGGTAATACATTATCCATGTCATCTAGAGCCTAGCCTGCTTGCAGGCGGTAATTGTGTTTTCAAGCACGAGATTCGAAGCCCGGTAAAACCGGTCGCAATGTTGGACTATGTAGTAAACGATCTGGGATGAGAGACAAAGAGAGTTGCTTTGTCACTCGCCCCAAATCTTCCACTACACCATCCAATATGGCCACTGGATTTTCCGGGCGTCAACTCTTGAGCTTGAAAACACAAATTACCGCCTCCAAGCAGGCTACCTGGAGCCCTAAAGACTCAATCCACAAAAACAAGTGGTGGAGCTATGACCCTACTAGCCCCTCCACCTCCACAGTCCCTGGTTACATGAATCGGCAGAGGCAAATTACTTAATTTGTAGTCGTAAATGAATGTAGTGCAAGGCTGCAATAACACTGAGATGGCTGTTGTTACATTTTCCAGAATCCATACAATTCACCGTTAGAATTGATAATAATCCTCAACATGTTCTTTCCAATGTAATTTCATACAAAACTACCCCAAAAGCTTTGACTTTAGAAAACATGTCAGACCATGTATCATTCTGTGTCAGTCTAGGCAAAAAGTTACATTTTTGTGCCCTTTTCCACAGTCTGAATAATTTTTAGTGAGGCTTGGTTAAAAATAATTATGTTTTTGGCTTGAAAGTAGTAAAATACAGGTTTTATGGTTCACAAAACCTAAACCACATCAAACCACATCAAAAGATATAAACTAGAATACATGACTGTATAATTACACACTGATGAGTCAATCAATACCTTAGCCTTTAGCATTCCAAGTCCTACAGATTGTTCTGCATACAGACACAAGATTAAGTTAGCCACCCTAGTAATAGCAACTTTTCCATCCTGTATGAAGATAAAAACAAACAAATAACCGTTACGATAATTAACATACCATTCTGTCATTTGTTAGGGGTCTCAGCAGATGCCAGGACCCAGGTTTTATCTTTTTCATCTTTTTTGTATGGGTGATGCTATTTTTTTTTGGTTATGTAATCTGCGTATTGTAAGTATTTTTAATTTTAATTTGTAATTAATGTTTAAGCATTGCATTAGTAGTGTAAGTACTGTAAATTAATGTTTAAGCATTAAAAAAAAAAGAAAGAAAGAAAGAAAAAGAAAAGAAAAGAAAAAGGACCCATGTGCCTGCACTGGTGTGAACTTGGTACTGGCTTTTGCCCTTGAACAAGTTGCTAGGCAACCCAATCGTAGTATGTGAGATGTTGGGTTATTTATGGGTTTGAAGCTGTATATAATAATAGAGGTATAATAATATTTAGAGTACTGTAATGATTTGATTTACCACCCTCCTTCCAATAAGCACCCCCTTTCGAAAAAGTGCCCCCCTTCAAATGTTTTTTCGTTAATAAGCTCCCCTATTCTCATATTATAATATTACAGCGCCGTCAGAGTACGGATACGTATCAGCCGAGGTCCATCTTCCTTTAATTGCTCACAAACATACAGTAATGTTGCATTAAAAAAACCAGTGCTCTTTGTCTGAGTTTCTCAACTATTACATGTATGTCCATGCAAGTGCATAATTCCTTCAAGTGAATGATCTCTTCTTCAAATTTTGTGGCTATTGCTCGGGTGGTCGTTCTGGCTATGAAGGATGCTGGGACATACATTGTCAAAGC
>JAEMWC010000435.1:665000-704672 GCA_016490735.1 Pachyseris speciosa
AAACGCACCTGACGTGACAAGAGGTCCAAGGGTGACAGAGTTCGTTTACGTAGCGGTTTGTTCTCATGATAGTTCGTTTTATCAGTTACGATTCCTCCTCTTCCCGATTCTTCTGGGTCTGTTCAACTTCCCCCCCCCCCCCCCCCCCCTAACTCCTTCCCAAAAAAAAACAACTCTCCCAACCTCGTAATGAGGCGGTCAAATAACTCTGGGGGAAGTGAGGGTAGGGGCGTGAAAAGAGTGCCGTTGCACAATTCACTCATGGAGATTGAAAGTCTACCAGATGGGAAAGATAAATCACTATTCGCAAAAAAGAAAGCGTTACTCGCGAAAATATTGATGCCTTAAAGAGTGCCAAGAAACTAGATTCACATCTCCTATTTCTACACTTACCGTTTATTTACTGTATACAGGAGCCCATCAATGAACCCCTGCTGTTTATTATTTATTTATTTATTCATTCATTCATTCATTCATTTAAGCCAGTTACACACGAGCAAGTTTTCCCTGACAAGTTTTGACCTAACAAACTTTATTTGCTGGTGTGTTTTAAAACTAGCATCGTCTGTACGGGCAGGAGCTCCTGGTACGGGTTATCAAGGAAAACTTGTCAAGAAAATTGTCGTCCGCTGTGTAATTGAATTGCTGGCTACGGTGAATACTTGTCAAAGAAAACTTGCTCATTCGTTCACACCAGCAAATAAAAATTGTGAAGGCGAAACTTGTCAAAGAAAACTTGCTCGTGTGTAACCGGCTTTATTTAGTATTTATTTAATATTTCTGCTATCTTATAAATCAACAGACACATGAATAAAACATTTGGAATACTATTATTGGACTTTATTAGTACGGGTTAAAATTGGTTGAAGAATAAGATTTACAAACAAAGGAGTTATGCAATAGGCAAACTAAGCGACAACCTAGAACGATTTCTGGCCCTACATGTATATTACTCGCCAGAACAGAACAAAGTTACCGTGAAATAATTTTCTGAACATTACAAGACACAGTACGATTCAATCCGCCAAGTTGGTGTACCACGTTTGAGGGTCTTGCGGCTGAGTGATAAGCTATGTGGTGACCTTGGTTTAAATTTTAGAATTTTGATAACATCACATGGCAACCAGCAATGGAAGAGTGCCTTTCGTCCTAAGGACATAACCATTAGGAGGTACCGTCTCATGTCTCAGAGATAACTGCACTGAAACCGCACAACTTGCTGGCGGATTCACTTGTTGCCTTGAATGTGCATGTAATCTGTGCATGGTCATAAAAATACTGTCATGTATGGTGTGAAGCTTGCTGGTATCCATTACATTCCCCTCTTTGAATTCCATCTACAGTAAGAATTTATATACGTACCACTAATTAATCTCTTGACCTCTACAACCAAAAATGTAGTCCAAATTGACATACAAATTCTTTCTATTTTATACCGGCTGAATTTGTACCAGCTAATATGTCTATTCCCTAAGGAAAGGTATGCGTTGATTCAAATACATATTACAGAAAAAATGTATCTGCTTCATCGTGGGAGCATGTCGGCCTCCCCATTGCCTTATCACCTGCTCCGCACAGTTATAAGCAGCTAACAAAAGGCAATAAATTAACACGGAACGGTTCTGACAATTGATCGGTGCTAACCGTGCTAATTGCTGGTCTCTGATTAAGCAAAAGTATTTTTTTAATCGTAGTTGACGTTACGAATTTTTATCACAGTATAAAAAGGAATGAATCACACGGCGCACCTATTTAGTTCTTATGTTGATCGCCGTGTGCTGTGAAAGCGAACTTTCTCCAGTTGTCTCCTTCGTGTCTACCAGTTCAGAAAGTGCAGGCCCCACAGGTTAGTTATTCCTTGAATTGTTACTTCGAGGTTTTTCTCCAAGCCGAGATCCAATTCACTTTTCCAGTGACATATACAATTGTTTGGTTAAAGCCATTCGTTCAGAATTTGCTACTTTTGTCCGAACCTTTCCCGACTTTCGTCCATGAATCTCGATCGTTAAAGTGGAAAACTTATCCCTATATTCTAACTTCTGATGAGTGAAATTCCTCCCAGATAAGAGTGTACGAAACTAATTGATTGTTTGTTATTTCTCAGTTTCTTTCCCGTTAGATCAGGGACCAGGAGAATGAACTTACATGACGAATGGCGCCTGTAGAGACGCTGAGTCGCAATGATAGGAGGTATAAGAATTGTTTGATGTTGTCCCGTGTTTTGATGTTCTTGCCGGCATGATACAAGCAACCTTTCGTGTGCTGATATCTTTGCCGTTACACTTATTCGGCGTCTAGATACGTACCGCCGGCGTACAAAACTTTCCATTTAAAGTCTAGACCAAGCCATTTCTGCACGATGTCATTGTGTAATAAATCTGTGTTTGAACACGAACTAATCATAGCATCTGTTTTCCACGTTTCAGGTTGAAGTGTCAGAAACTGATAATAAAGATTTTCAGCTGGATGAAGTCCGACTCGGTAAAAGAACAAGAATCATCAGTTCAAGAACTTGGACTCCATCGTCGGTCAATTCAGATAAGTTCAACCATTCTTGATGATGAGGACTTGATCAGTAATTATATAAGTACTGCATTTACCTAGAGCTGAGACAGTTGTTAGTTACTGGAAAAAACAAAAACTTGCATGTGCCTGCCGCCAAAACGCGGTAGTGTATGGGACATTGTGTTGAACGTTAAATTGTGTATCATCTGATCAGTTATGCGCCCTAACGATTATCAGTGGTGATCAAAGTGCAGTTTGTCCTCAACTTTCTGTAGATTTCTAACGAATCAACTTCTGTATATTTTGGGGAACGATTCTTTGATCGATTGTGTTGAAGTTAGAACACTGACGGAAAGATTTCCGCACAGCCCCCAACATAATTATACATGCATCACTGTCATCACTGACGAGCATGAATAGAGTTTGAGCCACAAAATGCATACAGCTTAAACAGGAATATACAGTTGACTTTGCGAGACACCAACATAACCGAGACTCAAGAAAGTAGGGCTGCAACCATGGACAGCTGTCCATGGTTGCAGCACTACTTTATCGAGTCTCGGTCATGTTGGTGTATATTCCGATTTATTTTTTGGCTGATTAGATCTCTTGTAGATCCTTAACTTACAGTATTATCGTTGGCGGTCCGTTGCTTATTACTTTCACAATACAGCTTAACTACGTCTTTATTTACGACTAATTAAAACGAAATCACAACTGATTTGTCCACCCGCGCATAGCAGAGCTAATCGAGTCGAGTGGAACACTAATACAGTTACAACATATACATAAAATTATTATAATCCAAATGCATACATGAAATCAGTATAATCCAAATGCATACATACAATTATTATAACGCCAAAATTGACAGTACCGCTGGGCGACAGCAAAAAAACAATTAGGTGTTATTATTGTGGGGCTGTGCAGAAATCTTGCCTTTTTTTAAATTAAAAATAACCACCCGTTGTTTGAGTAGAGATATTTGGACGACATTTTCCGACTTTTGTGAACATTTTCGACTACTAAAATTTTACCGGACACTTTTTGCTTATACATTTTAACATTTCTCACAGAAAACAAAACTTGCATTACGGGTAGACTAGTTAACAATTAGATTATGAGCTCGAGATTTCTATCGCTGATGAGGGCGCAGCCCGAATCAGCTATCACGCATAGAAATCGAGAGCGAATAATGTAATTGTTTTAGTATAAATCTTCTAGTCGTTCAAAACTAAACAGGTAAATTATCAAAATTCTCCTCACAGACACTTCGAAAACGCGAAGAAGCGGGCGCCATTTTGTTGACAGCCGCTACTCATTATCTATCACAGAATAGATAGCGAGTAGCGTAGCCAATCAGAGAACGGCATTCGTGATAGAACGCTAGTAGATTTACACCGAATCAGTTATGCGACCCTTGAGGTGAATCAGGTGATATGCGAACTCAAACGCCTTAAGTTGAAGTCACAATTTGCAGTTCTTTTTTAATCATTGTCACTGTCATACTGAGGCTATCTAATTTCGCTGGCGTTCATGGATAAATTGTACACACTTTTCTAAGTCTGCAGGTGCATTTATATATAACGTCTCGCTGTAAGAAGCACGTGGCGGTATCAAAAGATCTTCATGTCATTAATAAAAGCAAAGCAGAGATGGAGAAATAAGAACTTTCCTTTTTACTCAGAAAGATTTTACGACATCCACCCTAGGGTTGCTTTTCAAAACTTATTCAGTGGATTTGCTGCACTCAAATAGGTGAACTAAGAGTTTCCATTGTTTCCTCGCGGAAGGAGCAGTCATCCAGCTTTTGTAAACCAATCTTACATAGAAAATCAACATTGCCAGTTCTTCCTAAGCTTCCCACCCAGGGGAGGGGACTCGTATTTCACCTCCTCCCCACAATACGAGTCTCAGTAAAAACGACTGTGTGGGAGGCTAGTTCTTCCATGGAGAAATTTAAACTGAAATACTTTGTTTCTCGGGAAAAAGGGTCAAATATACGAGATTTAAGATGTTTGACTTTACATTTTCTCTGCTAGCTCTGTGCATCATTTAGTCCACTGATTCAGTTTCAGAATCAATTGGGCGGGGTGGGCGAGCCGGTGGAGGAAACACCCAGTGAACCAGATTTAGTTATTGCAAGAATCAACTAGTTTTGGCAGTAATTTCACTGTAATTCCAAGCATGAACAGGTACAAACATATTTGAAGTTTACTTGTGCTTTTAAATTATATAAGTTGCAGAAATTTTTTAAATTCAGATTGTGCGACCTTTATGGTAGACTAGGGGACTTCTTTTGAAATTCTGAGCAAAGTTACTTTCATTAAATTTCTTAATTTAATTTATTGTCGTATGAGGAAACATTGGCAATAGCTACCACGTCTACGCTGGCTAGGTTGCGCATGTTTTATGGACGATAACAGGCCGGCAAAACAACTTGTGTATGTGAGTTGGCTTGTGGATTACGTACAGTTGGTCGACCCGGTCAAGCTCCGGTTCGAGGTCGTTTGCAAAAATTCTTCGAAGCGTGGCAATGTCCTCGATGTATGGCAATCAACTCTGAATAACAGACAAGAATGACAAGTCTGACTGGCACAGCCTGTACCACGTTGAATGCAAACTGGAGGTTTGAGTAGCACGAAAGGAGAGACGAAAGGAGGGGGAGCTGAATCTAACTGTGTTACACCCGTTTGCGGGATATTGGCGTGTATATGTATTCGTAGCTAACGTACTTTGAATACGCCCCTTTTAATAGAAGGACAGCGCGAAATCAGCTTTTGAATTTCAGAATTAACAAACAACTAAAAATTATCTGAAAACATTAACTCCTGTTTTTTGTGCTATTTCTGCTCGTTCGTTTCCCAGGGAGGGTCCTGTTAGGGGGTGAGGTGTGTGGCAAGGCGCTTGAAAGGGAAAGGCAAAGGGAAGAGGGAGGGGAGGGAAGGGGAGGGGAATGGGAAGAGGGAAGGGAGGGTGATTTACTCCATATCAAAATGATGGTAACGCCCGTAGACAAGCCCGTAGCTAAAAAAATTATGATAAAGGACCACACGCACGCAGCTTGGAAACTTGTCACAAACGCTGGAAATTTGAAAAATTGCCAGTTTATTTACTTCCTGGCGTAGTTACAAGCCAGGAATCGATATCGAATACAGACTAATATGATCGATATCAATTGTTTATTGTTATCGAGCATAGATGATAACGCACAGAAAAAAAAATGTCGATTTGTTATCGATATTAAACAAAGATCGATAACAAACTACATATTTTTGCAGTTATGGCTTCAAGCACTGATCAGTTTACAGCCACTATTCAGTAATATGATCGATCTCTGTGGATTTTGCGATGGATAACTGAATTGCAAAACTCGATTACAATGTTTAAGTAGCGTTGAAGATCGTTCTTTGCAAACTGTTTTAAGGTTTGCGTTCGAAAGGACTGAATTTTTTTGACAACAATCGACAGTAATCAATACTGTAATCGATAAACCAATCGTTTTGATTTCTAACAACTGATCTCACGGCTTTCTTCATCAAGTCTGCCGATCATAAGCGATATTGAACGCAGCCTACATCATTACGAACACAAACCTCTCCCGTGTGGTGTTCTATTGATTATTATTTACGCGCGTGAAAAACAAACAAAGAAAAAATAAATAAATAAATAAACGCGGTAACGTCGGTGATAGTAGACCCGATAACGCACTTTATAGAGCATTAAACTGACGGAACAACATGGACTATGAACTAAAACAGTTACCTCTAAGTACATTCAAGAATAAGTTTAAAAAATAAACAAAAAAGACGCTAGCCAGTTCACCTTAACGTATTAATATTTGATTCTTAGCCATTGCTCATTTTATGCATACAAATTTTTATTTTATTTTTTAATGGTTATTTTAGACTGTTAGATTTTTTTAGATTACTTATTGAAAAAACCCTCTTTGGGAATACTTAATTCAAGTATGTACTGCATAAGTATGTACACTCTGGAAAAAGTAAATGGCAGAAAAACCATATTTGACAGCTCCCGTCAATCGAGCCCCCCCGGCGGTAATTATAAAGCTAATCTTCAACCTATGAACTGTTTTAACTCGGAAAGAGCTAAAAAGACAAGAACGGATTCGAAAACGTTAACAACCGAAAAATGACAAACTAGGAAACCCTTACAACCGGACATCAAAAGAAATCACCGGCGGTTCTATCATTAATCACAGAAAGAATTCTGTCAAAGAAAAATAAGTTAGAGAAACTCTAGCTATATATCAAGAACGCGAAAATAGTCAGGGTCCTGAAAAGGAATCAGTTTGGTTTGTCTTAATTAAACGTTACTAGGTTGGCTTGGCAAGTGCTCGGAGTATATTAGCAGTATAAAGCTACTCTTAATCCGAGGATGAATAAAGTATATTTTATGTTTCTAGGAGGAAATAAATATTATGGCTTTTATCGATTTCTATATATGATCAATCGAGTGACTACGCCAGGTATACTGACACATTCTAGACTCGCCCCCGTCATCCACCGTCTCCTGTAGACTTAGAAACAAAAACATGACGAAAGACACTAAAAGCGTCAGGGGAAGACCTTCATAAGTTTGGAAAGGGTTTGCAAAAAATAACAAGTAGATTTTTTCTTTTGTGATTAAGGGAGACTGCAGCAGCACGAGCACTAATAGCACGTCAATTGTCGAACACCTCAATTGTATCATTTTCACCTCTCCATTTAGTCTTTAATCGCGTTATTAGAATTTTCTACGCTGTATCTAATTTTAGTCTGCTGTTGAGTGGCATTTCACACCCAAATCAGAATGTACGATTAATACTTATATACTTTATAGACTAGCTCTTATTTAGTACGGAAGCGAATACGTAGAATAGTAGATGCTAAGATTAAAAGCTAAGATTAAAAGCTAGCTAAAAATCAGGCGCGGATCCATGGAAAATGGTGACCGTTTTCCGATAACAGGAGCGGCGAAAGCACTACCTTCTTGTAGGGTCGGGGACATGCTAAGGCATTCCCTGCGCTTTTGAGTCTTTCAGACAGGATATTGGCCAGGTTTTTACTTTGAAATTTTGAAATTTTTTACTTTTGAAAATACAATGTGAAAAAATGTAATGTAAGCCATACGTTGTCAGTGGTTTGGCCTTAAGAATAATCATCTTGTCTAATTCCAGCCTCATACCCACTCGAACGGGAAAGAAATAGGGAACTTAGATAAACAGAAACCATTTGACGTAAGCATCTATTGTAAATTAGAACGAGGGATCCTTTCTATCCATGGCAATGAAAGACAAGTTTGCTTTTGCAAATGTAGTCAACCAATATTGATTCACTGGATGTTTCCTTTCCACGGTTGATTCTGCAACCGAATAGATAGACAAATTGGTGGAAAAAGCTAGCCGAGAACGTTTGCTCAAGTATCTTAAATTTTACGTATAAATGACGCTTTCTTGATACGCTTATTCCAAGATAAAACAGTTAAATCAAACTGTGCCCTGATGATTTTATTGATAACGACATTTCTGTTTTCATTTTAAAAAACGAGAGGACAAGAAAGTGCCTAAAGAACAGAATTCACAAGAGTGTCTAGAGACTCCAGCGCCTGCTGCATGCATTAGATACGTCCCAACACCTTTCTTCATGTTTATCATTCGAAGGAGAGATTCGTTCTTGCCACGAAGAGAAAGAAACAACACAGAAGTGAAGGTACTCCCGAGCATTAAGTTGGTGCTTTGGCCTCAACGATTATCTTACAAGTAAGCACCTCCAAGCTCATACCCACTCCAGCGGCACCTCATAATTTGGCGTAAGCATACCCGATTGTAAACTAGGAGCATATCTCGGATCCTATATATCCATGGCATAAAGACAAGTTTCACTCTTGCATATGTAGTTAACCATCCTGGATCACTGGATGTTTCCTTTCCAGGGGTGATTCTGAAACCAAATCGGGAGACAAATTGATGGAAGAAGCTAGCCGAAAAACGTTTGCTCGAACATCTTAAATCGTATAACAGATCATTTCTTGATACGAGGCTTATTGTAAAATGAAACATTTCAATCAAGTTGTATACCCGGCGATAACTCTATTAATAACGACTTTTCTGTTTTCAGTTTGAACTGAGAGAGACTAAGAAGTGCTGTGCCTAAAGAACGGAATTCAAAAGAGTGTTTAGTGACTCCAGCACTAGCTCCATCAGATGTGTCCCAAGGCCTATCTTGCTACGTTTATCATTCATAGGAGAGTTTCCTACATGCCAAGAAGAAATATTTAACCGAGGAGGCAAATACTAAAGGGCCATACTCATATAATTTATGATGCGTGGGTACAAACATTTTAGTTCGAAGCGTAAACCATGCTTAGTTACTATAGAGTTTTCTGTCAGAGGTTTTAGTCACCTTGGCGTGCATTTCTCAAAACTCTCGAAAACATTTCTCTAAATACCGTGAGTGCTATATTATACGTGTACAATATTCATTTGCAGAAAATCTATTTGACAATATAAAAAGGGAAAACGTTGAAAACTTTACTGGCAAGATAAAAAAATATATATTTCGCATTTTTGCACGAAAACTACAACCAATCGCGATTCAAAACACAGTTGCTAAAAAAACGTCTCGTGGGAAAACGTCTTCGGGAGTTTTAAGAAACGGACCCAGGTTCGAATACCATCAACTCTTCAATTTTCCCTTATCGCTAATCAAGTTATAAATTCTTTTTTATTAAAAAATTTAGAAATCGTCGCCTCTAAACAAATTTCAGAATTTCTGACAAATAATTTTAAAACCCAATTTTTGATACGCCTTAAAAAATGCGAAAAATATCTTTTAGGCAAGTCAGTTTAGAAGAAATTTATACCACGAAATTTAGGGGGAAAAGGCTGTTACGTTACAGATTTTGCTTTTATCAAGTTTCTGACCAAATGTATCACAATCGGTCTCCTTGCATGAACAGGAATTAGTGTGTAAAGTTAATTTTCGAACTTAAAGCTTAAACGTTTGGAATTTTACGAATTTCATTTTCCAGAATTTTTCGTTTTGGGCAATAATTATGGCAAATCCACGCAGGTCTCGAACCAAATACGAACCTTTGAGGTAGTCAAACAAAAACGTTAGGACGAATAAGAAAAAAAAAAGAGGTATTGGCTTCCTAAAACAACTAGAACGTTAAATAACTAGCAGGCCAAATTACAAGAAATAACAAATTAAAAAGTGTTTGGCTTGAAAGAAAAAGAAAACTGGACCATGGAAGAGATTGATTGCATTTGACATTTTCTGAGATTTCATTTCGTCTAGAGTATAAAAACGTAAAATCTATCAGCGAATAGCAGTTGGTGAATTCCTTTTTCGATATTTCCTTTGAGTTATATTCTAGCAAAACAGGTCACCTACCATATATGAAATTTTGAGATATAATTCAAAACTATATATACTGTTTAGAAACTGAACATAGTTCGAGATAATGATTGCAGAGGCTAATTGCAAGAACTGGTATTTTCTGATGTCTTTTAATTTCAGTGACTAGCAAAGTGTAAAAACGTAAAATTTAGCAAGGAATATCACAGTTGGTGAATTCCTTTTTCGATATTTCCTTTGAGTTGTATTCTAGCAATACAGATAACCTACCATATATCAAATTGAGATATAATAATTTAGAACTTATATAGCGCATTTTCCATGTGTATATGATCAAATGCGCTTTACAAGCAGATGAAATTGGAATTTGGAAATGTTGGTTTTTGTGGAGAGGGGAAAACCGGAGAACCCGGAGAAAAACCTCTCGGAGCAGAGAAGAGAACCAACAACAAACTCAACCCACATATGACGCCGAGTCCGGGAATCGAACCCGGGCCACATTGGTGGAAGGCGAGTGCTCTCACCACTGCGCCATCCCTGATATAATTCAAAACTATCTATACTGTTTTAAAAAAATAGTTCGAGATAATGATTGCTGAGGCAAATTACAAGATCTCGTGTTTTCTGATGTCCTTTATTTTCGGTGAGTCGCAAAGTTGTGGCAATCTTATGGCATATGAAGTACTAAAATTGTAATGTGATCAGTTAAAGGCGATGTTTCATAAAGGTTTATAAAACTAAAATAAATAGAAATATGACAATTTAGACTAACCTGCAGGTAGCTTAGCTAATCGTGAAAGGCCAGTCTATTGAAACAGAGGATTTTAATATTACAGTACAGGATTAACATAGCAAAAAAAGATAAGTGTATTTGTGCGAGCTTGAGATACTAAGATACTAAAGGTACTTGCAATTGTGTCTTCTCTAACGATTCTTTAGATCAAATATTATTTTATCGATTTCAATTTTGTTTATCAAATGTCTGCTAGAATCTTGTGTACTTTTGATAGGGTAGTAAAAAAAAGAACCACTCCGCGAAACGTGCTAGCTAGCTGTAGCTCTACATGTACAAACCTCGATAACCGATTCATTTCAACTAAATCATTCAAATTAATAAACATAACAAGATACTGCAAAGTTGTGACAACACATAAAACAAATTAACGAAAGATTTTTTTAAGTGGAAATAAGTATACAATAGAGCCTTAAACAAACCATCCTAATGTTATTTTGGAACCCAAATTCCAAAACCAACAGTTGACTGATTCATACGACTGGAACATTACAACAGCCCAGAACACCAAAATGCTTTCTTTATTACATCGATAAAAGAAATGTTATTTTTTCACAATTTTCACATTTAGCTAATGTAATAATTAACCTCCGAACAAATGACAACCACTTCTTAGACATCACATATAATTTTTCCGCCCAAAATAGTTTAGCAAAATAAAAGATCCAAGCATAAAATCAAGACTGCAAAACAACGCCGCAAAGACTGGAACTTCCAAGGAGATGACACTGAAGCGGGTATGAAATCATTTCTATTTTCTAGAAACATGATTTGCATTTCAATTTCTGTTCATGCAAGTGTAGACTCGATCTAAAGCAATTTTAACACTCACAGTCTAAACAACCAGATTTGTATTGAAAGGATAACAACGACCCTACCATCAATACTACAAGAAATAAAACAAGAAATATACGAGAAATCCACCATGTAACTTGAAGAGTTATACTGCTAATACATGTAAAAAGCAATCTGTAGTATATAACACATTTAAATCAAAAGAGAAATAAAAAACTGAAACCAAATGACAAAGAAATAAAATGCCACAGACTATTAGAGTGAATGTGGCCAAACTATGTGTCCTGTGTATTTCTCCCCCTCTCTTTAGCAGAGGGGGAGGAGAGGAGGATTGGGAAGCACTCCCAACCCTCTTCTGGGGCTAAATATTGGTTTTTACTCATTAAGGAATGGGCTGTTGCTATTGTTCTTGTACACGGCTTTTTGTAAATAGGTTGTGACAAAGAAGGTATCAGCGATCATTTGTCAAGGTCGCTTAGTGTCTCTCTAGTCGGAGTATATGGTACCTATCGCCTTTTTTTATATAGTGTGTGGGAAAATAATTGAAAAAAGTAAAATCAAATGAGCCTCTAATTGGTGGGTGTTTTTAAAATTCCTTATTGCTATGACTGTTAACTTCCCTTATGTCATATTGGGGCATTGTGTTTTTTTAGGGGGTCTCATTAGTGCTGTCAGGGCTAAAGTTTGCTGGGGCTGTTAATAAATGCGTAGTTCAAGGAGGAGGAGGCAGGATTTCAATGCGGTCATCCCGGGTTCAAATCCCGCTCTAGCCACTAGCTGGTGTTATTCTGGGTAGTCCCTGGTTCAACTCCTCGGTCATCTTTGTAAATAGCCGACTGGTTTGCCCCCGGCCAGTTGGGATTCTTATCATGTTTATTTATTTGAATTATTTATTTCTGTATTTGCTCAGCCCCACTAGCCACTGCCGAGGGTAAATAAAGGTTATTATTATTAAGACTATGACAGGCAACTAATCATATTTGCAATAATTAAGACTAAGAAGTATACTATGGGAGGCACTCCCAACCCTCCCTTCTCCCCTTCTCTGTAGCAGAGGGGGAGGAGAGGAGGGTTGGGAGGCACTGTTCTTCTGGGGCTAAATATTGGTTTTTACTCATTAAGGAATGGGCTGTTGCTATTGTTCTTGTAGTTTTTATAAATAAGTTGTGACAATGAAGGTATTCGGATGGAGTGATGGATATCAGGCATCATTTGTCAAGGCCGCTTAGTGTCTCTCTAGTCGGAGTATAGGGTAGCTATTGCCTTTTGTTTTATATAGTGTTTGGGAAATATTTGAAAAGAAGTAAAATCAAATGAGCCTCCAATGGGTGGGTGTTTTAACATTCCTTATTGCTCTGACTGTTAACTTCCCTTATGTCACATTGGGGCATTCTGGTTTTTTTTTAGGGGGTCTCATTTGTGCTGTCAGGGATAAAGTTTGCTGTGGCTGTTAATAAATGTATAATTCAATAAGACTTTATGACCGGCAACTAATCATATTCCCAGTAATTAATACTAAGAAGCATACCAGCAGGAAGTGATGGAGTTAAGCAAAATGCAGAGGGGTGAGGGGGAGTGTTGGGTTTGATTCCCTGCCACTCCATTATCTGTTCCTAGAAGTGTTTTAAACTTAAAATAAATTTTACAAGACCGCTTGGCCGCAATAACTTTTTGGGGTGTGTGGTAGTTTATTCTTGGGTGGTGTTTTTTTTTTTAAAGTCTGAGGTTTATATTTTCATTGTATGGTTGTATCTGATATAAGGTAGCTTATTATATGACTGGCTCTTTCAGCGGTCAAGATGAATCAATTATCCTGCTGTGATTGGCTACCCACGAGGTCAAGATGGAGCCATCTTGACCTCTCGGGATAGCCCGTTCGTCCCGCGTTTTACTGTCTTTTAAGAGCGTCCTTTGAGTCATATAATAAATATGGGTTATTGACCAAGCTTATTCGGTCAAGATGGCGGGATATTGGCCTCGTTCTTTTTTTGCGTGTTTATGGACCTCGACTTCGTCTCGACCCATAAACACACAAGAAAAGAACTTGGCCAATATCCCGCCATGTTGACCTCACGGTTGGTCAATAACCCATATATATTGCAGCCCTTGCAAAATGTTTTGCAGTAGTGGGCATCATTAAGCTGGAGTAGTAGGCAGCAACTGCTGGTAACGTTTGCCTGCTCAGTAGACAACGCACAGTGAAGGTCAAGTGCGAAGTACGGGGCAATAGGCCATTTCCGAATTACCTTTGGCCTCTTTTTCAAAGCGAGTCCTGGTGCTCATCTTTTCATATGAAAATTAGTTGCCATTCATATGAAAATGAGTTAAATTTGCATGTGAATGGAAACTAATTTTCATATGAAAAGATGAGCTCCAGGACTCGCTTTGAAAAAGAGGCCAAAGATAATTCGGAAATGGCCTATTAATTGACTTTAGGCAGCAAATGTGCCGGCTGCAAGCACATTCTGGCAGGGCTGATATTACATGTATTAACATAAATAAGTCACTATTCTGATTCTTTTACAGTTGCCTACCTCTGTACAGCTGTTGAGTCCTGTTACCATGTTTAGTATTACTAGGATTTTAGTACTAATTTGAATGGCTGTCTGATGGCAACCTGTCAGTAATTTGTTTACTGTAGTCTTAAACAGTCAGTTTGTGATTGGTTACCATTTACAAACATTTCTTTCTGAAGAGAATCAAATTGGCAGTATGCCTATCAGTTACTGCTAGTTTAACTTTTGCTAAATGTTTTGGAAACCATTACTAAGTACTAAATTTCACTTACAACTATGATTACAGTTTTCAGAGAACAAAAATTATTTCACACAGGACGTATAACACATGTAGCTCAGAAGGCATATAAGTTTTTACAGTGCCAAAACAATTAATGTCCTGGGAAACAACTCCACAAAGTACATTTCGTTTAAAAATTGTAGCCATGGTTAATGGTGCAATACTGTTAAAGTAATTTTGAAGTGAAATAGAGACTGGTTATGCTGCTTAAGTCATAGAAAATTATGAAAGCAAACCATCTTGTAATCTACTAAGAAACAAATTTATAATTATTTAATTAATGGAAATACTGTCTAAATAAGTTGAAAATAACACATAACATTCACTCCAGTTCTTGCTCTCATGCTTGTTTGCTCCCCTCTTCCAGTTCTGATGCGTACCATATCTTTGGCTTACCATGCAGCCATTGAATTTCTTCTCTGTAAAATCGAAGATGTTGATGTTGATGACAATTCCACTTTTGTGCTTTGGATCATAACTTTCCATGCTGTTACGTTGATTGGCTCAGAAAGCCTTAGTTGGAATTTTTGTTTGAATGTTTCCTGTATTAAAAGCTGATTGGTGTGAATTTTAAGTGACAGTAGCCACACTGTAAATTTCGGCATTTATTTCACCCAACAATATCAGCCTAATACAATAGACTAAAAGCCAAATACAGCTTACAAATTTGTAACATGTTCCAGCTTATCAAGAAGCTACAAACTTTCTTCTGTATTAGTATGCATATGGTATTTTCTATATTATGTCTGGCAGAAATTTATAAACAGAAAAATACAAGACTATCATTAATTGAAGGGCTAAGGGCATAACCAACCCAAATGACTCTTAGGGCTTTTTTCTTTTTTTGGTCCAAATTAGCTGAATTTTTGCATGTGGCCTTTGATTCAATACAACAAAATTGCCCCATATTTTTTTTGGCCAGTTTCCGTTTCTTTTTCGAGAAAAAGCGTATGCAAAAGAAGGCCTTATGCCCTCAGCCCTTCAATTATTAATTGTCTCCACATTATTTTACTCAGATTTAAAAGTTAAAATAATTTTTCATGCATTACACATGTCAGTTGAATTTAAAAATATATTCATCAATATATTATAATATCCAAGACAAACAGAAATGCACTCAGAACTCGACGACAACAAAGCGCCATAAAAAGAACGACAGATATCGGTAAGTTAGTGCAGCAGTTTGCTTGGCTGTTACTGGTTGCATGGAAAACCAGTTTTAAAAAAGTATGAATTAAAAATGAAAATGAAAATTAAAAAAGAAAAAACAACATTATATAAATTCCATTGCTGCAATGAAGGATATAAACATTATTTCAAAAAGACAACAATTTCCCATTCTTCTTGAACAACTAAAACTAATTAAATCCAGCAGATTTAGCAATTTGGCACAAACACTAATTTAATGCAGCAGATTTGGCATTTTGCCAATCTTTAAAATCAGCCACTCCCTCAAACCTATCCTCCTGGAATAAGTCAACAGTTCACACAGCTGGTCAGCAACTTGGTAGAAATTCTGCTTGCAGAAGCAATGCAATTTGTGAAGAACAACAACATACTGAATAACAACTCCATTGTTCCTTTGGACTCTAGTTAAAGCACAGGCCAACCAGAGTCAGCGTGGTCACAGGCAAGCCATATAATATCAGGTAATTAATTGGTTCTGATGCAGGCCCAAGGGATCCAGGATAACAAAGTAAATATTAATGAATTTTCTGTGACATCCTGCAGAATTGCTGCTTTGTGAGTTTCAAGGACCACAGTCAACACAACAGAGTCAAAATTGGAGTCATGTTGCTTACAAAAGCATAATTTTTCTGGTATAAACTGGCTAGTTCATTAGCTCATACCATTGTAAAATAAAATTTTTGAAAACGTAATTATTTTATGATTTCTCTTTTTACAGGTTTCGAAGGAGGAGGCGGAGGAGCATTCACAGGTTTTGGTGGCCCAACTGAGGTCACTGTCGGCTTGGGACCAGGCAGTGCAGGAGCTGACGTAGTGACTGGACTCGAGGAACCCATGAATTTCACTGAGACTGGAGGAGCAACCTTTTTCTTCTGTGGAGGAGTAGCTGTTTTCTCCACATCATTCATGGCTGGTTTTGTTGTATCTACTTGAGAACTGAAATAAATTTCACAGAACAAACTTAAATTGTATTATTATGTTTGGTCTCAGTTCTGGAGTGAAAATGGGCCCCCCAAAATTGAAATAGATAAAGTAATGGCATGGGAGCAGCAACGAATTTTAGGAATAGTGGGTACAGCATCTTCTTTAATATGCATGCTGTAACTGTCCATTTTTTCAGTTTTTACTTCTTAGGGTACATAACTTTGGGAACGTTGTTGACATGGGTTAGGCATAACAGGGGAGGGGAGGGGAGGGGAAGCCAGAAGGTGTGGCATTCTTACCCCACTCATATTTCCCTTCCCCTCCCCCATCCCTTTATGATGTTTTCATAATAAACTATCCATAAGCGACAAAATTGGATCTTTTGTTATCTTATCACACATTTTACTATTCTAGTTTCTATAAAATTTCCAGCAATTTTTTAACAGATGACATGACTGTCAGTGAGTGCATCACATGAATAATTGCTGTACAAAAGACCAACCACTCACCTGTCAGTGTTCACAGAATAGCTGTTAGAATTCTTCAAACTAATAAGACTGTAGACCTCCTCTGAGAAGTCACCTGTGACACTTTTGAACTCTTCAGAAGCTTTCCTCTGTTCAACAATCCTATTTACTGGTGGCCGGCTCAACCCATTTGTGTCCACAGTGGTTTTACGAGTGAAGTCAATTTCTGTTTAGGAAAGATAGTAATTACACAACCTTGTAGTAAAGCACAGTGAGCACAAGATTGCAGAGCAGTTAGTCAGTAATTTAATTATTCATGGTATACAATAATAATCATCATCATCATCATCATCATCATCATCATTGCATCACTGGGATGCATGAAAAACAACCTCGACAATATGCTTAAAGACCAAGCCATTGAGACTGACTGTTGTAGAAGACAACAGTCCTGGCTTCCGCATACATCTTGCTAAGATTTCTAGTTTACTAGTCTTAAAAATCTGGTTGAAATGTACTCCA
Source organism: Pachyseris speciosa (assembly GCA_016490735.1). NCBI lineage: Eukaryota > Metazoa > Cnidaria > Anthozoa > Scleractinia > Pachyseridae > Pachyseris > Pachyseris speciosa. The sequence goes on from JAEMWC010000435.1 coordinate 682,352, forward strand.
CCTAGTGGATTAACTACCCAGTACAGCAGCAAGCTATACAGTAGAACCTCGATTATTCGGACTCGTTGGGACTGAGCTGAACAGTCCGGATAATCGAGAGTCCAGATAATCGAAAATATGAATATTAATGAGCCAAAACTAAAACTGAATGACTGAACAAGTGGAGCGTGAAATTTCACTTAGAAAAAAAGAACATCTGAGAAAATCACAGCTCAGTGAAATGCACTGCTGTAGTATGGCACACGTGAGCTCAATACACGTACAGATTTGTGTTTTGAAGCGAAACAAATTCAGTTTGAACCGGAGTTTCATTACTTAATTTCAAGGGAAAAAGTTTTGTTGCGGATCTTAAATATGCCTAATCAATATTCAAAAAAAAAAAAAACTGGGACCAGCTAAGCAAGTCCGGATAATCAAGGTTTGACTGTACTGTGAGAAACTTGAGCATAATTAAAACAATAAAACCTTTATTTACTCATGGAATCCAAAACTTGATTTAGTGCTCTTCCTCAAAGCCATTCATTACAAATAAACTAACTTATTGCTTCCTCGTTCTGTGAAGATCGATCCAAAGAGCATCCAAAATCAAACTATGAAATACAGAAAAACAATAGCACCACCAGAAAGTACTGCTTAGTGGCTTTCATTCGACTGGCCAGACCTGCAGTCTTAAAGGTTTCTGAGACCTCTTATACAGCATAAAAAACACCCCAGTCAGGTTCTGCTTAGTAGCTTCAATTGGTCTATCCATAGGACATTTCTTCCACAAACACAAAATCTGCCAAAAACTGTCAAGAGTCAGGTTTTAATTCTGGAAATAATTAAGCATCACACAGTTTTATTGCAGTTGTTTTTTATCACAGTTACTGTGACATTTATACAACTTATCCAATTTCAATGGTTTCAACCAAGGATTGATATCATAACTAAGTGAAATACAATCGTATGGGTGAGTGTACTTATAAGTTATTGTACTCATTGAGAGTCCGGGTGGGTGTACATATTGTACTCACTGAGAGTCCGGGCGGGTGTACATATTGTACTACAGACAAACAATAGACAAACTGACTAATTCTACTAACAATACACCTATGGACATTTGACTAACAAAAGACAGATTGAAATGCATCAATCATAGTTTACAGTCTTCACAGCCAATAACATCATGGCTTAATTGACAGACGACCAATAATGTCATGACTTCATTGACCAATCAGATCAATGACTAGAGTACTTATACATCTCCTGACGTTACTCAAATCACTTGACTCTGATGATGACTTCTGCTCAGGTTGTCGAAATGTCAGTCAATGTCATCACAAACAGTCCTTCTCAGGAGTACTCACCCAGACAATACTTCACTTAGTTAACCCATTGGCACCCATGCCAGCCAAATACCGGCTGTAAAAAACTCCCATGCTTCAAAACATTGCAACTTTCTCAATCGCACAAATATTGCCTTAACTGTTAGTTGTGAGCATGAAATGGAATGTCCTGTAAATTTGGATACCCAATAAACGCAAGAAACGTAGCGATTTTTACCAAATATGGCCTTTTGAGTTTGGACAAGAACGAAACTGACTGTTTTTAACGTCAAAGAGAAACGACAAAAATGCCCCTTTTTGCCTTTCATGTTTTAAAAGGAAATCGTCGAAAAACCAAACTTCAACCATCATAACGAAATTCAGTCCTTGTTCTACCTTAGAAATGACTTTTTTTGTTCATATTCTTCTCCTGAGCGTAGATACAGCCTTTTGTTCCAGTGCATTCTGGCCTTCCCGACATTTTCAACATCTCAAGTGCGTTGCATGCTGGGAACTAACGAGAATTTTTGACAGCGCCCGTTCCTTCCCTCAATTCTTTCACATAGCCACTCCGACCTACCACCAAAATTTCCTGCTTGTGGTCATCTTCAGTGCTCACAAATTCCAAAATATGCGGCGGTAGGTCGAGAAATTCATCAGTAGTCGAGTCCCCAAGTTACTAAGTGTCCGACTGGCCAAATTGCCAGTTCATCAAGTAACAAGCCAAATTCGACAACAAAGTACATCACCTTGCTCGATTCTTTGAGAAAGTGGACTCTTAGCTACTGTCACACTTAATGATGCTCATCAGGCAGCCACTAAAGATGAAAAATGGCTGTAAACTTAGTAAAAATTGTAAGCAAACTGAACTTGGACCATTGCTGTTGCTTCACGGATAAAAAATAGCTACGTCAAAATGACGTTTTCAGAAACCTTGAGCCTCCAGTGCCTTAGGACAGTACCACTTTTCCCTGGTAGTTTCAAATAAAGAGTCACAAATTGCTATTCATTGTTTATAGGGGGAAAATCACTCCGATAACATAAAAACAGCTGGTAGTCAATGGGTTAAATTACAACATTTCAAAAAAAAATTATTAAATTGAGAAAAAAGTGTCAAAGTGACATCTTGTGAAAAAACACAAATGTTTCGGGCATAGCCTGAGAAAAGGTTAAAAGAACAATATCTTGAAGGATATTAGAATGCGTTTGTAATATTAGATTTGTAAAACTGTTTTGCACTATCTATAGTTTTCCGTATCTTAGTATTTTTGCCATACCCTTTGCTTACTTAATGTATTTTTTTTTAACTCTAGTCTTCTTCTATCTATTTTATAGTATTTTCTCTCTCCATAATCTTATTTTTGCTCACGGTTTTGTTACATGTGTGTATGTATGTTTGTATCTGCTTGTGTACCGACCTAAATTAGTATGATCAGTTTTGTTAAACTGGCTGCCTGCCCTTATTAACTTTATGGTTATTTCAGGTAGCCAGTCCCCTCTTTTTCTTTTTATTTAAACGATTGTATGTCTGTAATGTCACTAAATGGGGAAAATAAAGCATGTTGTTATTGTTGTTATAGCCCTTCTTCAGTGTGAAAACCGTTAAATTACAACATTACTGTATTCCATCTCACACATGACTTATAAAATTTATGTCCCTATCATCTTTTCAATTCTGAACACAGACCTGTATAGATGAGTCACAAAAGACCTGCTTAAAATGAATGAAACCATGAAGGTTTATCACTGACTTATTAGCTAGGGTACTTATCACACTAGCAATAATAATAATAATAATAATAAAAGTTAAAAGTTTTACAAACTCGGAGCTAAAAGTTAAAACTTATGAAATATTTCGTCCGTTTTTTTCAACCGGACTTCATCAGTCAACTGATGAAGTCCGGTTGAAAAAAAAGGACGAAATATTTCATAAGTTTTAACTTTTAGCTCCGAGTTTGTAAAACTTTTAACTTTTATTATGTTTCCGGAGCAGGAAACAAATGTTTTTGATTGTAATAATAATAATGGTTTACTGCAGAGTATCCAACAAGTGAGGTTCTTCATCTACAATATCTACACTATAAATCAACTCCAAAATAATAATTATAATAAATAATAATAATAATAATAATAATAATAATAATAAAATAAAAATAAATGTTCATGACTCCAAATCCAGTAAAGCCTTGAATTTTTTAATGCTTCTCTCACAAATACATTAACTGTACTCATCAATATCAATCATCACAAGCAAAAACCTCTACTCATGGGTCTACAGATTGCAAATCAATATGTTAAATGCCACAGTATCAGTATCAGCGAACACTAAGTGTCTAGCACCACCTACCTCCAGGGAAGAACCAATCATGATGCTGAATTAAGGCCTCCACAATTGACGACTGGACACCAGTGAGCTGGACATTCACCCCACTGAAAGAAAGTTTTGCTGTTTAGGGACTGAATTGATTTAACATTGAATTCCTGGCATTTGCACGTACCTGGAGAGTCTGACAGCCATATAATTATAATAGTTTATTTGTGGGAATAAGAATATTAAGTAATAAGTGCCCAAGCTTAAAATTTGTCATCTCTGTTTGTTTATTTTTTAAAATAAACACCACTGTTGCAAATTTAAAACATGGTGTTAACAAATGCTCTCTTCAAAGGTTTAGAATACTCAAAAGATTGATGTCCAGTATTTTGTCAAGGCTAGATGTCAGCTTAAGTTGTACACTTTTATAGCTATTTCTTGATACAGCTGTATGAGGAATACAAGTGTACATCATTGTTACATACATCATTATTTTATACTTGAGTTTGTGTGGTTGTGACACTTATAAATTCATGAAATACACAAAATAAGACACTTGCTCACCCTTCATCCTCTGATGACCAAATGATATTGGGTGCTATAACAATAGCAATGTTACTTGCATTCATTTTGTTAACTTCACTATTTTCAGAGAGTTTCCCAAGAAACTTTATTAGGTACCTGAAGCCAGCAAAAAAAGAAAACAATGGCAATGTAAAACAATTAACTGCACCATTTTGTATTCTAGCATCACCCTTGGAGTTATTTAGTATTCAGATGGGCCGTTGATTCTGGCCCCAGGATAATAAAGTCAAATTGAAGCTAACTGACCTGAGATTAGCTTTGTATGATAGTGGCATCTTTTCCACAATAGTCCAGTAGGCTTGTAACTTGGTGCCATTTTCTTGAATACTGCAGATCAAATGCCCTTGTTTCAATATCATCATGTTTTTAAACAATTACTGCCCATACTAAGTAACCAATTAATGGCAACTGTTTAAAAAGTAGTGTGGAATACTATTATTTTTTTTTAAAGACATTTTAACAGGATTTTTCATAAGACATGAAGATAAGTTGAACATATTCTATGTAAAATCCTAGCTCTTGGTGCTGGAGAAGAGGGGAGTTGATAGACTGTTGGGAAAGGGGTGGGGCAAAGCCTTAAGAGTCTGACTCTTATGATTTCTACCTTTCCCTCTGAGGTAATCACCTTTTGCAGGATCGCTCAACTTTTTTCAGGTTTTCTCTCCCTCCCCTAGCCTGTACATGTACTTGATAACCACTCCACTTAATAGGCTGGGGTTGCTGTTAGGTTAATGAAAGCCCTTCTTCAAAGTAAGCATGCATTAACAGAGTGAAATTAAGGTGGAGTTTGTCTCTCCATTTGTTTTATTTTGGTATAAAACCACTCAATTCATGTTCAAGTGAATACAAAATAAACCGCACACAACAACTGACAACAAACACAGTGGAAAAAACAATATTTATGTGCTGACATTTAGTAGTTTGTTTGCTTTTCACTGCTTTTATTATAACTTTGTTAGACTGAATAGACAGTGCAGTTTGACAATTGTGCAAATTAATACTTACCTTGAGGCCTGTATCCATTCACTGTAAAGATGAAACGTCATTAGCGGCTCTGGAAGTTCTCGAAGGTACTGCTTCAGTGCCCCTGGGGAGATAGCAATATGCTGTCAGGTTATGGCATTAAATAACATTTATTAATATTCAATCAAACATTAATTCATTATTTTATATAGTCTATGGTTTGCCATTTAAATTAACAAGAAGAAACGTTCTACATGAAAAAAGATGGACGTCAGGGCTGTGCTCTAGCACAGCCTGGTGGTAGTTTTTGCATATTAAGATTTAAATGCTGGGCACCTTGGATTTCAAAGGTTCAGAGCTTTGGGCTCCTGAAAATGTTCCTAAGAGCACAGTCTTGGATGTGATATTATATAATGCTTTACTAATTGACAAAAGGTCACTTAAAATTCCAAGGTGGGGAGGATCGCCGGAGGGGAGGGGGAGAGGGTGCAGTTTAATCTATAAAAAAAAACCTTCCGTGGTAGGGGTGTGGATATTTTTTCAGACAGCACATTGACTATTAGGAACTACATGTATACCTGTGACAATATGAACATCACTTTCAAACTCTGATAGATCCACTAAACCAGCATCAAATTCGGCCTAAAAATGAAATTTGCAGAAACAGATTTCAGCTTATCAGGGACCTTTTATAACTCCTGTACAATTACAGTATGTTGGTATTTAAATCCATGGAAAAGTGGATTAAAACAAGACTGGTGAGAAACTTGAGCCTCAAAGCCTTTCTATGTGCAAACAATAATCAACTGAATCTCAAAGCCCCCCTGCCCCCCATTCAATGTTGTTTGTGTGTACTAAAGGTTTCCCTAACAATGGTGGCCTCCCATATTCAACATTGTATATGGGGTGGGGAGGGAGGGGGAAAGTTATTACAGGAATATTGTTATCCCACACATACTGGAGAAGGAGTTTTGGACTCCAAGAGGCCTGCTTTCTCAAGTAGTTTTGTCCAAGATTGAAGAAAAATACAGTAAAAACCCATGTATAAGAACCTGGGTTTTAAGAACCTGTTAGGCTAAAATTTTCATTTTAAGCCCCCTCCACATAAGAACCTATTAAGGCTAAAATTTTAAGTTAGGTTCTTATCAGTGGAGTTGCTGTAAAAGTGTCCCAAGATTTTCTTGGTATTAACTTTGAGATGGCATTTCAGAGAACTGACTATGAGTTTGTTTGAGCAGATGTTTTGTTAAGGACATACCTGCACTGTACTGCCTTTGGGCATTATGGTATAAATGATTTATTATTTTTATTTTTTTGTATTATGAGATGACATTTATAATATAATTATTTAAATGAAATTCATATGAAAATATAAGAACCTATTTTAAGAACCTTGGTAGCCTAAATTTGCTTTAAGTACCATTTATATAACAACCTGTTTAGGCTAAGTTAAAAAAATCCAGGTTCTTATACGTGGGTTTTTACTGTATAATGTATGTACAGTGTGTACTGTCACTTACTGTAAGTTTCCGGATTTTTACAGCACTTCCAGCAAGCCTAAAAAGACCCTATAGGATAGAAAAAGTCAATGTTGTTATGTTTTACTGGACAGTCATGACAATGAAAGGCTTGCCTGAATAACTCTATAGAGCAGGATCAAATATATGTACTACAGTATATGTAAACTCTCTTTTTAGGTGATGACTGAATGAAGAACAGGCACCAACACCTTGACTGACTGACTGACTGACTGACTGACTGAGTGAGTGACCAACTAACTGACTGACTGACTGACTGACTGACTGACTAGCTGGCTGGCTGGCTGGCTGGCTGGCTGACTGGCTGGCTGGCTGGCTAACTGATGGACTGACTGACTGACTGACTGACTGACTGACTGACTGATTGACTGACTGGCTGGCTGGCTGGCTGGCTGGCCAGCTGACTGACTGACTGACTGTCTGGCTGTCTGGCTGGCCGGCTGACTGACTGACTGACTGACTGACTGGCTGGTTGACCAACTGACTGACTGACTGACTGACTGGCTGGTTGACCAACTGACTGACTGACTGACTGACTGGCTGGTTGACCAACTGACTGACTGACTGACTGACTGATCAACTGACTGACTGGCTGACTGACTGATCACCTGACTGACTGGCTGATCAACTGACTGACTGACTGGCTGGCTGGCAGGCTGGCTGGCTAGCTGACCAACCAACCAACCAACCAACCAAGCAATTAATTGATTGCAAAAAGACTGGCTATTAGGAATGAAGGAAATTAAATTAAGGCCGCAGTACATGTTCTAGCCTGGTAGAGAATTATTTTTCTGACCATGAGGATCTCAAACTCAGAGGAGTTAAAAACTACTGACTTACTTGAACGTCCATAGCTTCTCTGTAGAGAAATGCAACACATTCTTCAAGCACAAATGCTATCTCTCTTTCTTGTATTCTTAGGTGATCATCCAGTGGGCAGCCATACACAGGCTGAAGTTCTGATTCATCTGAACATAGTGTAATAGAAAGACAACTTTCACATTCAAGAAATATGACTTGATTGGTAAAAGGATGCCCAGAAAGTAAGCATGACCATCCTCACTGAAAAAACATACAGAAAAAATTTGTGAAAGCCAGCTTACCCAGTAGAGTCCTTAGAGTTGGCAAAATGCTGTCAAGAGCTGTCACAGATCTCTTGTGATAGTCCAACTGTGCTTCAATAAACTGAAACATACATGTACATGTAAGGAGATGGAAGGTCACTAGTCTACACTCAACTATTCTTTTATTGTACACTGTCTGACAGCCCTCGTTAACTTATTTTTGTAAATATAGCAGCAAGCACAAGATTCTAAGGAATATTTAAAATGTTACCTTAATTATCCAGTTTGCATATTCTCCCTCCTTGGAAACAAATTTCAAAAGCTCTGTAGTAAGGGTGTCCTGCAATCACAAATAATTATTAAAATTTATCATTGATATCTTCACTTGCTGCTCATAATGAGGTTGTTGAATATAAACCATTATCAAAACAAAATGCACCTCTGAGCTTTAATAAAAACCCCACTGAAAGGTGACAGTAATATTTGATGTGAGTCCTCTTAAATATTTCTGAATGATCACTGCCCCAGACCCGACCACAAACCAGGGTCTTAAAATACTTGGCTAAGATCATCCTGGCTGTGACTTAAAGGGGTACTGTCGTCATGACAATTCCTGTTATAAGTTTGTTCAAATTGTGAGGAAGTACTTTTTCTGTTACATGAATACGCCAAGTAACATGAAAAGGTTGATTTCAAATCATTTCCTTGGAAGAAAGGAAACCAGTATTATTTTACGGTGATTTTTCCAAGACACAATGACAAAACTTGAAAACTGTTAACCTAACTTTTTTCAAGTTATAATCCATTTCCTCCTTGTCATCGGTGGCCACAGACAAACGCAAATAGTTTCAATCCCTGTATTAAGTGCTTTGCAGGAAAACTGCCAAATCTTTGCAACATTTTACTGTTCAAAACACATCTTTGAGTTTTATCCAAGTTTCATGACGTGCCCTTTTAACGTTACTGCTCATCATTGGGCAGTGACGTTAAGCTGTTGGCCTTGTCTCCTTCCTGGAAGGGGACGTAAAACAACCCACACACTGATTGAAAATAGTAGGAAGGTCTGCCGTGCCTCACATGCATCCTAGAGTTGGGTGGAGACTGGGTAATGGGCTGACCACCTGTCACCAACTCCAAGAACCTCTGCTGGTCACAGATAACCTCTTAGGAGGGCCTATAGTGTATGTGCTGTGGTTTAATTTTATCCTTGGTTCAATTTTTATTTTCATACATTACCACACACAAGAACAAAAGAAAATAAAAATTGAACCAAGGGTAAATTTGAACTACAACATACATGTATGCACCACTTGGCACAGAAGGAATGATGATGAATTATTTGACTGTGAATCACACATTTATGAACTCAGTCCTAGGGTTCTTGACACCAGAGTCCTGAATACACCATAGTTTACAACCTCAAACCCAGGCTCTCTTTCTTTTCCTCCCTTGTCATTGAGAGAGAGAGAGACCCCGGTTGGACCTGATCACGTGACCAGCAAAAACAATAATGCCATACAACAGAGAGCGTGGGTCATTAATTGTCATGGTAACAGTTTCTTGACTTTGCTATCCCTCTCTGCCATCAAATTTTTTTACCACTCAGATTTTGGGCGGTCATGTGATCAGGTCCAACCACGGTCTCTCTCTCTCCCAACAACAAGGAAGGAAAAGAGAGAGAGAGCCTGTATTCGATGCTGCATAGTTTACAGGAGCGATAGCATACCAAAGATGCATACTGACCATGACACACTATCAATGGTTTTTAACATTCATACCAACATTGTAGCCTTCCAAGGGGTAGAAGTGACAAGCGACATGGCTACAAAAACAGGCGACAATCGTCTCCCAAAACATCGACAACTGACAGGAGCTGGCAGAATACGCGCAAAAGTTTGCGACAGCGACAATTCACTTTCCATTCCTCTTTGTTTTCTTTATAACAGCGACATTATTATAAAATTTGTCCCTAACGAAACAAGCGACGGACATACATGTAGTCGTAAATGTGCGACAAAGCAACAACAGACCACCCCTTGGAAAGCCTCACCATTTCTTATACATAGTTACTCATAGTGGCAGGGAGTTGAATATCATAATGAGAACTGACTTGGCATGCTTCAAACTTTGTAGTCTCCTCCTCATATTCAGCCTTCAGGGCATCTGCTTTGGCTGCTGCAGCTAACATATCTTTATTTGCACCATGAGACACTTTGACAGCTGCCATCCACCTTGAGAAAGTATAAAAGTCACCAACAATAATTATTAGGAAGACAAATTTTTAATGGCTTGATATTCAATGATAATTATTAAGTGCAGAGTTTATGTTTTAACTCTAAATTTAAAGAATCTTCTCTTTCCTGGCCCCGGTTCCTGGAAAGCCGATTAGCACTAATCGACGGATAAATCCCGCTAATCGAGGAATAAAATTTATCCTTCGGTTAGATTCTGTTCCACAAAGCACGATTAGCACTATCCTAAGGATAAACCGACAGTTAAATTTAACACACCTAGCAAGGTGGATTAACTCGTTAACCGCGGAATAAAATTTTCAAAACAAAGAAAATGGCGGAATAAACCGTTTGTGAATTTGGTGCAGGAAATAAGGGAGAACAACTTATACCACAAATAATACGTCTTGGAGACTTGAACGACCGAGAACTCTCAGTCCATTCAAATTCAGGAAAGTATAAATAGAATTTTCGGTAGAAAACAGTCATCTAAAGTGAAAGATGGCGAACCAAGGCGGGAAAAACATGCAAATCTTAACATTTTTTCTTACTCAAAATTGATAAGTTATTTGTAAGCTTATACATTCGCAACAACATCGTCAACTAACTCTTTTAAACGGTAACATCTTAAAAATAAATAGCTATTCTATTCTAGCAGAGGCTTCACGAAGCAGAAAATAAGCAGCAAAGCTTTGATTTTAGTTATGCTGAACGCGAGAGAAAAACAACAAGCAACGACTAAAATATTTTTTATCACTTGCATTTCTGTATATGTTTTCCTTTACCCTTCGACATAACGTTTCGCCTGTTTGAGGAATACAAATTTTTAATCAAATAAAATTCTTACAATAAACTGCATTAGAAAGAAGTTAAAAGGAAATAAAAAAGCATTGCTTCTAAACTAAACTTAACATCACCTTATTGTTTACAAAAAGAGAATTTTATTTTATCTCTGTACGTATTCAACCGATTTATATTAACAACGCTGCTTCAAACTCTACATATTTAATATACAGATTCAACCAATGCTTTTGTAGCTAGAATTCGACACTGAAAGAATCAAGAAGATCTTAACTCACCCATTCCAGCCAATTCGGCTTACAAGTTTAACATTTTCACGCTTTATACAGAGGTTATTTTCCTTGACTACCAACGCCGCCTTGCGCTGAATAATTTTCCATTCCGTTTCCTTTTAACAATATCGTAAGAGGTTGTTTTTGTTCAAAACTATACCTTTATCTTAAACTATGACAAAATAAGAAGGTTTGACTAATACAATTTATGACGCCGTTCTTTCCTTGAATCAGAAAACAACTAAACGCTTTGAGTTCGTGCACATCTTCACTTCGCATTTTCCCGCGCATCGTCATTTTCGCGCGCGTTTGTTTGTGGATAACCGGTCTGACTGGTTTATTCTGAGTTTAATCGAGGGATAGTTAATCGAAGGATAAATCTGTTTTGAGGAACGCCTTTTTATTCCCTGATTAGTTATCCACAGATTAAGAAATTTAATCTTGAATTAACCCTTAATCGGGGGATAGTTTAATCGGCTTTCCAGGAACCGGGGCCTGGTCAAGCAAGGAATGCACATTGTACGCCTTCAATTTTCAAGGGGTTGAAGACTCTACCTTTCCCCAAATTATTCACAATTTCAATTGACTAGTCAGTGGGTAGTGAAAGCTGTCATACTTAAGATAAAGTTCAAAAAAGAAAAAAAAGTGGTATAAGAAACCGTTGTGATCAGATGATGACAGTGGGATACAAAAAGAGGACTGCAATAAAACATGTGAAAGGTTGGTGTCAAGGGTAAATGTACAATTTGAGCCAAGGAAGCAGTGTTCTAATTTTCGAAATATATGTTGTACATCTAGGTCAAAATGAAATTCCTTTGTCATGAAATTAAAGTCAAAAATATTTTAAACTACCAGTAGGTCAAAAAGAAATTCCTTTGTCGTCTCCTTAAACCTTAATTATTCATGATTCATGAATAACTAGGGTTAGAAGACAAAGGAATTTGATTTTGACCTAGGTTAAAATCATTTTGACCTGAATTTCATTTTGATCTACAACATAATTATACAAATATAGACTTGCTGGAACTCGTAAACTTCTTGAGACTACATTAATTGTCACACTTTATTGAACATGTATTACACTCCTAACAGATACAGTGTACCTTGATTTCACAGTATCCATGTCAAGTCTTGTTTTTGTCAGTCTCTTCTTTATTTGAGTGATGGTTGGAATGTCATTCTATGATAAACAAAAGATACATGAAGGAAATAATCCAGGAGAAATACAATCAAGGTTTATTCCCCATGAATTAAGCTAATTAGATTAAGATCCTCTGATATCAGCAACTGTGATTACAATGTGCCCTGCATAGGATTTTAAAGTACAGGCATCTCTGAAGCAGTTGTAAGTATTGTTCATTAATAACAGTTTAATTTGTACAAAATAAAAGTGTTCTTGCTGACCTGAAAAGAATGATAGCATACTGAAAACATTAACATGCCTTGAAAACTGCATAAATTTTCAGAAACTTGTACAGTGGCATCCGTACAGTGTAAATGCACTGTAGCTCTGCCAAATTTACAAAAAATCCTTCAAATCTACATAATTTTGTAAACTTACATCCAGGTCATCCAGCATGAACAAACAGATAGACACCACCCAACCCAACACCCCAAAAATTTCGAAAGGACTTTTGTTTCAATGCAACTGGGATGGCAGTGCTTCTGCATTATTATAAAGTCACAAAGCCATTTTATTTGAGTGTCAATGTCTTTAGCACACATGGTGCTAATTAGGGACACTGTCCAGATCGAATTGGAATTTGAAAATGTTGGTTTTTGAGGAGAGGGGAAAACTGGAGTACCCAGAGAAAACTGGATAGATGTGCACATATAGACTGGTTATAATTATCACCTCAAGAAGTGAAGACATGGGAGCCAAAACATCTCTCTCTACTTGCATTTCATACTCAGCGAGTTCTCTGGCCAGCGATGTTTGTACATCCCCAGCTCTTTGCATCACTTCACTATGAGCAAGGGAACATTGGAGAAAAACTGTTAGTAGTTGGACAAGACCAATTTTAATAAAGGAGACTAATACTATTGATTTCTTACCCCAAAAGAGAGCCTTCTCCCAGCTGCAGGCCTGATTCTAACATGCTCGTAGCTAAGGCAGTCTGGTGGAGTTTCCGCTAGAACCACAAACCACAACGTATCATAGATGAAAATATGGTTGAGGCATAAATGCAACAGAGAGTATATGATTAATGTAAAAGACTATACTTTAACAATAAAGTAGGTGAAAATGTATAATCTATGGAAAGTTTGAAAAGGTAGCCCAGAATGCAGAAGCTGTATAAAATTAATTTATTATAGAAGAAGCTGAAGCTGCTGTATGATATTTGCTATGCTGTAGACAACAGATACAGAATTAACAATAACTAAAATAACTTATAATATATATCTTTTAAACAGTGAAACAGCTGTTATGATGTAGTCTGACCTAAATTATGTCATTTAAAAATTATAGTTAAAAAAGCAATTTTACTTTCATGCGGTACCAGTGTTTGTTAATGGTGCAGTATTAGGGCACCAAACATGAAATTCAGGGCCCAGTTGTTCGAAAGCCGATTAACTTAATCCAGGATTAGCGTAAACTTTGGTTGCAGTTTTTGTCTTTTGGATGAAAGTTTCTTTTGCTGATTTTTGCTTTTCAGGATTGACGTCCTATAATCTAAAATTGTGTAGGATATCAGCGTTTAACAATGTTTACGGATAGAGAAATAAACTCCTTGGTTAATTTTTAATCTTGGATTAGGGTTAATCGGCTTTCGAACAACCCGGCCCAGAGGTTCTGAGTTCAAGGTCTACTCTGGCCAGTTGCTGAAGTTGTTGCGCTGTTCTGCTATTAAGCCCTAAGTTCAACTAACTGATACGATATCGATGTTGATGAAACTGTGGCTTTGCCCTTAAAGGCATGTGGTAAATACAAAAATTATGCCTAGTTCATTTTTTCATTGTTCCGATGGAGGCAGTTTATAGCTACCTTCCAGATATTTTTATCTAAAGTATATTTTTAAAAAATTGATGTTGAAAAAAGCATATTGTCTGCAAGATCAGCACAAGATATTCATACCAGACACTTTATCTCCCAAGGCTGAAGGAAAAATCCTAGCAAAGCATGCATGCAATTTATTGAATGCACTGTTTAAATTAATTTAATTAGAGCCATTGGAATTTGAGAGTGCTGTGTTTTATGTGAAAGAAGAAACAGGCCTGATTTATGTTTAGAAATCAAGTTTGAAATGTGTTACTGATTAAATTCATTGTGCTACAATGTTTTAACTTTTATTACTTTTACATTTTGTTAATTGTGATATTATTAGATTTTAGGCAGATTTGAGGACTTATTTAGGGTGAAAGGGTATTGTTGTACAACTGTATTAAACTTTTGATCAAAATTGCATTTGCTAAAGCAAAGACATGCAAAAATTACTGAAAGATTTACTTGATGTTTTGGAGTTAGTGTGATGCCATTACCAAGAGAAAATAAGACATATGACAAAGTAAATGTTTAGGTAGACTAGAGCTGAAAATTTACATACCAATTACATGGCTATATGGAGTCAGTTTGCACATTCATTTCTGGTTTGAGTTTGCGTATGAATGGCAAACTTAAGGGGGGACTAACTTAACTACAGACTTAGCGTTGTTGCCAAGGGATTTTTACGGATTGAATTTGTAAAACACGGTTTTTCGGTGTTTTTGCCACTATATTGGGGAAACGTGCGAAGAGGTGAACACGTTAAATTTATAAATTGTTATTGCGCATGCGCAACTTGCCCCAGGCCCCAACCGCGCTTTAGAGAGAAAAATCCCTAAAACTTGGAGAAAATTATGTGAAGTTCCGATTTTTTTGCCAGTCGGATATATTCCAGCCTTCTTTACAAGCCTACGTAAGCAATTGTTCTTAACGTACATAACTGCAATGATAATGACGAAATGGTATGAATTTGCGTGCTTATGACGTCATAAATCTCACAAAAACGCGAATTTCCAAAAATCGATACGTAGAGTTTTGCTCCTTGGCGTTCGTTGACCATTGGCACCATTTTCGATATACAGAGGTGTATGCCACGTGAGTTTTAGGCCTTTTTCTGTTCTGGTAAAGTGACTTACCAAATATGGTTGTGACTCGAAAATCTTGTAAAACGTTTTGATTGTAAAAACATAGCCAGACAGCTTGCCTGTGCAAGAGATATGAGGGTTGGGAACTTTCCATAGCAACAATGTTAGCTAATTTTGTAGTTAAGTTAGTCCCCCCTTAAAGTGCAAACTGACTCAATTTGCGCTAAAAGTGTTAAATTGTGATAAATTTTTTTAGCTCTAGCCTACTTTCACCACCAAGGGAGACTTTATAGATTTTACTCTGGATAACGCCAGCCGGTTTTACTCATCAAAGGGAGGCCTCTTGGTGGTGAAAGGGTTAAATATTTGCTTTCTTATACTCATTTTCTCTTGATAATTTGGCATCACGATGACACCAAAATGTTGAGTATTAAATCTTTCAGTAATTTGTGCAACAGTGTAGTCATGTCTGATAATCTAACTGGTACTGTATGTGATTACCATGAGATCGGATCGCATCTGAGGCCACAGCATAGCAATATCATCAGCTGAGCCTCGTAAATATGGTGACTTGAGGAAAAATACAGCCTACAACAGACATCAGGACATTGAGTGATAGAAAAGGTACATTAAACTGCACAACAGTGCCTACTAATGTTATACATTCTGCACATCTCAGGATTGTTGGTGAAAACAGGATTTCCTGAGATAAGTGCTTCCTAAATAAAATTTATGCACTGTTTATAAATATAGTGGAACCTCGATTTAATGATAAACCTCTACATAACAAAGTCATTGATATAACAAACAATATTCTTCAGCCTGACCTTTTAAAATGTATCGAGAAGGGCCTCAATATAACAAACCCTCGATATAATGAACCAATTTCCCTAGTCCCTTGGCATTTCATTAAATCGAGGTTCCACTGTATGCAGGAAAAGTAGATCTCAATGAGAGCTACTGGAATCCTTAAACAAATTAGAGGTAACCATGCATTTTTAGGGATAATTAAGCTTCAACTTAGAAAAAATTGCCATGCTTTGCTACTTATTTTAAAGCTATATTGCATTATTGCTGCAGAATCCTTTCTAACAAATGTCTGGTTATCCCCAAAAATATTTCTTTCTAAACTCTAATAGCCCCTGTGAAGATCTCATTGCATTTACAACTAAATTAAATATGTTATTATTTAAATGCACAAAAATTAATCTCCATTTTAGGGATACCATCCTTAACTCTTTTTCTACGCTCACCAAAATATTGGTCATAGAAGACCAATGCTTTGAAAACCTGCAACTTTCCCAAATCCCTGACTATGGTTGAAATGAACCACTGTCATTGCCAAGAGGTCACATTTTTAGCTTTATCACCCTGGAAACTGACCGAAACTCCCAATTTTCACTTAATATGTATGACTGTTTATTCTCTTTGAAAACCAAACTTGCCCTCAGACAACACCAAAATTCATGCAATTTTGTTTTGAAGTTTTTAAGACAAAAATTCCTATTGAAGTTAAAAGTTTACATTGGCAGCAAACTTCAACTCCACTTCTTGCAATTTGTTCCACTTTTTCCTGCTCACTTCTTTAGCATGACACGGTTAACACTATTATTTTGATTTCAGTTGCTCTCACGGTCTGTAATTTTCATGTTTGTGACCCACATTTTTGACCCACCCGGTCCTGCTGGCAAAATATTGCACTGATTGCATTATTTACAAGTCAAAACTCGCCAAATTAAAATTGCCATGCCAGGTCCTGGAATCCATTCACAAAACAACTAAAGACACAACTTCACTCCGTGAATTGCCATCACTCACTCGAATATTTTGAGCGGCCCACTTTGTGTGAAACTGCTTCTCACCTCTGTTTTCTTTCAAAGGATTGCCTCTACCCATCAACCCAGCTTTATGATGCCAGGCAGGGGGCTCCTGAGGTGGTAAATGGCTCCAAAAACACACTTATAAATCAAATAAGTAACGAATTGCAACTGCAGTAATCCTTTAGAAATAAACGACAACTAGCGTGACAAGTACGACAAAAAAGATAGAGCCCTTGGTGTTGTGGACTACCGAAATCTCTGTGGTAACCCCTTATATGGATTAGCCAAGTTGATTTGACTTCCTACCCTCCAGAAATTGCAAAAAAGGCGACCAAAATTAATTGCCGGTAGAGAAAGAGTTAAACTTTACACCCAAAGCAACAACTAAGTTACTCAAATCATCCAACCTGTACACTGTAGTTCAAAACTTAATGGCAATCCTATTCCCATTGTTTTTCCCAGGGAAAGAAACTTTGGATCTTTGCTCTACAATACACTGTACATGCAAGTTAAAATTACAAACCCAATCACTGCCAAAACCCAAAACCTTTTTGTTGTTTTTGCAACTTCACGTTATACTGTTCCTGTTACACTGTACACTAGATCAGTGATGTTAACAGAAACTAATCAAAAGGAATATGAGTTGATTGTTAAAATAGATAGGAAGGACTAACTTGGGGGGGGGGGGGAGGGCAAGGGGCAGAAGTGGGATGGATAGATTCTATGGTGGGGGTGGGTTGGTATTAAATGGGGTTTAGGGAGGGTGGACACAAATAGAAGCAATTTGTAACTTAAGGCAGCATAAGGATTTGCAACATCGGTACCAACTGTAATTTAAAGGAGACATGTTGTAGAGTATTGCTGGCAATATTACATGTATTTCTTCCCTCACATCGAGAGAACAAGGTATACACACATGTATCAGTCCAAAACATGGTGCTACAGTACTTTGAAAAATCATATTCATCCATAAACACGTATTGAACAAATATACATGTACATGGCTTAGGGGAAGGGGCAGACATAACACAGGACAGATAAAAGCCAAGCGAACACACTCACTACTAGTCCCCAACATGCTTTTCAGAGGTAAATACATAAATAAATGACCGTTCTTGACCCTCAGCAGTATTTATAGCACACAAAGGTTAGTGGGGCCAAACAAGTACATGAAAAATAATTCAAATAAACATAACAGGTTAAGAATCCCCACTGGCAGGAGCCACACCAGTTGGCTATTTACAAGTGTGGCCAAGCTAGAGCAGGACTTGAACCTGGAGCCTCTGCAATGCAAGTCCAGCACTCTCACCGCTCGGCCACCCTACTTCCACAGGTATTTTGGACATTGAAATTAATCAGCAATGCATAAGAACCTACATGTAAAAATCACTTTTCTATCTGAGTAATCCGTTTGTCTTATGAGTGACCCCATGGGCAGCAATATTCATCTCTAATATGATAATAAAAGCTGTGTTTACAAACTGTATAGTATTATATTTGATCAACTGCTTTTGGCAAATGATTGCAGCACCTCTTACCAGTCTTTTTTCCAAGTCCATTCCAGTGCCTTGCATTGAAGCAGTGAGTCTCTTGTTGGTTGTTTGACATGCATGTTTAATTTTATCCACTGTCTTCTCAACCTATGGACATTCCACAAAAATCAGGATTTGTTAGCACTTAAGAATGGTCTCACTATTTAGAAGGAAAGGCAAACTCTAACTTTTGATGACATCATTCACTTATCAAATCAATAATAATTAATCAATCAGTCTGTCTGTCAATCAATCAATCAATCAATCAATCATTATAAAAGCAATCAAGCTGCCCTCTGTGTTAATGCTATTCTATAATAAGCATTGCATTGCTTTGTGTATATTTATTCAACCATGATGCCAGCAATTTTTGGCAGCCCTAGGAACTCATTTTTACAGTAACTGGTTACTACAATCTTGCTGCTGATTTTGTCATCTGACCCTTACACAATGTACGTTAATCTGACTTTAAATTAAAGATGTTATACCATGTTCACACAAATAAACATTTTTCAGTTCCGTTCAGCTAGCTCTGAGCACCAAAAAAGCTTTTCTTTTCTTTCTTTTGACCCAAAGAAAGTTCACCAGAAAATAACTTTTCCAAAGAAGACCAGAAATCTTTAAATTCAAACCCCAAAAAGGCATTCACATCTCCCCTGTCAATGATAAACCTGAGTCCCCCTTCCCCCCACGGTCATGATAAAACGCAAACTGCAGACTGCAGACTGCAGACTGCAGGCTGCAGACCGTGCAGACTGTGCAGACTGTACAGACCATGCAGACTGGGAAATTTTTTGGATTGCTTTTTTTTAGCTCTGATTTGCATTTGATTGAGGTGTTTATACTTTTTTCTTACTCTTTTGGCGACATTGCAACGGTTTTCATTTTTTGGACACCACATAATGCAACTTTTACAAGGTTATTTTGAGCTAATGTTACCTAGCAACAATTTTGGCCTCTCACACAAAAACATTCTTTACGGTATCTGTTTGAACAGCTGAATGAAGGGCAAGCGAACAGATAAGAAACAGCGGCTAGACAAGCCATTCGAAACGGATTGGTTGAACAGCTGAACGGATGAAATTTTTATCAAACACCTGGGATCAAACAGCTAAACAGCAGAACAAAAATCATTCAATCGAATGGCAAAAGAAATTATGACACTGTTCCTTCAAACACATCGCTTCACCATGTTCATCAGATCTAGCAAGTCAGATGGCTCAGTCTTTCAAACCAAGAGATTTTCCAACAAAAAGTGATTGACGACGGAAACTTTTGATAAAAATAAAGCTGCATTCACAAAGCCGCTTTCAGTGTTGGAAATAATTATTTGTAACGAAAATAACGCATTCTGTATGGTCTGCCTGTGTTTTATCGTGACCGCTCCACCATCCCCCCTGGAGCTGATTTCCTTCGTCTCTGTAATATTAAAGGGAAACTCAATAATAATGATATGGAACATCTCATAGAATAAGAACATAAGAGCCATTATGAAAATGAAAATTTCACTTTTCTTTTATAGCAGAACAGATGGAAACCTTGAAAAATTGTGTGATACATCAGTGAGGTCTATTGGCCCAAATACACCGACTCCTCTTAACCTGCTGTTTTCACTTCTTCAGGAAATAAACAACAACCATTTTTGCCATGTGGCATTTACAATTAAGTTTAACTTCTCAGTACCCAGATAGCAAGGAAACGCGATCTGCCGCTCCCCAATGATTGGGGAGCGGCAGATCGCGTTTCCTTGCTATCTGGATACACAACAGGTTTCCCTCCTCTCGCTGTCCCGAGTTCATAATAATTATACTGTTGGATGCTTTTAAGTAACGAGAGGGTTTGATTTACTCGTAGATAAAAAACTACATGTTGAAACTTTGGTTAATTTCGATTTCAATCCATTATTTACTTGTAAAACGTGAAAGATTTACAATCAAGTCAACGAAGTGGTCGCTAGAATTAAGCTTAATTAATGAAATACTCACTTGCTGCAGATCATCTGTTAAGATTTCCGTCTTTTCCGCTCTAGAATACAAACAAAAGATTATTGCTTTCTATTGTAGAGAATTACATTCGATACTTTGCATATTTTCATACAAATTAAAACAGAAATGTTTTAATGGTTTAATAACTTCCGTTCAGCACTGTCTGTATGAAGAGAGCCATTTACCTGCCTACTCTTTGATCAGCTAGCTGTTTCACGCGATAAAACTGTTTCTTCATTATCAAAGAGGCATTTATCTTTTGCTTTCAACCTCGGAAAACCTATAACCAGAGTATTAAATACTCGTCTTGTGAACATTTCATGAAATTTCCGCCATCTTGTTTGGTAAATTTACAAATTGAGTATGCGAACATCCGTGACCAGCGGAGTTTTTGCCCCCAGGCTACCCTGCAAAGGAAGTCTTTATTTATTTGCACTGTCAAATACATCGATGGGCATATGACATAAAAAAGATGTACAGTATTATGCAATTGATTCAAAATTTTCAAACACGTCACGGAGAAAATACTGCAGACTTGTTTTTCTTCCCTTTTTACTCGGGATACTGTAAGTATACCGAGTTATAAAATGTGTCAGATTTCAGTCTTTTTTTTTTTTTTCCTGTGCAGCAAAATGCACAATACAATTACGTTCCGGTGTTTGGATTGGCCAATGCACAATAGCAGGCACGTGGCGTGTGTTCATTGGTTAAAGCAAACCACATAGTCCAAAGGTCGAAAGGCTAACATCACGCGACGGTTGTTTACAAGTTATGCAAATTCATCGTGTTTGAGTTGTGAAGCTAGATATTTTAAGACAGCACAGTCTGTCCCCGTGAAAAGGTTTGCCGAGTGTTAAGAAAAAGTTGGAAGCCTCGCACGTGTAATCGATATCACAAGTCGAAATCGAATGCTGTGACAGAAAAGTTATTTTTCGTAATGTGATACCTTCGATTTAATACGTGACCGCAAGTGAACACTCAAGGTTAAATAATCCACTTCGACCGCGGAACAAATTTTCCTGCACATATGTTTGTAAAGTTGTGAAACTGGATTTTAATACAGTACAGACTGTCCGTGTGAAAAGGTTTGCCGAATTTAAGACAAGGTTGGAAGCCTCGCACGTGCTGTGAGTATCGACTCGAATTAGAACGTTGTGACAGTTCTATTTTAGATAATCGCAAAGTTGTTTGATGTAATTTGATCCGGATTATACCACAACTCAATCGCTGTGACAGATCTATATTTAGAGACAAGTTTGCGAATTTTTGGTTTTCACGTGCGTCAGAAAAAAATCTAAAATTAAACATTTAGATTTTTTACCTTCATCAGGTAAATGACATTTAAGCCAAGTAACACGCTTTGTTTTGAAAAAGTGCAGTTTGAATTTCAAGTGCTTTTTACAATGCGTGACATCTGGACATGTCACATACACGGAAACGATTCGCCTTGTGTTTTCAAGTTTGTTTTCAAGCTTCGCAGAGGGAAAAAACTCCAGATGTTGCCACTTAATCTAGAAGTAAACAACAACAGCTGACAAGGAATATTGATGGCAACTCTCAAAACGGTTTAACGAGCTTTGCTCGAACGTGGACAAAAGGTCTTACGTGAACCCAAACGGATAGTTTCGAGAATCAGAAGCGTGCGTCCGGCTTCTGGAACAAAAAAGTATCCCGAGTTAACGCTCATAGAGCGTCTTGTTGTTAGGTGGAATGACAGCCCGGAACTACGTCACATTCTTATCACCGAACCCAGAAGGCCCGGATGGTTCAGATTTCCGGTTTGTGTGTCTTGCGTCCTCCGGTGTGTACTAAAGGATATACCTCACAAATTAATGTGATTTGGTAAG
>JAEMWC010000436.1:0-150000 GCA_016490735.1 Pachyseris speciosa
TTCCCCGACCTCTCTTGACATTTTGATTCTCCATATATAACTATATATTTTTATTTTTATATCAATTTATTTTTCTTTTAAAATCTTTCCTTCGTGATAAGTATAATTTGCTTTCTTCCAAGTGTTTGGTTATTTCATGAATCAAGTCTTCGAAACAATTGCTCATGATGTACTTACACTTATTTTTCTCATACATTTGCTTCATACTTTTTTGTTTATCTGACACTTGATACACACCAGTTGGACTTTTGAATTCAAGACATAGAGCATTGTATTTTCTAGTGGGATTCAACAGCATTAAATCACACTGACCAGCCATATATCCTTTGTTATAACTTCTGATTCTCATATTGAGCTTATTTGATTTTCACCTAGACCGACAATCATTAAAGCATCTTCATATTTTTTCTGATGAATGATACAATCTTGCAGTGCAGATCATTTTCACTTTCAATCATCAGCATGTTATTACTTCTATCATTGAACTGTTTGTAATATCCCTGTTTCCTGATTGATGGTAATACTTTCGATGTAACCCAATGTTTGAATTTTACTGCTTCCTGTTTTTTAGAGGACAGTATTAGTGAATAAAGTCCAGATTCATTTATAAAAAAAACATTTGAAATTTTTCGGGTCTCAGCACGAGGACCATTTTTGTTCCCCGTGAATCAGTGGCCTCAGCACGAGGGACATTTTTGCCTCGTGAATTTATGCTGATTTTGTGGTCTCTTAAGATTTTATCATCCGATACAACATAATCTCTGATTGCTCTTTGTGGATTTTTATAGTCAAGAATTTTAGCAATGTCTCTTCCTCTGAACCATATTTTCATTTTATCATCAAGATAGCAATCTATTGATACATCTAATTCTTTATTATCGTAGGAATATTTTTGCATTTGTATATTATATTATAATAATTTATTTTTTTAATTCATTTTCGACCTGTGTTTAAATATAGTCAGGAATAATAATATTCTTGGCTACATAATAGCAAATAACAGATATACTGTAGGGTCTACTCACATATATGTTAGATAATTTTCTCTTTATAATATGTCTTTTAAATCCTTGAACGGATCCAACTGTTAAATTCGTCACTGTAACCCTTCCACTTCACCAAAGCTTGTTTCTTCTTGTAATCTCTGCGAATGACTTTATCAATACGGAATACATCCTGTCTGGCTTTCAATAATTCAGCTTCATAAAAACTCCCTTGTATTTCTTCATCGTTGAGATCTTTTAGTTTGTAAGTGACTGGATTAGTGTATTGGATTTATCAACTGTAAATACTTCTTCAGTCCAATTTGGTGTATAGCCCTTGTCGAACACATTCCGTTTATACTTGGATATTCGGACCTTGTCACCTATTTTAAATTTTGGTTTCTGTTTTAATGTTTTCATATCACCATACAAATTGAAGTAAACAGTTCCTTCATTCCTCTTATCAGATGCTTCAACGGGTGTCATCTTTGTGCTTGAATGTTTGGTATTATTATACTGTTTCACTAATTTTGGTAACATGTCTAAATACTGTGTATTACCTTGAACAGTGAACTGCTTCCACATTTTGGATTTAATTGTCCTATTCCATCTTTCAACTACTGATGATTTCTCTTCATTCTCAGTTGAGTACATCTGTACACTATGTTTCTCTAGCAAGTCCTTCAAGTGTTTGTTGTAAAACTCTTTTCCCTTGTCGACCCATAAATACTGTGGTTTTCTACCTTCCTTGAATATTGATTTGAATGCTTCAGTGACAGATTCACCTTTCTTATCCTTCAATGGGACAATCCAACCATATTTGCTGAAGACATCAATAACCATAAGAAGATATCGATAACCTTTATTCCATTTACTGAACTGTTGCATTTCAACTAGATCACTTGCCCATATTTCATCAATTTTATTTACAATCACACGCCGCCGAGTGAAATTTCGTTTTATGGGTGCATGTAATTCATCAGCTAGTTTTTCTTGCCAGTTTTCTTCACTCGACGGCTTTTTCCGTTTTTTGAAACACCGACCAAGTTTCTGTTTTTTGTCGATTAAGAATCTAGCTGTTTGACCCCATTTTGGCATCTCACCATATGGTATTTGATCTAGTGACTCGACCATTGTTCTATCACAATCGCCTTTATTTTTTCCCATATCATAACAAATATCGTGGTAAGCTGCTATTTCATCCACCTTATTGTAAGGTTGTACATTCCATTTCAAGACCTCGCCAGTATTTGGATCATATTCCAACTGCTCATGCAATGGATTTGTATGGTCCCATATATTTATATTTACTTGGTGTCCAACCTGCTTTTGGTTTTAGGAAGCTTGCAAATTACCTTATGGATATCAATCGCGCCTCCCCATTTTATTGATTTTAGCTACCCATTTTTGTATATCTTCTGGTTTTGCATACATGATATCTCCAAGCAATGAGCCCCACGTGTATAATCAAACTCCAGCAATATCTGTTTTATACATTTTTTTCTTGTCAGAGCGTTTGGGTCTAATAGCAGTGCTCAATTGCATTAAGCCTTCTTTACCAACCTTTGTGATTGCAGGCTTTGCGAGGGAAAGTCCTTTGTCAATTAATTTCTTTTGCAGCTTTGGATTTCTCATTGCTTCAGATGCATAATATCTTCCCATTTCTACACCTTTCTTTGCTAAATAAGGGACTCCATGTTCCAAGAATCCTGTTAGTGCCATATCTGCGGCTGAATCTAGTATGCCCGCCCTTCAGACGGGCTATTCAGTTCCCCGATTTCTGACAAATTTAGTCTTTGTGATTCCACATTCAGCACACTTGCATTTCATCACAGTTCGACCATTTTTTGTCTTTTGATATCTTTCACTTCCTGGTACACACTCAGTCTGCTTCTTCTGTTTCACACAATATGATTTTACCATTATACATTAAGTTAGATATTTTTGAAGTAGTCTATGATGAATCTGTGATTGACTCTTGTGTCTGTTGGATCAAATTCAGCATTATGTATTGTATTAAGAATGGATCTGCCTTTTTGTCTCTCAGAAGATAGTACAAACACCAATATCCATAATACTGATTCCCTTTCTTGTATCTCATCACCAGAGTATTCAAGTTGTTTTACCGCTTGCAGCCATGTATTTCTGTACTTCTGTTGGCATCATTAAACCGAAAGAGTCGAAGTATTCACAGTATCTATCATTTTTGAAATTCCTATAACAAACCCATGAGTACCAGGTCCAATTTTGGAATCAAGATTGACTATCCCACATTCATTGTTTCTCATCAGGTTCGGCAGATTGTCTCTTGAAAATACTCCTCTAAAATGTTTTATTCCAAGTTGTTTAACCCAATTGATTAAATCAAAGTTGGATAAGGGTTTATTTACAAAATGGTTCCTAGTATGGGGATTGAATTGAATGGACTGTTTTTGCCCAGTAGAAGTCCTTTTCCTTTGGTTTTTCTTTTTTTTTTTCATTCCATGCCTATTGGGTTATCCATGTACCAAAAACAGGAGGGGATTGCCATGGAATCATAGCATGTTTCCACCACTTTTATTTTTGCAATGGAATCTGGAACATGAACAGGTAATGACCGTCTTGGACGGCTGCTTTCAACATGCAAACCTTTTCCAGTTAATTTCTAATTGCTGCTCTATGGCTAAAGGAATACCAATGCTTGCAGAATTGACGCAATACCCGTCCAGTCTGCGCTTTTGTGGGTCTGATAACAACATCACCACCAGACTGCAATTTGCTCATTATCTGTGATAGCTGTCCTTTTGTGAGCAAGTTACCTAAGCTCAGTAATTGAGGCAGATTATTATTAGGAATCATAAAACCCACCTTTTGTCCAACTTCCTTTCTTGCTGCCAAATAATTTGTCAATACCAAGACTGCCAAGTTGACTTATTGCACCTGTAGCCAACGCTGGGATAGCTTTTGATGCAGCTCTGGCAGCATAAGGCAGAAGTTTAGTTCCAAGTGAAAAAAGACTGGACCAAAGAGAACCTCCTTCTTGGACTGATTTTCTGATCTGTGCTTTGGATATCTTTACATCAGCACCTGTTCCATTTCTCTGTGATTTGGCTAATTTTTTTATCTGTGTTTTTGTCAACATCATTTGATCACCTCCAGTGAGATCTCCACTCTAAGTCTCAATGTTACCGTGAATTTGTTTGTATAGCTTTTGCAAGCCTTTCCTTCTGACTTCCTGAAAGTCTTACTCCATGAGGATGATAAGTAGTCAATATAATATATGTTTATACTAAATTGTATTTAATATAAAACAATCATTTAATTTATTTAAATTATTTAATTTACATTGATCTCAGAATTAATTTTCCATCAGTCTTTCTCATCTCAATATCCTGCTCATAGAGGACCAGTGCATACACACTGTAATCAGCATTTGTTGCAGCACTCAAAGTGTATTTGAAAGTCAGTTTTGTCATTCCATCTTTAATATCCTGTTTCTGTTTTGTCAGATCGAAATAAACAAAAGGGAATATTGTACCGAAATTGCCCCTGTTGAGAAGGGTACTTTCACTGAAATCGTTTACAGCTTGAACATATTTCAAAACATCTCTAAATACTCTTGTTGGTTCTGTTGATGGTTTATAACGAAGCTCTGGATAATCATTTCCGTTGCCAACTTCAAGATAACAATCAGTCAAAGTTCGGTTATTTGCAACTGAGAATGTGTTAAGAATTTATTGGCTGTCTGAGATGCATCACTTGCATCATTGATGATGAATACAAAGACATGCCTGGGTTTGTTTATTCCTGTGGAAATACGGAAATTGGCTGTCTGTTGTCTTGTTGAATTGCCTCTCTCAATCATTTCTCTCATGTAAGTCCACTTTCTGTTGTCAAGATACTTGCTCATGTATAAGGACTTTCCCGTAGAATTAAAAAAATACGAGGAACAATTAGCTGGAATTTAGTTAGTACCACACGACATTCATCAGTAGCTTGCCAAATCAATTGGCATCACTCTCAAGTGTCAATTTCACCTCTATTTTTGAGTTAGGCATGAGTTCATCCCAAAAGCTCTTGAAAAAACCGTATCTGTTCAATGCTATCTCTCTGCATTTACTTCACCACCACCATTCAAGTAAAGCTTTACGATCTGAGAATCCTTTGTTATAAGCAGCTTGTGCCACTGTTTTCAGCACTCTCTGCTGGTGTCAAGATAGAAGAACTCATTGGTTCCCTGACTTACAACATAACCCTGTGAATACTCAAGCAATGACTTAATATTTGTGGCCTGGTTAGCGTCTCGGCATTCATAAACATCAAGACCATTCATTTTTACATTAATGGTGTTAATAAGAGCGTGAACTGAATTAACAATACCA
The DNA here is from genome assembly GCA_016490735.1 of Pachyseris speciosa. Taxonomy (NCBI): domain Eukaryota; kingdom Metazoa; phylum Cnidaria; class Anthozoa; order Scleractinia; family Pachyseridae; genus Pachyseris; species Pachyseris speciosa. Next base: position 5,345 of record JAEMWC010000436.1, read on the forward strand.
TTTCGATCTGCACCAGCAATGTTAGCTCCATCTGCAAGCTTTTTTACAATGAAAATAACATTTAACGGGCATTATACCCAGTCAAATGGTGTAGTCTCTCCACTGTTATCAACAACAAAACGGTAAGCCTGTTTTCTCTGATGAGCATTGTTTGCTACTACAGTATTAAGTGCTGTCTCTAGTTCGAACACTACATCTTCATATCTTTCGATATATTTTGAGTCACGATAGTTTGACATATATTATTGTGTTAGATAAAAGTTATTTTAACGCGGTCGGCCTCTCTTTCTTTTGATTAAACCACCAGTCTGGCTCACACTCTCAGTTCCACTCTTTCTCTTTTTCAAAAGTTCTATGATTTTGTCACCAGCTTTTTTGCCAGCATGTTCACCAATTGTTGTGGCTGCTTTTTTTCCAGCTGTTTTGATCATATCAGTCACAATACCTTCACCATGTTGTTCATATTTTTTAAACTCAAACCGTTTCATATACTATTAGGTTTTATAATTCCACACTCTCAAGAACAACTCAATATACCAATCTATCCATTTAAATCGACTGGAGCTCTAGAAGAATCAGTGACATAAAAGCGTATTGAGCTGATTGTATGTGTTGAGACAGGATTCCATGAAAGAAAACGAGGTTTGTAAGTGAAAGGTAAACTTCTAACGAGATCTGTGACAGGAATAACAGCGATTGTATTTGTGCTATTTCCATCAACAATGCTATCTGTCACCAAATCACAATTGATATAAATTTCATCTACTCCTCTTGTAATATCAGGTAGATTTGTTCCATATTCTGTGGCTGGAACTAATTTTGAATCGAAACCGATAAGTTTTCTGAAATCAAGATTTCTCAGATCCACTCGATAGTTTCATCAAGTTCAATCAAAATGCGATATGTTGACAAAACGAAATACATGTTAATACCATACAGGAATTTTGATTTGTCTGTTTCAGATGGATTCAGTACATGGTTATTTTTTCTCATATACTCATGAATGTAACTATTGATATCGTCGTATGAATACATCCCGTTAACGAATGTTATTGTTTCCAGTTTACACCTTTGTCATAGCTGTATTTCATTTGATTATTTTCAAAAATATCTCTGATATTGTACCAACTGTATGTCATATTGATGACATTCACAGCCATTTCATATTTTAAATCATTCGTTAATTTAAGAGGTGTATTGAATCTTTTTTAAAATCATGACTCTTGCTGACACCAATTTTGTCTCTGTTTTTACTGTTGAATCGTAATGAAATTTCTGTCATATACTTTTACATTAGATATTTCATCATTATTTTATTCAACTCACCGGTTTTCAGGATTCCCAGTCTGTTCAATGTATGCAATATTTTTGTGAATTCATTTTGAACATTTTCTGCTGTTGTTGCCGGCTGAAATAGATCCACCAAGTAACTGTAGTCTTGAAAGCATGTCACCCAAAAATGCATCCCTTGAACCCATTCCTTTCCCTTTTTGTATTTGTAAAGAAGCTAATACATCTGAAATCGTTCCTCTGTATTTCTTCAAAGTTTGTATTTCTCTGTCAAAGATTCTTTATCTTCTGCAGTCATTGATTTTTTTCTTCTTCCCATATCCTTGGCTATTTCTGCAGCTTTTTTCTTTTCTTCAAGAAGTTTTTGTGGGTGACTTGAGTTAATTCGGATGGTTCAAAAAAGATGTGATTTCTTAATATGATTCTATCATCTTCTATCGAAATTGTTATCGATCGCTAATATGTTGGGTGTCCAATCCTCTTCTTCAGGTGCTTCAATGGCTCTAGAAGTTCCGTTCCCATTGTAATTGCTCTTGCGATTAGCTTCAATAACATCATCAAGTCCTTGTGTTAAAGGCTTTTTGATTTTTTTTCAACTGTTTAATGACTTCATCCTGTTTTTTCGTCGACACTTTCTTTCACACTCTTCTGGACATCAATAGAGGGTTTCAGCAATTCTGATGTTGTATCATATGCATCCTGTTTTCTGTATTCATAAGTCTTGATAACATCACGAACTTCTCTTGTTTTGTTTCCAGCTTCAATTCCACTTTTAAGAAGCCTTTTCATTCGTTCTATATCCATATACAATTGTGTTAGACTAATCTAAACTATTTACATATGGAAATCCCTAATTATGATATTCAGGGTTTAAAGAATTCATTCAGACAGTTGTATCCGTATATGCCAAAAGACACATTTCAGGATGTTATTGCTGGTAATTCTGGATCTGGAAAGACAACATTGTTCATGCATCTGATTATGGAACCGTTGGTCTATTATGATCAGATACATCTTTATGCAAAAAATTTAGATCAAGACAAATATCAATATCTTCGGAAAGTAATGGATGAAATAAGCAGTCACATTGGATATCCTGCCTTGGTTTGCAGTCAAGAAGAGATATTGCCAGTTGAACAAATAAAAGACACAGATTTGCAGCGATTGGTTGTTTTTGATGATTTCGTGACTGACAAGAAAACAAGATCAGAATAATCAGCTATTTCATTCAGGGAGACACAAGAACTGTTCAGTCATATATCTCACACAATCATTCTATGGCTGTCCAAAATCAATCAGACTCAATTGCAGTCACTTCTGCCTTTATGATTTCCCATCCTCAAGAGAAAGGAACTTGATTGCACAAGAACTTGGAATCGACAAGAAGAAATACATTGAAGCAACCAAAAAACCATATTCCTTCTGTTATGTTGACAAGCCGATGAAGACAATCAAGAGAAATTTTTATGGTGCTGTTTAATCTAATCTAATATTATATGGCAACATTCAATCCTTGTCCGAATGGAATATAAATAATTCTCCAAAAGGTAAAAAAGATAACAATGACAACAATGACAACAATGACAACAAAATGGTAATTCATGAAACAAACTTTCTGTGTTATCTAATCTAATATTATATGGGAGTTTTTAATTCTCCACAAAATCAAGATAAAAAAAAACTGGAACTGGTGAAAGAGGCCCAGCTGGTCCAATTGGTCCAAAGGTGAAAAGGTGATAGAGGTCCAAAAGGTAATACAGGTGCAATTGGTCCACAAGGAGCTACTGGAGCTGTTGGTCCCAAAGGTGATGGATTTAGATTAACACAAGATGGTAATTATGACATTGAAAATAAACGTTTGACAGATGTTGGTGATCCAGTAAATCATTATGATTCTGCTAACTTGGGATATGTTAATGATGCTGTTTTATCAATTGAAGGAACACGTGTTAATCCATTCAAATTTCTTCTTGAAGATACATCAAAAACAACTATTCTTAGAAATGCGAATAATCTGCAATTGGAAGATTTTGACAAAAGCCCTTACTCATTTAATAAAATAGCCTTGTCTTTTGTTATTCCTACTGCTGGTCTTACAACTGTTCTTCGTTTTGATCTGACACAATTGGAAGTTTCAAAGTACACTTTAGTTGTTGAGTTTTATACTGATAGTAACCCAAATAATGCAACAGTCGATGACGACAATCTGTCATCTAATTTAATTGAAAGAAAGGATTCAATAAAAAGAGCATTTCCAAAGACTCATCTTGTTGATGGTTATCTTAAGAGAATATTCTTCCTTGAAAAAACAAGTCAGGAGCTACATCAATGGAATTATTGTTGATTTCACCATATTTATCAAATAATGCCAAACATCATGTCATAGTTTATGGTGTTTATGGATTTTCAAATATTATTTTATCACATATTCACGATCCTGCTTTTGAAATAGAAGAAGGAAGAATTGTATTTGATCGTGAGGTTAAAATGAGTTTTCATAGAATAGTCAATGTTGCATACCCTATATTACAACAAGACTGTGCAAATAAAAAATACGTTGATGATGGTACAAGAGGTAAAGTGAGTACAACATATCTCAATAATAACTTTGTGAAAAAAGATGGAAGCGTTGCAATGACTTCTGATTTAATCTTGGAGGTAACAAATTGACTAATGTAGCAGCGCCAACAGCAAACAATGATTCAGCCACAAAGGGGTATGTTGATACTGAAATTGCTGGAATTACTGGCATTGATGTTTCACCATTTCTTAAAAAAGATGGAAGTGTTGCAATGACTGGTGATCTTGACATGGGTGACAATAAAATAACAAATGTTGAGACTCCAAACTCTGATAAAGATTCTGCCAACAAAAAGTATGTTGATGACCTTGTTTTTTCAGCATCAGGAGCTCAACGCAACCCATTCGCTTTTCTGTTAAAAGACAAATCCAAGTCTTCTGTAGTTAGTGATGCAACAAACCTTCAAATTGAGAATTTTGACAGATCACCTTATCACATAAACAAGTCGTCATTGTCTTTTTTCATCAAACGAAGAGGCAACTTTACATCCAAAATTCGTTTTAATGTTTCATCTTTGAGAAACAGTCAGTACACTTTTGTTGTTGAGTTTTACTCACCATCAGACCCACACCAAGCTACAATTGGGCTCGATCTTCGCACATTGAACATACGTGACGTCGGACAGCCATTTCAAAAACCTTTTCCCCAAACTCCACACGTTGATGGTTATATGAAGAAGCTTTTCCGAATCGAAAAAACCAGTGGTGGTCAAGCGGCAATACAGGTGGAACTTTCCAGCATAGCTCCTGCGTCTAACACCAAAACACATATCATCGTTTATGGGGCCTATGGCTATCATACCAATTTGTCTTACTTTGTTCATGACCCAGCTTATGAAATTGAAAACGGCCATGTTGCGTTTGGCAGTAATGTTGACATGAAATTAAACAAAATCCTCAACCTGCAGGATAACCCCTCAAACCCACAAGATGCTGTAAACAAAAGTTATGTAGACCAGAGGTTGCAAACCAAACTCGATACGATTGCACAACAAAATCTAAATATGAACAACAATGCCATTACTGATCTTGCTCCACCCGTCAACGCAGACGATGCGGCGACAAAACGTTATACTGACGAATATTTTCTCCGACGAGACGGTTCGACTGCAATGTATGGCGATTTGTCGATGGGTGGAAATAGAGTGACTAATTTAGCGGACGTGGTGAATGAAACTGATGCAGTGAACTTTAGAGTTTTAAATCGAGCTTCACAAACTATCAGAGCAAACACTTTATTATTGAATGGAACAAATGCGATGGCAGCGGATATGAAACTTGGAGGGCATAAAATCATTGACTTAAAAGAAGGAACAAATAAAACCGATGCCGTAAATTTAGATCAATTAGAAAAAAGTCATATTTCATCTGCTTCTCATCCAAAGAATGCTTTCAAATATTTGATGAATGATATCGATGAAATTAGCACTGAATATGGCTTGACAGTTAATGGATATGTCAATTTACCTCGGTCACCACATTTGATTTCAAAGAAGGTCATTGATATAGACTTGAATAAAGAAGCTAATCATATTTACAAAGCTAAAATTGGTTTTAATATGTACACAATAAAAGATGGAAAATACACTTTCATTCTTGAATGGCTATTTCCTGATTATGAAGGAATGAATCTTAGTAGTGTAACATTCAGTGCAAATGGTGGAATTACAATTCATAAAACTGTAGGGAGAAAATTTGATAACAGAAATGAAGATCATTCGAGATATTTATTATGGATTGAAAAACCTTCAGTAAGTTCACCATCTGAATATTTATATTGTACGATTCGTATTAATGCTAACCCAACTTATCCAAATAAGTACAAAGTTCATTGTGTTGCATATGGTATTGATTTTGAAGCTTTAGACGTTCCATCAAGTGTTTACGACTTCTCTGAACCTTTCAAAATCGTGAATGAAACAATACAATTACAAACTGATTTAGATTTGAATGGTTTTGATGTGAAAGAAAATGAAAATTGGTTGTTTGGTGGAGACAATGGTGAATTTACAATGCTAAATAATATTAATATGAACAGCTATTTAATAAAAGAGGCTAAACTTGGTGGTGATTTGAATCTGAATGGCTATAGAATTCATAATAATAGTTTGAATCTATTTCGTTCAAGCGTTACAGGTGTAATTATGGAAACGGCTTTCGATTTGGGTGGATTTGCTCTTTACAGGCCGAAATTAGGAGGTGATCTAAATTTGAATGGGAATGGAATAATCGGTCAAATACAATATTTAAATTGCTCTGTTAAAGCCAAACAAGGACATAATAAGAATGTTTTAAAGCCTGTATTGATAAATGGCGCTGATTTTTTAGTCATTCATAACAATAACTTTCATATTAAGAATATGTATGTAATACAAGGAACAAAACCCGGAATATTCTACTTCAAGACAAAAGCTGAAGGTGCTGGAAATTTGCCGTTACCAGCAACAATTTTTGAATACAGACATGGTGCTGCGGGTAGAAACATCACAACGGTTGACGTCAATAAATCATTATCGAGAGGCTATTTAATCATTGATTATTCACATCCCAATAGTGGAGAATTTGATACAGCATTCACACTTGAAGTAATTATGAATTAATCTAAAATAATATTATATGGGAGTTTTTAATTCTCCACAAAATCAAGATAATAAAGGTGATAAAGGCGATACTGGTGCAATTGGTCCTAAAGGTGATAATGGAAATGGTTTTACATTAACACAAGATGGTCACTATGATCTTGGAAACAAACATTTGATTAATGTAAAAGCAGGCAATGATTCTGATCATGTTGTAATCAAATCACAAGTTTCAGATATTGTCAGAGATAGTTTTTTGGATTTGTGGGTTTCTGAATTCATCAGATTATACTCTAAATGTACTTATCAAATCGACAGAGCGAATAATAATTTTCTAGATATGAATGCAGACAGAAAAGTTGAAACATTGTACGATCTCTTGAATGAAGAAAATAATGCAACGCAACCGACTTTGAACATAAGACCCACTGTTTGTACCAAGGCTGAGAAACATAATGGACGTTATTATTTAGACTTTAATGGATCACAGAGAATGATAAGTCAAATCAATTTAAATAATAATGCTGTTAATATCTTCATTGTTTATAAATTAAATTCAAATACAGGTGGAAATCCATGGAAAAATGGGCTTTTTGGTCATGATAATGGAGGTTATGATAAGTTTGTCAGCTATTACAATGGTTCAAATTTAGTTATAAGTGGTGTTGATCAATCAAATTGTGTGTATTTCGGTCCAGCAGCATCTATACAAAGTTTCAGAAAAATAGCAGATTATTCAGTAAATGATTTGGGTCAAATAAATGTTTGGCACTGCTTGTCTGTTCACTGGGATAATTTATCTTCTCCAAAAACAAACACAAGTAAAATCTATTGGAATAAAAAACATATTGGAAGTTTTACAGCGGCTAACAGAAGTGGTAGTCGGCAAATGACTTTTGGTGATTTGGATCCTAGCTCCATCGCACCTCTTGACGGTAGTGTTATTTTTTCTGTGTGTACTTGGATTCTATATTAGACGAAAAAACAATTTCAGATCATCATCAAATTTTAATCCAACGATATAATATAAATGAACAAAATAATTAGATATGTGAGATGGTTTACTCGGGATGCCGAGCGGAAAAACCCTGGTGTTGACAAGAGGATTTTGAAATCAACTTTGGTTTATCAGTTTCTATATCACAAACATTTTAACAAGTATGTTGAGGTTAGAGATATCCTTTTGGAGCATGAAGACATTGGATTAATTGGATATGGTGATGGTTGCCTGACACATTTGCTGGAGCATACTCTTGGATGGATTAATGTGTTGCAAACACATGCAATATTACATGATGCTTTCGGTCGATTCTACGTCAAACATTCACTTGACAGAGGATATTCTTATGCTTTCCCCCGTTTCATGACAACGAAATTTAACAAATTGTCACCTCTAAGTGGACAATTGTCTGGTTTGTGGTACTGTGTGTTGAACAGAATCGTTATATAAGCATATTGTATGAAAGAGCGAAAAAGCATATTCAGCTGGAACCATATTTCAGGTGAATTAACAGAAGATCAGGTAAATGAATTAAAAGCCTATTACCACACATATCACAGAAAGTGTTGGGCTCATAAACAGGCTGTTAAACGGTTCAAAAAATGGAAATTACTGGGGAATTCCTTGTCCATCATCTTTGCAACTGGGGGTCTCGCCACAAGTGTGGCAACAGGTGGTGTTAGTTTGGTAGCCATCAGTACAGCAGCACTTTTGATACAAGGGTGGATGAAGCATAAAAACCTAGATTTGAAAATCCAGAATTGCACATATGCTTATCAAAGCTATCAACATCTACTCAATTCAATAAAAGACAAGTTGAGAAGTGGTGATTTTGATGCTTCAAGTATACAAATCTCAATGAAGAATATCGATGATTATGTGACTGACAATAGTCCAATTATTGATAAGTACCTACTGAAATATGATGAAAAATTCACTGCTTGATAATACTAATAATCTTATCAAATCTCAACAATAGAATCTCAACCCAATATCGATCATAAAATCCAAGCGTCTTTTTTGATCTAGTAACTATTATTTTATCAAATGGAAGATCAAGCATTAAAAATATTTGCTTAAGCATAAATTTCGTACTTATCATCCTTTTACGATTCTTATTCACCAAAGGAAGGACAGTGTCTATCTCTTGGAATATTTTCAATATTTTGCCTTTATCTTTTACAGAAATTTGAAGTCCATTCTTACAACATATACCATTTATCACATTTTCAATATGGTACTTCCGATGATATACAGATTTTCGCCGTATTTTATACATATTATTATGAAAGTCAACGTACTCTTTACAATAGTCATAGCTGTGGACTGAACCGCAATTTAGACAAACATTTTCACCATCATCGTTAAACATTTTCTGATTATCACAGCAAGGTGCTTTCACACTTTTAACAACTTTGACCAATAGCTGATCACAAAAATAACATGACAATTCTCCCATATTCTTTAATTCATTGTGGATTACTGAATTACAACTCATTCTATAATATTATGTGATATTTTATTTTTATGTAACCATCGGATGGTTCCACGTGAGAAATAATAGCTATAGGCGATGACTCATTCCCTGTTTTCCGAGAATGTCACGCTTGGTGATTTTTCCGAGAATGTCACGCATTTTATGAAGTGTGCTGACCTTGGTTCCATCAGATTGAACAACTATAGATTCCATCAAATTAAATAACTATATATTCCATCAAATTAAATAACTATATATTCCATCAAATTAAATAACTATATATTCCATCAAATTAAATAACTATATATTCCATCAAATTAAATAACTATATATTCCAGAATACGAGACCAGAAGGCAGTAGTATAGTGTTTGGGGAAAACGAGATCAATTGATTTCGTACCCCCAAACACTATACTACTAACGACAGCGAGTGGAGTAGAAACATAAATCTTCGCACCGACTTGCCTTTCGATCAACCTACAGGTCCAAGAATTGAGCTCGAGGAAGACATGAAAGCAGTGGATTTTTTTTAGTTATATTTTACCGATGCTGTGTGGAATCATATCGTTGACCAGACCAATTTATATGCCGAACAAAAGAGAGGGCCTGAGGAACGATCAATCTGGTATGCACTGACAGTGGATGAGTTCAAGGCTTGGATTGCTCTAACACTGAATATGGGTATTGTGAAGAAACCATCACTGCGCCTTTACTGGAGTACGGAGGCTGTTTTCAAAACTCCGTTTTTTCAGCGGTGATGGCAAGAGACAGGTATTTCCAAATAATGAGATACCTTCACTTTGTTGACAACCGTGAAGAAGTGAAAGACAAAAATGCACCTGGCTATGATAAGCTTTTCAAGGTAAGAAAATTACTAGATCTCCTACTGCCAAGATTCGTAGAGGTTTACAGCCCAGAAAGAAATTTATCCATCGATGAAACCCTCATAAAATTCAAGGGTAAGATTTACTTTCGCCAGTTCATTCCCATCAAGCCAGGCCGCGTTGGAATCAAATGTTTCACTCTTGCGGAGGCAAGTTCCGGCTATGGACTTGTCAGCAAAGTATATACTGGCAAAGAAAATGGAGTGGTACAAACAGATCTTGGAAGAAAAGCAGTTATGGGCCTAATGGAATCATATCTTGACAAAGGCTATAAACTCTACATGGACAATTATTATAGATCAGTACCATTGTTCCAGGACCTTGAAGGGCGAGGCACACTTGCCTGTGGAACAGTGCGGTCAAACAGAAAAGGGCTTCCAAAGGACATAACAGATGTTCACAATGAAGAAGTCAAAGCATTGAAGAGAGGAGAAAGTGTTTATCGACAGAAAAACACAATTACATGTGTGGGCTGGAAAGATAGCAAAATGGTCTACATGCTGGCAACTACTCCACTTAGTCCAACAAGCAATGTAGAGGTGGAAAGATCTGTGAAAGTGGGAAACAAATGGCAGAAGACAGCTGTCTCTCAGCCATCAGTCATTTCTGATTACAATCAGAACATGGGGGGTGTTGACCTGTCAGATCAGAGGGTAACCACATATGCACGCCTGATGAAAGGATCTGTGTGGTATTATAAAATATTTTTTTACCTTTTGGAGCTTAGCATTTCAAATGCACAAATTCTAATGGCTAAGTCCTTTAGAAATGCTCCCAAAATGCTTGCATTCAGAAAGGCTGTTGTGGAACAGCTGGTGAATGGGAGGACATTTCGGTTGACCGAACGAGACCCAGAACCAGCAGCTCCTATCCCTCATTTCCGCTTCAATCGAGACCACTTCCACTATCCCACTGCACACAGCAATAGATTGGCCTGCAAAGTGCACATTCAACGGGTTGATACCCAGTATAGCTGTGCAGTCTGTGGTGTCCGCATGTGTCCTCATCCATGTTTTATGAGGTATCACACAATGGAGGACTACTATTTCAACGACGAAAGCAGGCAAGGACCAAGAAGACTGTCAGAACCTCGTGGAAGACCCAGCACTACCCCAGGAAGGCCAAGAGAACTGCGTCGCAACTCACAAAATTAAACACTTGGGACATTTATTACTCTTCCAGAACATAATAGTTTTTATCTTAATCCTATCATAACAACAGCATTAATGATAACAAATTATATAATTTAAATTCAAATTCAAAGTTTTTGTAATAATGATCCTTTCACTTTTGCTTTATAAAACTAAAATAAATACTTATTTTATGCATGTAATTGATAATTTTTTTATCGTTTAGGCTGCAAATGGCATATATCCTTTCTTGAAATACATTTTATTCATAAATAGTAAAGAAAACAAGAGATAAAATGTGTATTTTTAAGTTTTTTACCTTTTTTGGGCCATTTTTCCATATTTGGTCAAATAACGTCATCGCATATGACGTCATAAGTGACAGAGATCGTTATCAACACAAAGTTTTTTTCATAACGTTTCTAAAAATATATATTTTGTACATGCTTAGGCCTATATTAAAACAGTGAAAGCCGTTTGAATTGTTGGCATCAATATTTTAGGAAAAAAATAGTGACCCCCTTAGGATCCTAAGGGTTAAAAAAGTGATTGGTAGAGAAATGGTAAAATGCCCCTCGGTGGGTTTTCATTTTCTGTTCCTCTGCAGCCTCTGCGCCGCAGAGTGCGGTGCGTTATTGTGGTTCGATAGTTAATTGAATGACATCCAATTTAATTTGGAATTATATTCTCGTCTCGGCTGAAAGCAACGTCTTTATGATCATCCTAACAGATGAACAGATGAACAGATGAACTTCTTCCAGCTTATGAAAACATCACTTTAAACAGACTTCAAACACCATAAGGTACTTAAAAATGCCTTTGTACAGCTTTTGGTTGATTTGGCTCATTGGGTGCCCCTTGGCTTTGATGCGTACCGTGAAGGAATTTAAAACTCTTTAAAAGCAGGTCATCCGTATTTTACAGGCGATTACCTACTTGACGTCAAGGATAATTCCAGAAAAAACATAAGCGTCGCAACTTGGCGCGCGCGCGTGTCTTTCTCTCGCCCCACAATCCATCGCCGAAATTAGAGACCACTCGCAGTCTAGGATTAGAAGCGTATCATCCCAGTATTATTTTTGGTATGTTTGAAAGATAACAGTAAAAAGTTTACTTTTATGGAAAAAAGTGAAAATTTTTTACCCTGAACGTGCACGGTAACGTTAACTAAAGTCGATCGAGTAACCCGGATAAACGCAAATATATGTATCTATCGCGCCGCCATATTTGTTTTCCCGTTCTTCAAATCTCGCAGTGGCCAGACACCCCTCGCGAGGGAAACTGATACGTTTTGGGTTAGCCTCCCACGCAATCGTTTTTAAGGGAGTCGTACTTCGCGTTCTCCCCACGAGACTCCCCTAAAAACGACCGCATGCGAGACTAATTCTAGGTCACCTGGGAAACAATGCTATTTCGGCTGACGTGCGTGAGTCATTAGCAAAACAGAGCATAAAATAGTTGCCATCGCATAATAAGCATCTGGATTATACCGAAATTGTATTATATTCTGGACCGTCTGCCATTACGGTTGCTGCAACACAATATTCATCGCCTTGTTGAGGGACACGAGTTGAATCATATTTGTGAAGTATTATTGCCCGATCCTGTGATCTTGGCAATGGTCAATTATTTGGCGAATATTCAGACTGCTTCAGCATAAACGGCTTAAGCGATCACAAGTTTAGACTTTATGGCTCACTGAAGCATCATGCAGAGATTGCACGAGTTATTCAGAATTGTGGCCAAAATTTCGGAGTTTTCTCGCGTAGCCTGATCGAAATCATCATCCTCACAGATCTTCTAAGATAAGTTAAAAAAGTGATTGGTAGAGAAATGGTAAAATGCCCCTCGGTGGATTTTCATTTTCTGTTCCTCTGCAGCCTCTGCGCCGCAGAGTGCGGTGCGTTATTGTGGTTCGATAGTTAATTGAATGACATCCAATTTAATTTGGAATTATATTCTCGTCTCGGCTGAAAGCAACGTCTTTATGATCATCCTAATAATGAATGAAATGAATGAAACTTTATTGCATGAACACTCCCCTGAGGGGCTTTTCCGTGATCAATACATCATGAAATTTAATGTTTGCTTAAGATCCAAATCAATAATTAGTCCATGTTTCTCATAAATTACTTGATATACATTATATTTGGCGGGTTAAGAGCGGTATAGCGCAGGCGGCCACAGCTTTGCCGTGTTCCACGACGACTCGTGCAACGTTGCTTCGATGGAAGCAGCAGTAGTGATGAGCCACAAAACCGCTGAAGTTTTGAGTTGAGTTCAGTATAATGATAGAGCGGCGACAATACAAACAATCGCAACATAAAACTACTGCGTAGTACCCCAGATCACTGATCAGCGAACATGAACTCCGATTCAGACCCATGTACCAAGCATTCGCTTTCCAGCCGATATCCCAGGTGAACCGAGTGGGTAGTGCTATCAGTAATAATTGGTGGAATACTCACCTTCCCATTCAATTTCGAACTGTTCTTTCCATCTCGAAACATAACAAAAAGTTAAAGTGGCACTCGAATACACAACACTAAGCTGTCACGTGATCAAAATGCGCGCGAAAGAGGGAAGCCTAAACTATTCTTACTGAGCCTTACAGGTCCTTTTTGGGCCGGAAAATTTATGTGGGAGCATGGCCATTCTGAAATATGGGAGGATTTAAGACATGAGAAACTTAAGATATGGCTTCCGTCCGCCGCATGATCACCGCACTCAAAGCCTGAAACCATTGTTTCGAAAGAAAACACTGAAGTTTCCGGCTTGTGCAAAAAAATCTGCAATTCACCAATGAATAGTCAGCATAAGTTAATAATTGGTTCCTAAAACCATGTCACTCTTCGGTTCTACAGTTGTGAGGCAGCAGCCGTTAAACAGTCAATCGAGTCCCGGGTAAGAGCTAAGCTGTTTGGGTTTGTTTTATCAATGCAACAAACGACGAGTACCTGTGCATATAGGCAGGTGAACGAAGAACCAGCTAAGGAGTGTAAAAATCACTAGTCTTCCTTCGTGTGTCTCAATCAATAGCCCTAGAAGTTCTGATTATAACCAGTTCAAAACCGGTTAAGAGCGTCTTTGTCAGTGTGACATTCTAGTCCGTGCGACATTCTAATCAGGGCCACTCTATGAAACATCAGATGATAACTGTGAAATTGGTTGATCTTACCTTAAATCAAGTATACAAGAAAGATTTTTCAGGAAGGAAGGCTTCCAATCTCGTATAGTGCTGGCCAGTTAAAGAACACGCCGTCGAAAACATTCCGTGCTACTTATACTTTCGGCTGTGTTTCAGTTTTCAAGGAAATTATAAATTAGCGATTACTTCCTAGTCCATGGCTTGAAGGCTGAAACATGATGAAACGAAAGAAATAGAAACCTGATTCGGTTGGCCTGTTTCCTTCCTTCTTTCCATCTTTCTTTCTTTCTTTCTTTCTTTCTTTCTGTCTGTCTGTCTGTCTGTCTGTCTGTCTGTCTTTCTTTCTTTCTTTCTTTCTTTCTTTCTTTCTTTCTTTCTTTCTTTCTTTCTTCCCATTCTCTCTCTCCCTCTTGGTTTCATTTTCCTAACAGATAGGACGATGCAGCGGGGACGATGCAGCGGGCACGCGCGCAGCGACGCCGAAAACGATACGGCTATATGCGTAAAGCTGTAGTGACGTTGTTCCGGTGCTGTATCTACTTATGACGCACGAAAACCCACTCGAGGCATCTCAAGTTATAACATTTGCCGAATTATTCGCATATTTTTATTGGTCGTTACTCCATGATCAAAAAGCACGTCTGATCAAAAAGAGGACAGAGTCATAAATTGCGTCATTGACATTTTTCGTTCCTGCTTTCTAAACTAGCGGGGGAAAATTCTGAAAATATCGAGGAGTTTATTCCAGACTTGTAGTGGGAAGACGAAAAAAAGTGTGCTGAAGCTGTGGACAGGTACGAACGTAAAGGAAAAAATCCTAGAGCAGTTAGAGTCAAGCGCATTTTGCCTCAGTCCTTTTTTATGAAATAAACAGATTCCGTCAGTTGCCATGGTTCTTCATAATAATAGATCCCAGAAGGCCTTGATCAAACCGCTAAGTCTTCCCGCCTCACCTTTTTGACGTCACTAGCGATGCATCACCGAACATGGCAAACTATTTATTAACCAAATCATAACTATAACTATTGCAGCCTGAGTAGAGGTTTTCTTAAGTCCTCTGTATGTTTCATGGACATGTTCGTGTAAGAAGTGTACATGAGTAAAAGACACACCTAAGCGAAGCAGTTAAACACAAGTACACTCTTCCGGCTTTATTTCGAGGTTTGGGAGCGTAATCGGTAACAATGATTACCGGTATCAGGTCACTATTTCGTGACTTTCATGGACGAAATCCCATGACTGCGAAACCCGTGAGTCAATTTAGATTTAACGGCTATACTACTTCAGACTTGTTAAGAAATACAACCGGCGGCGAATGAGAAAGTTTCAGGAAACATTTCTTACCTTAACTTATGCATAAGTAAATATAGCGGGAACGCTGATTTTCCAATGTACGAGCCATTGTACATCGCACATTATCAATTTTTAAAACTATGTAATAACGCCGGTAATGAAAAACATACATCTTACCTTACAAACTGTTGTAACGCATTCGGCTAGCCGTCCGAAAGCGAAACAAAATTTGAGCGTCGAACTAAAAGATGGGCTTTCAGGAGCACCCAACGACAAGTTTCGGTAGATATCTGTTCGGTGGAGGGTAGTTCGCTAGGGCTTTCGGCGTCGATTAAAGAGTGCACTCTGATTTTCGTAACTAAAACGTGGCCTAAAAGATTCGTAATTGGGAAATCATAGCCCCAGAGTTTCCGGAAAGGTCATAATTGCTGTTTTTGGCAATCAAAAACGTCAGCTAGCATTTTCGGAAAGAAAATAGTTCCCTAGTAGCTTTCTGGAAAGTTCATTTCAGCTTGCATTTTCTCAAAGGAAGATTTTGTTCATTTTCGGGCAATTAAAATTTCAGCTAGGGAATCCGAACAGATGAACTTCTTCCAGCTTATGAAAACATCACTTTAAACAGACTTCAAACACCATAAGGTACTTAAAAATGCCTTTGTACAGCTTTTGGTTGATTTGGCTCATTGGGTGCCCCTTGGCTTTGACGCGTACCGTGAAGGAATTTAAAACTCTTTAAAAGCAGGTCATCCGTATTTTACAGGCGATTACCTACTTGACGTCAAGGATAATTCCAGACAAAACATAAGCGTCGTGAAAGTAACATTAACCTCGGAGCTTAAGCAAAGAGGACGGGAACGGCAACGAGAACGCCACAAAACGATTGGCTTAATGAGCAAAAACAATTGCTCTGCACGTGCGTTTTACATTTTGGTACATTTCTTTGCCGTCCTGAAACAACAACGTGAAATTACCAAGTTTTTTTATGTTTTCTCGAGAACGTGAACCCATGACGGCAAATTTTCTTTCTTTTTCCTGACTTTGACGCCGTTCGTAGTAATTTAGCCCCTGTCGAATTCGCCAGTATTTTCATTCCAAGTTAGACAAATTGGAATGAACGCGAAAGAATTAAAATAGCGAGAAGTTAGATTTTGAAATGACGTTTTGGTTGCCGTCGTCTTCTTCATCGTCGTCGTCAGTGCACATTTTACTGTCAAGATTTATGAAGTGGTACTTCAAAAATATACCAGACAGAATCAAATATATGCATTAAACAGAACGACATGTTCTACCAGTTAACAAATTCGTTTTTCGAAAGTTGATAATCAAACGTAAACACGGAACTCTGTATGCATCAGTGAAACTCTTTGCATCGGTTTCATGTTCAAGCAGTTCACTTCCTCTGATTCCGGCTGATTCCGGGTGTCCTTCGAGCTGTTTCCAGTAAAGCGAGCTAGAATTGTGGGACTGATGCCATAATCGCTGCCTCATCCACACAAATGCGTTTTCACACGTTTCCATTTTCATCTCGCCGAAAATGTAGCAGATGAATAAGTTCGGATTAGGCATGAAAACTGGTACTGTGCATCAGGCGAAAAGCGCATGATTCACACCCTTAAAAACCCAGATGTTTCTCTATACCAATATGTTGTGTGTTGGGGTTCGATGTACTACTGTAGAGTACGCAGTGAAGACGAGTGATGCGCTTCACACAACTGCTTTATTAATCTCTAACTTAAATGCTATTTACAATCATTGATATATATAGTGGTATAATCACATGATTGCGTTTAAGGTACGCTGTCCAATGATAATGGGTTACCTCATGACTAATGTATTCATAACTAAAATAGTAACTCTAGTGACGAACACTAAACTATATCTGCAATTGTATAAAAGTCTTTAAGTGGCTGACATTCATGACAGTGGATAATTCCCGATGTTATCCAAGATTCGAAGCCTTGAGGAGAGCATCTTTGCGGGCATTTAAAACAACCCTTCTCCACCTCCGGGGGTACTCTCTCTTACGGGCTATATAGGTATGTGCGCCCCCAAAGGGTATGTTTTTTAGCTGTTTTGGTCTGAAATAGGGTATCGATTTTGGCCATTTTGGTCTGAAATAGGTTATGGTTTGTGCACTATAGTCTTGATTGAATTAGATATGTTTTTTCGAAGAAGCTACTTCTTCATCATTAGGTGATAAGACCATCGACAAAAGCCCTTCTTTTTTGTCTTTTAATTGTGTTTACGCCAACCGTGTACGTGAAATACGTCTGAATTAGGGTATCGAATTTTTGGTCAGGTCTGAAATAGGGTAGGGAAAATCGCAGATTTTGGTTTGAAATAGGGTAAGGGTTTCAGGAGGCGGGCCACACACCCCCACCCAAATTTTGCTGGGAGTACTCCTCGGGTCTCTACCCCAAATCCTTGAATTTTTAAATATTGTGTATACAGTAACAGGGCCCGTATGAATGAGTGACGCATATCAGGAAAATGCTGCAGTCATAACTATATGTCAGACACAAAAATGTATTCAACTTCAACTATTCAATTCAAGTTTCAATGGTTCATAAAAACAAATTAATTGCAACATTGACAAAAATCCACAGTTAACTAATTTGCAGGTGGAATGGTAATAACTACGAGGCGTGCATGCACGTAAACAATCACAGACTTTAAGTTGTATTACTTCATGATCAGCATGCGTATCGAGCAAATATAAGGAGAGACAGAGACGTGTAAGACAAATTCGCGAATAAAGTAAAGTTGAAATGCACCGCGTCATTAATTTGAATTTCACGTATCTGGCCACTCCCCAAATTAGGGCTTGAATCGTAGCGATCCTTCCTCAAATATTAGTGCCCCATCCCCCTCTTCCACCACCACCACCACCAATAACAAATGATCGGCGCCTAATTTCATTGGTCTCAGCAAAGGATAGAAAATAACCGAGCAGTCGGTCGACTGACTGGCACAAAAGGTACGTTTGGACAAGAGCGTGGAAAAGGAATCAGTGTGGACCTTGGACTTGCCTTCACAAAATTTCGTAGCAGCTGTCGATTGAATAGAAATACTGCCTACGATAAGATTTCTAAAGATCTTTAAAAGGAATGAGCTCTAACGACAAATAATGAAAATAACCTTGTTACGATCCAGAAAACTTATTAGGCTCGATTTCCGCCGCTCACTCCGGGTCCGGAGTATTCTTTCGGGGTGATCGTGGGCTCATTTTCTGAAACAGCGACAGGTAATCGAGACAAGACAATTATCACATATGCAAAACCTGAACATCTAGCTGGAAAGGTCAGAATCTAACAATATTCATCCCCCTCCCCCCGGAAATTAGCAATGAAACTGAGGAGAGATGGTGAAGTATTTTAACTGATTTATTATCACTGGAAACCACTGTGCAGGTCTATATCAAGGTGCAAATGAAGGTATCACCCGCTTCAGTTTATGTACGCGTTACTCCAGTTGATACCTATACCTGAGTTGATATTACTTTCGAAGTCGAAGGCTTATGTTTGTCTCAAAGATCCGTGGCAAAGATGAGGAGTTCACAAACATCGATAAGTGGTTGAAAGAATAGTAAAATACATTGAAATTCTCACCGAAGGATTTTTCTCTTTTCTCGTACTAGTTAATTACTGCAAAACGTTTCTAATTCCTCATCCTCTCATGACGAGGAAGTGAATGATCATCAAACAAAGAACTTTAAAATTAAACAACATTCAAACAGAAGACCTTTTGCTTACCATTAAAATAAGGTTTAAGACGTACACATAAGTCCTGCTTTGCGGGTATCTTTGCAGCTGAAGACGGGGAAAGAGCAAATACAGCTATACGATGTACAGACGTGCTGCGCAAGGAATGTGAGATGGTGTGACCTTGCTCATCAACTTCTCATGCTATTTTAGATAGACAATCATCCAATCAGAGTTCGATTATAGCTTCAAGGAAGACTGAGCGAATACACTACTACTACTACTACTACTACTACTACTTTTAATGATGATGATGATGATGATAAGGAACTGATAGGAACTGAGTTCTTCGTTCGTTAGAGAAGTTCGACCGTGGTGGACTGGCGTGGAGTCTTTTACTTAAACCTTTGGTAGGAAAGTATAAAACGGGATATTCAATGTAAATTATTACTTTCATGATTTGAGGTTGACATTTGTTTCTTTTTTAGCAGCATAAGTATTATTCTGTGAAAGTAGTTGCTGTAAATATGCGTAAATGAATGATTCATTCTAAAAAAAATTGAAAATAATTACGATACATACGATACATTTTGAGGAAGGTACTTTTTGTCTGAAGTCTTTGTTGTAGCTTGACAGACGTGGAATATGCTATCTCGTGTACCAAAAATACTCCTCAAAATCTAAAATAATACTGCTTTAAGTCTAAAATAATAATGATAATAATAATAACAAGAGGCTACAATTAGCCTAAACTCGGGCTTGCAAAAAACAGTATTGTATCCCTAACTTAGCGCGAAACAAAAGAATAGAGGGAAGTCTGTCTTTCTTACATCGGACGCATTGTGTTTAGCTTGTGTTGGAGTCTATTTCTTTAGGCCCCTATCAACATATATTCCTCTAAAATACAGCTCAACCATTGAGAACAATAATTTTAACACTTGTAAAAAATATTTCTAAAAGAACAAGAAAAAGAGAAACAGAAAAAGTAAAGCCCGTGATATATACCACTAAAAGACATCGAACCCGGGTTAGCTGCGTCACAGGCAGGAACAATGACCTTTAGGCCACAGAGGCATATCGTTTTGCAAGGTGATAAAAATAGTGTATTGATTCCAAAAAAAAAAACTAGGCACACTTGTTTTCGCTTCGATGGATAATTGTTTGAGAAAGGAAACACTTATCGAACGATGTAGGATTTTTTCGCATAAACGTTAATGGAGTCTCGGTGAAATGAGAGTAGAAAATTAATTAGCAGAGTGAAACTGTTTACAAATACGTCAATCCAGGGTCATTTGAAATACAAGAAAGGAACGTTTCAGGACAGTTTCAAGTGACGCTAGTACATTTGTAAAAACTAATCGCTAATCATTCAAAAATTAAAATCCAGAAATTGAGATATTGTGGGAATACCTGTCAAAGTCTCAGGGGTGTGTGATATCCCGTACTTGAGTTATTCAACAAAATGTACATCTCAATG
The DNA here is from genome assembly GCA_016490735.1 of Pachyseris speciosa. Taxonomy (NCBI): domain Eukaryota; kingdom Metazoa; phylum Cnidaria; class Anthozoa; order Scleractinia; family Pachyseridae; genus Pachyseris; species Pachyseris speciosa. The sequence goes on from JAEMWC010000436.1 coordinate 25,904, forward strand.
GAGCGGTTACGGGGAACACAGCAATCCATCTGGAGTTAAATTTTGGTCATGTTAAAAGCTTTCTTCTCGCTGTTGAACTTGCAAACATTCGTATAGACACTTCTCTTAACATATTAGTTGTTCAGACTTCAAAGACACAAGGTGAATCGACGTTTTCCGATACGTGACAACAGGCATCGTTCTTGCTGTTGATATGAGATTTACACTTCCGAATCACTCGGCCGAGAAAGGTCAAACTCCCTTTGTCTGTAGTCTCTATTTTTGGCGCTCCCCTCGCGTCGCGTCTCCTCGCAACTTCGCGCGCTCACGTGTCTTTCGCCCGCCCCACAATCCATCGCCAAAATTAGAGACTACTCGCAGTCTACAGTAGCCTCCCACGTAGTCGTTTTTAGGGGAGTCGTATTTCACCTCCTGTGAAATACGAGTCCCCTAAAAACGACTGCGTGGGAGGCTAAGTCTACAGAAGCAGACACGAGGAAACACGGCAGTCCATCTGGAGTTAAGTTTACTCATGTTAAAAGCTTTCTTCTCGCCGTTGAACTTGCAAACAATCGCATAGACACTTCTCTTAACGTATTGTTTGTTCAGACTTCAAAAGACACAAGGTGAATCAACATTTTCCGATACGTGACAACAGGCATCACTCTGTTAAAAATAGTTATATAATATATTTTTTTTTAATAACAAAAAAAATTTATTTAACAATTCATCCAATATTTACAAAACAATAAATAATTGCAGAATTATTAAGTTACAAACTTAATAATAATAATAATAATAATAATAATAATAATAATAATAACAACAACAAGAGGCTACAATTAGCCAAAACTCGGGCTTGCAAAAAACAGTATTGTATCCCTAATTTAGCGCTAAACAACAGAATGGAGAGAAGTCTGTCTTTCTTACATCGGACGCATTGCGCTTAGCTTGTGTTGGAGTCTATTTGTTTAGACCACTATCAACATATGTCCCTCTAAAATTACGAAATTGCTTTACAGCTCAACCACTGAGAACAATAATTATAACACTTGTCAAAAATATTACTAAGAGAAGAAGAAAAAAAGAAACAAAACAAGAAGAAAAAAAATAAAAAGTCCACCATACATGCCACTAGTAAAACTCGAATCCGGGTTTAATAGCTGTATGCGTCACAGGCAGGAACAATGACCTCTAGGCCAGAGAGGTTCTTCTTAATGTATTCGATAAAAATAGTGTATTGATTCTAAGAAAAACTAAGCACACTTGTTTTCGCTTCGATGGATAATTGTTTGAGAAAGGAAACGCTTATCGAACGATCTTGGATTTTTTCGCATAAACGTTAATGGAGTTTCGGTAACATGTGTGAAGAAAAATAATCAGCACAGTGAAACTGTTCACAAATACGTCAATCCAGGGTCATTTGAAACATAAGCGCCGGGTCACACTAAGCGAAATTTTGGTATTTTCTAATTTTTGGCGGTCAAATGTTTGGTGGACAGTTTTCAACTTCCAATTTTTGGCCTTGGTCGCATTACACGAGGTTTGCATTTTTCAAACTACTTTGATTGACAACAACATCAATCCAAACCAGCTGGGTAAAATGACCCTCCTTCTCCTGTTACATCAGTATCGTCGTGATATGATTTTATTTTCGGCCTTCGGAATTTTCTGTACATTACCAGATCACCATTGCAGTTTAGTACTACTGTTGATGCGCTATAAAAAGGCGTTTCTGCGAATAGTTGCTGGTTACAGAAAACGCAGATGTCCCTTAAATAGTCTGAATAGACGTGCAGTTTACGAAAGGTTCTATGGTCTTCCACATGCTGAATACTGTGATTCATAATCTTTTGAATGGTAGATGGAGGAGGCATCATTCATCGGTTCGTGTCTGCTTCTTTGCAGTGTATATCCATAGACCCCTATCAACATATATCCCTTGAAAATTGCTTTACATCTCAACCATTTATAGCTTACAATGATTATTACACTTGTAAAAAATATATTGAAAAAAAAAGGTGTTTTTAGCAAAGGCGGTGAAGCAGACCGCTAGGCCACAAACATTCAGCGTAGGTAGTTAGTTAAAAATAGTTTACTTATTCCGAAATGACCATTATTAGTTAACGCTTGCACAGAAACTAATAATAATAATAATAATAATAATAATAATAATAATAATAATAATCTTTATACAGACAGGGTTCGTTCATCAACGACATGGTTTTCAGAACGGCCCTGTTAAAGAAAAATAAATGCAGAGAACGACCTTATAATTTCTAAAATCGAACTATAATTATAAGGGAAATTGTCAGTCTTTTTCTTTCTTTCTTTTATCTAACGGTAGTTTGCTTGTTTCGCGAGGCAGCAATTGTCAGTCGGAGAGTAGTTCTGTTTTCCTTTTGAATGAATCGATCTAAAAATGCAATATGTACTCATATTTGCTTATTTGTTACCTTGATTGGCATTTCAGCGATACGGTCCTTATGGATTCTAGAATTAATTCTAGAATCACTATACTCCTTTCACATCGCTGGTTTCAAGTATCATTCCAATTTGACGGAGCATCGCGTGAGGCATGACAGAATGTTTAAACGGGGATCACTGAATCTTGTTTTTTTCTTGACCGTCTTCAGATAACGGCTAATTATCATTCAATTATCAGAAACGAAAAATTTAAAGTCCAATGTACCAGGAGGGACTGAATCACTGTAATACAAGAAACCACAGTCAACATAGCTTCATATCAACAGGCAAAAGACCGAGAGCACTTATGGACAGCAGTCAGTGGCTTGAAGGCCTGGAGGACTGGGGTGCGTTTGTCAAAAGCTCCCGAAAACGTTTCGTGCTCGAAAAACTATTATACGTCCATTAGGTTCATTACCAGAAATTCGATTTCTATTATTTTAAATGATATTTTTAAGAAAGCACGGAATATAAAAATTGAGAAATACAGTGTGCTAGTTTCCCCAAAAAGCTAGAACCAATCTATCGAAACCCGACTTAAAAATACTGTTCGGGCCCGAAACGTTTCCGGAGTTTTGAGAAACACACGCCCCTCTGGTTCGTAATAAGATATACGTCCGACAACACTTTGCCTCGCCAGCTGCTTGCCAAATCATGAAGGTTTCAGAGACTCAAGCCACGAATTGCGGGGAGTATCACAAGTGACATAACCTCGGATCACGCTTTACCCTCACGTGACATTTCAGCTGTCAATCAGGACTGACCACCATTTGAAAAAAACACAAAAGAGCTTAGATTAGTCATCGAAATTGTGCATTGTATTGGACTGAGAGCGTTGCAGGGAATACGTCTGAGTGAGTAAGTACGTAAGTTCTTATGAAATAATTTTTTCGTAAAGGACAAAAGTTTATGACTATCAACTCGACATTTTATTCAGTCAGTTTTGCAGTGATGTAGGAGGGGGATGAATATAACGAATACAAGGTCTACCATTTGGCTTACCCACACGTTCTCTGGATTGCAACCAAAAAAATCAACTGTACCCCTGGTACTTTTCAATACCAACTTTTTATTCATCTTATTCATTTTCCTTTTTTGACCATGTTTCTCCTAAATCAGGTGGATTCCCAAATTTGCTCAGACGAAGGGTTAGCATTAAGAAGAGTAGCTTTTTTTATTTCTTTTTTTCCTCCCATCTAATCGAATGACATCCAATTTAATTCGGCCTCATTTTCGTTTGCTACAACTCGTCTCAGCTGAAAGCAACTTCTTCATAATCATGAAAATAAAAGATCCAAATCAATAATTCATCTATGAAGCCACAGCTTTGCCGTGTTCCACGACGACTTGTGCAACGTTGCTTCGATGGACGCAGCAGAAACGATGAATCCCAAAACCGCTGAAGTTTTGAGTTGAGCTCAGTATAATGATAAAGCGGCGACAATACAGAATATCGCAACATGAAACTACTGCGTAGCAATCCTGATCACTGATCAGCGAACATGAACTCCGATTCAGACCCATGCACCAAGCATTCGCTTTCCAGCCGATATCCCACGTGAGCCGAGAGGGTAGTGCTATCAGTAATAATTGGTGGAATACTCACCTTCCCATTCAATTTCGAATTGTTCTTTCCATTTCGTAACGCAACAAAAGGTAAAAGCAACGTGGCACTCGAGCACACAACACTAAGCTGTCACGTGCTCAAAATTTGCGAGAAAGAGGGAAGCCTAAACTATTCTTACTGAGCCTTACAGGTCCTTTCTGGGTCGGAAATTAATGCGGGAACATGGCCATTCTGAAATATGAGAGGATTTAAGACATGAGAAACTTAAGTTATGGCTGCCGTCCGCCGCATTTCCCTTATTAATTTTTTTCATCAAATCACTTCATTAACATCCAGGTTTATTGCCCCCTTAAGGGGGGACCAACTTTTTCTCTAAAATCAAACTAACTCATGCAACTCGTTGCCATGAATTATGACAAAGACAATGATGTCTGAGTCTGTTTTTGCCAACAAGCTTTTCTCAGATGTCTTTAAGAGTGCTTCCTCGGTAACAATAAATGAGCAAAAGCACTTAGTCAGGGGAGGCAAGAAACAATTTTTTACAAATTGTGTTTGCATTGATCTATGCTGTGAATCTGAACTTTTGGACTGACTCTAGTTATTTGCTGAGTGAAAAATCTTCAAAGTTTTACTTTGCCAAAAATGGCTGTTTTTGGCCTGTACCTACCATCAATCTTTGGAATGTTATGAAAGAACAATTCAACAGATTGGCTTTCTTCTGGTCCATTAAATAGAAGGTTTGTCTATCTTAAATCTGAGCCCTAAAATGCTGGTAAAGGTAAAAGCATGGAAAGTAAATAATAATTACCGACTACAAATTCCATGCCAGTTTCAAATTTCAAACCGGCATAGTGTCAAGAAAAAATTGCTGTGGTCAGGTTTTGCCACATTTTCCAACAATATCAGTGCAAACGTGTTTGTTACACATGACGCAAAGGGGAAAAAAATCAAACAGTCATCATGACTATGCATTTCTCCAGCAACGTAATAGCATAGAAATGGAATGAAAACAACATCAATTCGATCCTGAATGCTCGAACGCTTCATACATGAGCCCCCGGCTCGGGAGATTGGGCAACCAATCCTCACGCCATCGAACTTGAATAAATTGATTTGATTTGATTTGATTTTGATCAGCTCCAAAATAGTGCAAGAATCAGTAAATGAAAATCTTACCTCGCAAACGAGCGGTCTGGACAAATCTTTTTTCAACTGAATCCTTTATTCAGAGAGTAAACATCGAAAAAGCTCTTCTGCTTCAAAATTAAAGAGGAAGTTTGGAAAAAAAATGGCGAGCAAGACCTCTATCAGCTCCCTTTTTATCAGCAACCTCAATCAAGCAGCCAAACAGCAAGACTCTAACCCTTTTGCATCCTGGGAAATTCCTCATGTCTTTAAGCGGGAAAGACTCCTCCAAAACAATTTACCATTTCCTTTTAAGTATCAAACTAGGCTTCAATCTTGCACCAAAAGTTGTTCGGGCACATTCAGTATTCAATGAAACGAAAGTCAACAGCCAAAAAAGCCATCATGTTTTTTTTATTGATTTTTCTGTGATCCACCTTAAAGCGAATGAGTTACATATTAGCGACGCTTTTGCTGGGTGAGTTACAGCTGAATGCTACGTTTTTGTCACGTTTTGACCTTTTCTCCTTATTATATTCTCGAGATTTCATGCAATCCAAAAACGCCATCATAGTTTTGTAGTGTCTAACTCCATAAATAACTCTGAATTTTTGGGTGATTTTTAGAGTGTTGATGAAGAAGAAGAAAAGGGGCGGGGGGAGAGTGATTTAAGGGAAGATGAGAAAATTGCAAATTGTAAGCTGATTAAAAATTAAATTTTAACGTTTAAAATTAATGGACAAACGCCAAACAGTTCGCCCTCAACCTGACGTGCACTCGCATTGTAGTGGACTGTCTGAGTGTTTGTGTATGCCTTATTTTCCCTTTAAATTTCTTCATCAAATCACTTCTTATTTCATCAATATCCAGGTATAACGCCCCCTTAAGATGGTAGTTGTAGTGAAATTATGACACCAACTGAAAGCTAACCGTTTTGATATCAGCGCTTAACCCTAAATACCCTAAATCAGCGCTAAACCCCAAAACACTGTTCCTTGCAGAACTAAAGCTCTATCCTCTCGGTTCTGTATCTAATAACCTAGATTCTCCTTACGTACACGTTAGTGGATTTCCACAAGTCGGTTGAACGAGGTTCGACTTTTACCGTTTTACGCGCTGAGGCTGTGGGCGATGCCATCTAATGTAAACCTAAACTATCAGCTAGGTCACATGATCTAGTAAACCAGTCGACTGGGAAAAGATAGGAATGTTAACACGTTCTAAACCCTCAGGTAGTATTCTAAAATAGTTTTATTTCGACAAAACTAGCATTTCTGACTGTATTTTTGCCAAAATCACATATTTTGCTTATCGAGTGTAGATAATTTAATAAAAACAGGCGGATTTTACCGAATTCAAAGTAAGGTTTGCAATATTTTTAAACAGAGAGAATATTTTGCCAAATTTTCATACAGTTTTGCAAGGTTACAACTAAAAAATTTTTTTTTCTGGGAATATGCCGCTTGAATTTAAATTCGTCTGTCGTGATACCGTCAAACACAAATTTCCAGAAAGTGACTATGGAAATTTCCAACGTCATTTATAACAAGCAGAAAATGACCGTGAAAATTTCCAACGTCATCTATAACAATCAGAAACTGACGGTGGAAATTTCCAACGTCATTCATAGCAAGCAGAAACAGACCATGAATTTCACCCAACGTTAAACCCCTTTTGTTCTTTTTAAGAACCGCCGTTTTTCCGTAAATTACAACTTACTGGAGAAGACGTGTTTCAAGTTTTTCTTGAATCAACAATTTAGAACGACATGGACATCAGTAAGAAATTTTTTGCGATTCAGTTAAGGAGTACACATCGGCGGTAATCTTCGTAATAACGGTATTCTGCACCTGAAAAAGAACGTAAAATTAACGTCAATAGGTGTTTGTAGTTGAGGGCTTCCAGAGCAAGCGACTGATTTTGCTGGATTTTGGTGAGTCTGTTCAATCCTATTCCTTTGTGGAATAGGTGATAAGGAGTAAAATTTATGGAACCGTTACACCCTCTATTTACAATTCTAACTAAACACAGGACTAAGCAAGGATAAAAAGCATGTCTTCGAGTCATGTTTAACATTTGAGTCATTTGTCGGTCACTATGCAGAGACAACTGAAATTTCATAGGAGGCAAACTGGTTGGAAAAAAATGGCGTGCACACGGACAAAATAACCGTCTTCACTCATGAAGTGAGCTACCCAAATCGATAATTTCAGAGGGCTCTAACCTCAAAGCCCACCAACACTTGAAATACCTCATACCATTATTGTAGCAAGTGGCAACAAAAAGAGTTCTTAGTCGACTTTCCTACCTGAATGGTTTAAGGCATTGTTTACAGACATCTTACTTCGCCGGTTGTCGTCGCTCTGCTTCTTGCTGGTGACTCAGTATTCATGTAGGACTTAGCCGGTAGGGCACATCGGTAGGGCACAGTGTATAGACCTCATCCTTATATTTGCACATTAATTGCATCGGCCAAGATACAGCTGAAGGTATACCGTACCAGTCAGTCTCACGGCATGCTTTCCTTTGACATTGAATATTTATTCAATATGAAATTGTTATCAGAATGAATAATGATGTTGATATCGGTGTGAATTAAAAAGTGACACCTTTCGAATAAACAAATCCTGTATGGTTTTATTAATCTGATACCACAGGTATAGATTGTGTCACGTACTCACTGACTGGATGGAAGTCTTGGCATGAAGTAATCCTAGATTATACATTCACGAAGTCCTAACTTATAACGTATGTCGTAATTTTAATTTTTGTTTTGATGTATGGAAGAATTCGGCTAATGACAGTACAGAAAAAACGGAATTTGTACCACATCCGGTCTTTTCAAAGAAAATTATGCCGACACATTCCTAGTACTTACCGCATTCCTTTGGTAACCGCAGAATAACGGCTCCCAAACCGCCAAAAGGCCACTAGCCGCTCAGTTCAACCGTGAGTCTTCGATAGAAGAACGCCTTTCTGTTTTAACGTGGAATGTTTGAAAACGATGCAAAAGCTACGCTAGGTTATGCGTGGTGCATAGAGTTTATCAAATAGCTACGCTACAGTTGTATAATGAAAGGTCAAGTAAGTGAAACTGTTGTGAAATTTATCGAGCTAATCGTGACAGTGCATTTAAAGTAATGGTTCGCGGCAATCTGATTAGTTTAAAACACTGATTTCCCGGTGATATTACACTAAGTTCGAGCGTACATAGCCAGTTTTAAAATATCTAATGTATCATTTCCTTCTGTATTTGGCTTCCGTTTAGGGAAGAAGCAGATTAGCAATAAAAGATGTCTTAACATGATTTTTGTTGATTTGTCGTTCAGTGCTCGTATTTACCTTGGCAGGCCGTGATTGCAACCGTAGAGAGACTTCGAAGCTCTCGGAAAAGTATTGTCATTCCACAATGTGCGCCGACCTTGTGCGCAAAGTGAAATAACGACAAAAAACAGCACCATTAATAGTTCGCACGTGCACGGGGTATAGTGCGCGGCTATTGCCTCCGAACTCTAACGCAAAGACAATGTTCATGCGTCTGATGCGTTTTGTACTGGTTTGAGGCCATTCTGCAGGATAAATGTTCCTAACTGTACTAAAAAGGGCTTGTTTGCGAAACTAAAACTAAACTGTTGTATAGCTTTCGACTTGATCTTGAAACCTCAGAAATTTCTTTGTGTTTTCTTCACAGGCCATTTTGCACTTTTTCTAATTTCCAAGGTCATTTAGTGTTGAATTAAACAACGTTGGAAATTTCCATGGCCATTTAGTGTTGAAAAAACGACGTTTGAAATTTCCATGGTCATTTGGTGGTAAGAAAAATGACGTTGGAAATTTCAATGGTCATTTGGTGGTGAGAATGGTGGTGATGTTGGTGATGTTGGAATTTTCCAGGGTCATTTTGCGTACTCGATTAACAATTTACCAAAAACTACAAAAAGTGGTCACGCTAAATTATTTAAGGCTATTTCTTGACAGAAATAAACGAATTTTTTCCCGGCCTTGAAAAGTTTTCACAGGTTTTTACAATTTGTGACACTTATTTCTGTATCTGGTAACAATTCAATATTTCTGAATTTCTTGAAACTTAGTTACTGCAAAAACTAGCAGATTTTGTTAAACAAGTTCCATGCCAATGTGCTTTTCCAGAATCCAGGTAACTCTGCTATAAATTCTCGCTATTTGTGACATGCTTAGTTTGATCCAAAGTTGGCAAAAACCATGCATATTGTGTTTTTCTGTAAAAGTGGTATTCGTACCTTGGCATATTTAAACATTTATAGCCCATTTGGTGCAAAATGTGACCTATTTTCTGGCACTTTTTACCATAAAATATCAAACATTCGCCAAAAATGAAGTTTTAGAATACCCCCTGCTGAAACGTCGTTATTATTGCGGGCCCAGTAATGCGGTGAAAGGAAAAGATTATTAATGAAATTACTATAAAAACGTTCACTGGCTAAAAAATTTTAAAAACGAGCATGAGCTCTCGGCTGTCGATCTACGGCCTTCGACGCATAAAAATGGAACGCGAAATGATAAAATATATGCAAGAAAAAGCGAGATAAAAATGATAAGAAGAACAAAAGCAAGGTAAAAATGTGTAAATTAGGCGACTATTGTTTAAAAAGAATGCTGTACTGGTTTGGAATCGGCCATGTGCGAAAACAAACATTGCGAAACATGCATGGTCATTCGACCATCGCATAGATTTTAATAATTCTAGAGTTATCGACAAAGGCTGTTTTCGCATAAGAAAAACTTTGGAGGCTTGGAGCACCTCTGCTACCAAGCATGCTAACAATAATTCTAAGCCGATTCCAAACCAGTACAGGATTCTTTTTAAACAATAGTCACCTAATTTACACATTTTTACCTTGCTTTTGTTTTTCTTATCATTTTTATGTCGCCTTTTCTTGCATATATTTTATCATTTCGCGTTCCAGTTTTACCCGTCGAAGGCTGTAGATCGACAGCCGAAAGCTCATGTTCTTTTTTAAAATTTTTTTAGCCAGTGAACGTTTTTATAGTAATTTCATTATGTCTCATCCTGGCTGCGCTTCAATCTTTAATCGAAAAGATTATTGTCATCATTTCTCAGGAGACGAAAACTTTGTATTGCTCTATCTATCGATCTATCTTCCCACACAGCAACCCTTCATAAGAGGATTATTTGCCGGGTAGTCAGCAGAAAAACAAAACAAAAACAAAAACAAAAACAAAACAAAACAAAAAACAAACAAACAAAAAAACTCTCCTTGAACTAAATTAATGTGTAAGACATGAAATTCGAGAATGAAAAATGTCACTAGTATTACAGTTAATGAACAGGTCTGGCGGGATTTGTTCCATTGTAGAATAGTTCTTGGAAAAAAGAGAGTTGATGGGATCGTGTAGTGCAGGCTATGGGGCGGAAGGAGTGGTTGTGGGTGTGATGTGAACTTCTTAGTAGGGCTCTGGAGTTGGTCTGGGAAATCGGAAGCGACAAGTCCATGGGTTGTTTTGTACAAAAGCACCAAACGTGCGTCACAGCGTCTCTGCTGAAGTGAGCGCCAACCGAGCTCTGATAGCATGTCTGTTACACTAGCTGTCGGATGGTAGCGTGACAAAGCCCACCTAGCGGCACGGCGTTGCACCATTTCCACTCTATAGGCCCCATTGTTTTCGATACCCTGCCTGGGGTCCCAGATGCTTGAGCAATATTCTACTTGGGAGCGAACAAGACTGAAGTATGCCCGTTGTTTAAGTGCACATGACTTGACCCTCAGGATTCGTTTCAGAAACCCTAAGGTACGATTTGCTTTTGCAGTGGCCTTGGTGATTTGAGCATTCCATTTTAGATCGTGAGCCAGTTCAACTCCAAGATACCTTGCACTTTTCACAGATCTAAGAACTTTGCCATGGAGAGTGTAGTCATAAGAGATGACTGTTTTCTTTTTAGATATCCATAGAATTTCACACTTTTCGGGATTAAACTCCATTAGCCAGTCTTCATCCCAAACTTGTAACATGTCCAGATCTTCTTGTAGTTGAGCACATTGTTCCCCAGAGTGGATTGTCAGATACATAACTGTGTCATCTGAAAAAAGGTGTATTGTGGAGCTGACATACTCTGGAAGGTCATTGATATATACCAAGAAGAGAGTGGGGCCAATAACAGACCCTTGTGGAACCCCTGCTCTTCTTGTGGTTACAGGAAAATGCCAGTAAGCTTTTTCAATGTAGGTTTTGTAAAGAGGTTTCAAATTTCAGTCGGAACTAGAGCATGACCACAGACAGCTTTGCTCAAGAAAGGAATATTAAGTTTGTATTTGTCGAGCACCTAACATGTAAAGAACTCAACAGGGAGCTTACTTAGTAAGTTTAAATTAAAAAAAAAAAGTTACCTGGCGGGACATCGGAGAGTAAAAACTCTGCGATAGTGAAAACCGGCATGGTATACATCCATACTACTAGGAGCTTTCGAACCGGCCAAGAAGCAAGCAACGAGGTCAGCAGAGCTAGTGCACCTAGAAAGCATATCTAATTCTTTCTGGTCAGAGGAAAGGCAGGTGAACTAACAATTGCTGAAACCCAGCTCGGTCGCTTCAGTATCGGCGCACATTTGATGGCTTTCGGTCTCGACTATCCAGAAATGTACCGCCAACCGTCCGTGAGATCAAGCTGGCTGGCAATGATGGGCCCCACGTTGTCTAAGAATAGCCTGTTTCAGGCTCTCGGTCAGTGGGGACGAACGAAAAAGCGGGCGCGGGACGAGCGGCGTCCGCTCGTCGCTCGTCGCTCGTCGCCCGGCCGCATTTTTGATCGTATCGCCATTGATCGAGAGCCTGGAACAGGCTATCTAAGAATAACATGAGAACTGCAAGCACTGCAAGAACTGTTTGGGAGCCAGGTGAGATGATGTAAGCGATGACCTAATTACCATTTTGCTATACGGATTGTTCCAAGAAAAAAAAGGAGTTAAGACCAAAACAAAAAAAAAACAAACAAAAAAAAAACATTTCAAGAAGTTTAACATTCTTTAAGGTGTTAGACATTTGGTAGACATTCTTTAATCGTTTGCGTCACCGGGATCCTTTTTGTATCGAGTGTTGCGTGGCAACTAGACACCATGCAAGAGTGCTAAAAGGATAACAAATGGGGTAGTGCTGTTGTGGTTTCAGTGACGTTTTCCTCACGCGACTGGCAACATGAAGTAAGCGACCACCGCGCAACACAAAAATGTGTAACCGTAACACAGATGGTATCGACTAATTGTGTAACCGTAAGCACGTCGATATTTTGTCGTGAGATCAGTCGTGTAAGTCGGAAATCCGTAGTTGGTGAGAGAAACTCCTCGAGCAGACAGAGGGATATTCGTAGGCTGCGTGGCAGGCGTAGAGAGGGGAGGGGTTGGGGAGGGAGAGGAAGGGGGAAAAGGGAGAGGGGATTGGGGAGAGGAGAGAGGGAACACCTGCTCTAAAAACCCAGATTTTTGCATTCCGCCCACTGATTTCCTAGTAATCCGATTATGTCTACTATCAATTAAATGCCAATGCGTTCACCAATCAGAACGTAAGACGAGCCTTCGTTGTAGGAGAAGTTTCACTTGCCGGGAAGCGTAAAATCGTGAATATTTATGGAGGCCAAAAAGTTACAAATCTCACCTCGGGACAACCAGGATTTAGCGTGGAAATGTCCGCAACTCCTACGAAGAGTTCGAAACGGGGAAGAAAAAAATAATGGATAGCTAATGCAACGATCGTTGCAGATTCTGTGGTTTGGCATTTGAGAATTCATCCGGTCCAAGAGCGTCTTTCGAAATTTTATTTACCAAAATTAATCCATAAGGCAAGAGAGTCCAGGCACAGTGTTAGCGGATTGCTGTTGCTTGAAAGCCAAAGTTTGTCGGAACGCGTTTGTAGAAGTTGTGGCCGAAAAATAAGAAATGCCTCGGAGTTTTATCCCACTTTGATAAAGCATAGTTACTAACTATGGATTAAGACAGCTTTAACTTCCAGTTATTACGCTTTCGGCATTCGGCGACGAAGTGTAAGACTGTGGAGGAAATCGATGTGCTACCTTGGGTGTCAGAGGTTATTTTTCTTCGTTTGAAGGAGCGAAATAGCGCGGCGATGTCAACTTCCAAGAACGATTATCCCCTGAACGAAGAGAAGGAAAAAGGCGTGCAAGAGAAGCAAGGAATTTCAAGAAAGTCACTGCAGCTTTGAGTGGAGAATGCTGTCGCGGAGATCAAAGACAAGGATGAAGGTGACAAACTCGTCGGAGGATGCCGATTTGTTATTATCACACTATAACATCGATGACCTTTCAGAATAAACTGGCAACTCATCCACCACAATAGCCGCGACGTTTCAATGAAAGTTCGACCTAAAGTCGATCGACATTTCTCGGAAGGGTTTCTCGGAAGGGTTTCTGCCACGCAGGCTAGATATTCGGGACCAAATGAATTTGATGAAGCAAAGGTTACGAGTAAGCTTATCGTCGTAGCTGGGCCGTTTAATACATCAATCATGGCAAACCAACAACGAATCCATAACTTTGGATGCTTCGTGATGTACTGTTGGAACCAATCATACTGATCAGTGAAAACATTCTCTCGACTACCTGTAGGAATTACATGTGCGTGTATGCAAGGTCCCATGCCTTCTGTTCTGCAGCCGCACTCAGACTCAATTTAAATTCAAAAACGAAAAGGTGAAGATTGAAGTGTCGAGTTCGATGATCATCGTTAAGTCCATGTTTCGCCTTTATCAACAGGAGCGAGAAAACTGCGCGCGGTCCGTTAGGCCTAGGATGTACTGAGTAAAATGCAATGAAACGTGACTTATTGAACGATTGCGTAACTGATAGGAATCGGAAATATGACACTCGTTCGTTGTTTGAGAATCACGTGAATATGTTTAGATACATGTTCAGTGTGGGATGAAATGTAGTTCGTCTTTTCGGTGTTAATTACGTAGCAGAAACTATTTCCACATATACCTCAGAACGAGAACATTTCTTGGCATATGCACCATCTTTACCTTGCACTAGACACATGTTCGCATTGCGGACCTATTTTTTCAGCTGAACTACCGCAATATGCTTGTTACCCCTTATCTGATAGCGGCTATATATGGATGGTAGGGGGAGACTGACTTACTGTTTGTTATCTAGTGAGTGTTAAATGGACCCGATCATTACATGAAACCCTACAACCCGTAATCCCGGTATGAAAAAAATTAGGGGGTTTATAATCTTTCCGCTAGCTACTTTCAGTTTCGTGGCACAGTAATGCCTAGTTTCGTAACCATTTACAACCTTAAGGTTTTGATTCTTGAAATAAGTTCAAAAGCCACACGAATAAATTAGTCTATTCCAGATTAGCCTGAGAGAGCTTGTTCGCTACACTGGGTGCCAAGATGTTTTTTCTTTCGCGAGGAGTGGTTGACCCGCTAAACGCTAAAAGCGAACGGCGAACTGCCTCATCTATTTTTGCATGAAATGCCGAAGAGAAGCGGAGAATGTCAAAAAGCTCTTCGATGCAATGAATGTTTTTATTTTTTACAAAAAAAGCTAAACAGACGCTTTCGGAACAAAAGGAGCTAAATGAAGGTGGAAATTCCGCTGATAGAATTCAAAGAACCCTGCAGTTATCGACGCGGTATGCGCGTCGATTAGATATTACATAACTAGCAGTTTCCATTGGAAAGTGAAGTGCTGCGGGTAAAGCACATGCAGAGGAACGGAAGGCGATGTTGTGAACTGCATGTACCTTAGATGGTAAACAGATGAGCGAATTGATTGACTTTCATTGTCTTATGTAGAAAGGCTGGGGTGACTACGGAGGTCCAAGATAATGCTACTTTTAACGCAACAGAATGCACTTATTGTCCGCCATATTTCATGAGCAAGAGCCTGGGCTCAAACGTTGCAGACAATGTTGCGCTAAAAATCGTCTCGTCTAACATACCGTTGCCTACCGTTGCCGATTGCGTCTAAGCGAGAAAGCTGAGTGGTTTGGCGCTGGTACTAAGCTACTTAATTAATTTGTTATCCTTGTCATTAATAATATTATAAATGTCTTTCTGCAAATGGCTTCACAATAGGAATCGACCTTAGGGACATTTGCATGCTCTAAGGCATCGCTGTACAATATCCCTGGATAGATAATTGACAAAGCCAGCTTTTCTGTATCTGTTCTATTTCGTACTTGAGATACAAAGCCAGAGCTTGATAAAATACTGGTACGGCGTGCGTCAAGACAGATCTTATACAAGTGCAATAAAACAATAGCAAGTCGTGATTAAGTAACTTTGCTCTTTTGAGCTGCACCAAAAAATACAAGCGCTTAGCTGCTTTTTTCACAATCTCATTAACATGGCTATTCCATCTTAGATCACTTGATATTGTGACCCCAAGGAGTTTAGCGGACTGGACGAATTCAAGCGCCTTACCATTTACAACTATATGGGGTCAAATTCTGCTTCCTGCTTCGCAAAGGAAATACGTAATTCCTTACATTTATCGTTATAAAAAGCTACACGATTTCTAGACGACCATTGAACTACACGGTCCGCAATGCACTGAGCTCTACTTTCATTGCCCTTAACAACGACCTCCGAAGCAGTTGTGTCATCAAAATACTTCCATAACTGTGCATCTATGTTGTTTAAGTCTAAGTCATTTATTAACACGAGGATAAGCCACGGCCCGACATTTCAGCACTCTAAGCATACGAATTTTGACAAAATCTAACCTTAAAAACAAAATACCACTTATCTGTCCATTTCATTATACCGCCATATCTACGGTGCTGTACTAATAAGCGGCGACAGGAAGGATCAGTTTTCATCGATCGGAACCATAAGAATAAGATCTTCAGTAATTTTCACTACAAAACACACACGGATGACTGCTTATATTTATTTTTAAAGTGGGACTTATAATTCCATCACATTTATTGATATGACCTCTCTCGTTTTCTTTGTCGTGTTAATTCAAATGTGTGGTCGGCTTTTATATGATTTTTTTCATACCTGTTTTAATTAATTGTTGAAGTACATGTTTACATGCTGTTTAACTCGGGATGATTCGATTCCAAGAAAGAATCAAATCAAATTAGACTGTAGCCGCCAGTGAACTATCGATACAGTTGAAATACGCTGTAGAGCATTCATTTACGTTCACATTTTTGATCTTCAATTTATATATGGCAGTGTCTTGTCGATTAGGACGTATAGGAAGCTGCCAAATTACTCAACTGAAACATTGTGTGGGTTTTAGTTTGTGCAGCTGCCTCAACTTTAGAGCTATTATCAACCAACAACATACTGAACGGCATGCTCTCAAAACATAGGTATGATAATTTTAAAAACGAATACCTACAACACGTTCCAAACTAAAAAGTGGTATTACGATTTCGAGAAATTCATTGCATAATTACCATTTTACACTGACTATTTTTGCTCTTCCGCTGGATAATGGGTAATTGCGAGGAGGAAAATAGCAATTCCGTTGAGTTCGAGGTAAACAGGATACAAAAATTTGCTATTCTGTCAAATACTTTTATTTTATTCGCTGCTCTCCTTTTCTCAAAAGACAAATACAAATTTCTATTTAAAAAGGGGTCAGAAATTCTGAGCCCTTTCCTGTTATGACTAAAAGCGGCTAGTTGTCTCTATTTGAAAAGCGGTCAGAAGTTCTGAAGCTCTTGCTGTACTTACTAAAAGCAGCTAGTTACCCTTAAATTAAAAAAGTGGTCAGAAATTCTGAACCCCTTTCTTTCCTCATTGAAAACGGATAGTTGCCCCTAAATCCAACATCAGGGGTCAGAAATTCTGAAGCCATTTTTTCCAGTGTGTATAGGGTCAGAAATTCTGAAGCGATTTTCCCAGTGTGTATAGGGTCAGAAATTCTGACCCCATTTTTGCCATTGTATCTAGGGTCAGAAATTCTGAAGCCATTTTTTTTTTCAGTGTGTATAGGGTCAGAAATTCTGAAGCCATTTCTTGCAGTGTGTATAGGGTCAGAAATTCTGACCCCATTTTTCCTGTGTCAAATTCTGAAATTTTGTTTTTCATTGTTTATGGGGTCAGAAATTCTGAACATCTTTTAGTTTTTTATGCTTGGACAATGCTCTATAAGTTAAAACACAAATTCTCTGGAAAGAATTTTACGCTTCCGAGTAATTAGGAGAAGCCTACCTTCAATTTTTAGGATGTATCTTCAATTCGGAGTAAACGAACAAAATAATCCTTGGTAAAAAGCGCTGATGTTTCAATTCCGTGGACTCTTTGGTTTACATTTTAAGCCAATTTTGCACTCCTTTTCGAGCCAGATTATAAAACTACACTACACAATTATCATTTTCTGACGAAAGCTGCAAATGCACCCGTAAAAGCTAGTGATTTTCGGAATTTTCCTTACTGTATACTCTGAATATGGCTAAATCGTAATGCCACAATTTAGTTTGGACCGCGTTCTACTGTCCCGCCTAATGCATTAATTTGCTCACTTATCAAGTGCAATTGATTCAAATACGGTGTGTATTGTTACAAATTCTTGGATCTTCTATAACCTCTGTATAGTGACATCTTTCTTTGGTTTTCTTTTATGTTTTGGCTCTGTTTAATTGGTAGAATTTCACAGTCATAAGGTATACATAGTTATAGATTTTATTGTACTTGTGTAGTAATGACAACAAAGGAAGTAATATTTCTTAGTCGGCTTACAGCTATGCGGATTCTAGAACCAGTTCTAGAATCCCTTCTTATGCTTCTCGGCATCGGTGGTTTCAAATATTCCACATTTCCGCAGTTTAATTTCACCGAGTAACGCTTAAGGAATGGAAGAACGTTTGAAGTGGCAACTCTGAATTTCTTCCTTATTGTCTTCAGACCACAGCCAACCATTCAACTCCAGACATCTATGAACGGGGAAAAATGTAAAATTCAATGTGCCTGCACTGACTGAATCACTGTAACACAAAAAACCACAGTCAAGCTAGTTTGCCTCGTGCCAGCAGCCAAGGAAACATGTCAAACAAGACCGACAGCACATATCGACAGCAGTCGATGCCCCACTGGAGTCAGCCATCCGAAGGCCTGGAAGACTGGTTCGTCTTAAGACACACGTGCGACCCAGCTTTGAGTCGACAGTTGTTTGCCAAGTATGGCTTTACAGACTCAAGTCATGGTATTGACCACATAGAGGTAACCCAAAGACTGGGTCTTTCAAAATAGTTCATATATAGTAACGGGTTTCCTTTCTTCAGAAGCATATTTAGCCTCACTGTAACTGGGAAAGGCATATCCACTATGTTATAATTCATAGACAAATTTGTGAATTTCGATCCAATATTACTAGGTCTTAAATCATTTGTGCAAAAATCACACGAGAAACTGAAAATTACTCCAATTAACCAGGTGTCTGTGGAAACATTAGGATCTAATTGGTTTGTTACAGTTACGGAACCTGATATTCGTATTCTCGGCATTGAACTGGAGCTAGCATGAAGGGGGAATACACAGTTTACACGTGAAAAGATTCCCCCCTTTAAGCCTTCTAGTTCCAGCTCATTACGGAGGAGGTCTATTCAATGATTTTTAAGCAGCTTGCACAAGGCTGAACATTTCAATGGACAAACCGTTAAGAACCACCGTTGTTGACCCTAGCCGAAAGCTTTCAGATTACTGTGATAAGAAAGAAACAGCCGTGATTTTGCATTCTTCAGACGGACAACAATAAACAAGACACACGGAACAGACGTGAGCAGGCCAACCCTCCAAGGCACAACAATTCAACGCGGTAAGTGGAAAACAATGGTGTTTGCATCATACAGATCACCGTTTATTTCATACCGTTTATAGCTTGTCATTGCATCTTATTTAGCACCCATTCCACAAAAAGTGGGGCCAAAGCTAATTTTGATGTCCTTCGCATGTAGCGGCTGTTTTAACAGCTAAAACTGGGAATTTTTAGCTCCCCGTAAGAGTAGACATGATGGGTTTGCAACTCAAAATGCAAAGACTACGTATCCTTTACCATTTTTCCACAATAACACCTCAAATAGCCCTCAGTTCCGCTTTTTTCTATGTCCACAAGGCAACCATTGTCGAAACAAACCGCTTAAAAGTATTGAAATAATTCCTCAGTAAGAATGCTATGCTGCGAAATTACTAAGAAGTACCAGTACTTGTTACTGAAAATAATATTTTGCTCTGCATCGCAATTGTTAGTTTGCAATTTTTTTTTCATTCATGTCCTCAGATTTTTTGTAACTTCCGTTACCAAAATGCAGTAGACAGTAAACCCGCTTGAGAAACTCCCGTAAAAGCTCTCTCTGGTGTCAATTACTTCTCCTTCTATTACTGTTTGCATCTTAAATTCACTGGCTTTCATACTTACCAATGGCAACCAGTAACTTGGAATCAAGTAAGACCAAGAAGCACCGTATGGTTAAGAATGTAACTTCCGTTACCACTGTTTTGCAAATAGAATTATTGAATGGGTACATAATAGTCTATGCAAGAACAAAGGTATCTATCCTCTATATATCTACAAAGTAATAGACAGTAAACCCGCTTGAGAAACTCCCGTAAAAGCTCTCTCTGGTGTCAATTACTTTATCATGGATTGTGTTTTGGAACTGAGAGGAGGACAAAACACCTAAAGTTGTAACATCCGTTACCATCATTATCGTAACTACCTGAAGTACACGTGCTTTGGTTCGGGCGACCCCTGCAACACGAGCCGGCTGATGAAAGTTCGCGCGAAAATGAAATATGACCGGTGTTATTGCCAAATCCTTTGCTTTGCAATATCTCCGTGACTGCGTATTTTTCAAATTTGCCGAGATTGAAGCTTTTCGCCGCATTATTCTCGTTTTAATTGCCAAGAGTTTCTGGAAAGCAACACAAAGTAAAGGTAAGGAATTGTAATTTGTTGTGTAAAGAAAGAATCGTTTCAATTTGCTTCTGTTGGTTTAGAGCATTATCTTTGTGAACAAAGAAAATGTAACGGAAGTTACAGAAATTGTATGACATATTGATAACGTTTTGGGGGTTCGAAAATTAAATCGTCGTTGTTCATAGCCAGTGTTTTTAACAGGAATGTTGTATTACAAAGAGAGTTTTTTTTATTGTAAGCCTGTAAAGTTCGAAAAAAAAATAACGAGTGCTTCTGTAAGTTAAATTGTTTGTATTGATTAGCTATTTCATACCAATTGCGTGACGCGACTGGACTCACTCCACAGATGCCCAGAAAAAGTCGTGCAGAAATTCAAAAGGCCTACCGTGAAAGGCAAAAACAGAAGCAAGGGGAAGAGGCATACAAAGAAAGAGAAAGGGTAAGGAAAAGAGACGCTTATGTACCAGTATCGAAGTTAGATGAGGGGGCCCTGAAGAAAAGATGACTGGGAACACAAGCTCGAGTCCAAAAGTATCGGAATGAACGGAAACAGAAACATATTGCAACCGAAAATGCACAACAAGCTTCAATGTGTCAAGAGCGTAAAACCAGAAGTACACGTTAATCAACAGGAAATTCCTCACCTGGTTTGGTTGTGAAGCTAAACTTCAGTGAGGCCAAAAAAAATAGTGCCACTCGTAAAGGAGTTAGCAGGGCGGTATCTAAGGCACACCGAAAGATTGCCAAGCTGGAAGGCCAGAATAAAAAACTGCAAACAAAAGCATGGAAATTGCAAAAGAGGATTAAGCGTTCGTCAAAGAAAAAGAAATCAGAAAGCGAAGCCAGCAAACCAAATGCTAACATACCTAGGAGCAAGTCAACAGCTGAACTGCGAGAGGCAGGAGTAAGCCCAAGATTTGTGCCACCTGTCATCAGAAAGAAGCTGGTATTTGCAAATGCCCTTATACAGGAGGTGACGGAAAGCACATCTAAGGACAAGCCCAAGAAAAAGATTGCTCCACAGATCTTGGCTGGATCTAAAATAATGCAAAGATACCGCCTAGTGAGAGAGCTGAATAGGAAAACTGGCCTATCACGGAGATCCTTGCAAAAACTGCATTTCAAGGCTGTTGAGAGAAAGACAACGCTCATTCGGAAACACCTAACAGAAAAAGTAATTGGCTTTCTCTCTCTCAAGAGATGACAACTCTCGTATGATGCCGGGGAAGACAGACTATAAGACCCACGAAGGTGTTAAGTTCCAGAAACGGTATTTAAATGACTACCTTGAGAACCTTTATGCAAAATTCAAAGCAGAGAATCCAGAATTGAAGATCTCACGATCCCACTTCTGCAAACTACGTCCTACTTACATTCTAACAACATCCTTCACATCCCGTAATACCTGCTTATGTCAGCGCCACCAAAACATGGCTCTGAAACTCTGGGGTTTGAAGGCAATGGGGATAAAGTTAAGCACAAGTCCTGACGCATTTATGAAGACCAACGACTCAAGTGACGGCATTGATGAGCTACTGAGTCAGTGTGAGCAGAATGTCAAGTACAGTCAGTGGAAGCTTGTTGATGTGGAAGGGAAGATGAAAATGAAAATTGTTCAAATGGAAGTCGAAAAAGCAGAGTTTTCCCGGATCTTCAAATCAGAAGTTGAGGAATTTAAGGCGCACGCGGAGCGAGTTAAAGTTCAGTATGGTCAGTTGAAGGCTCTGAAGTCCGACCTACCCCAAGCCCACATGATCGTCCAAATGGACTTTGCCGAGAATTATTCCTGTCAATCTGTCGAAGAAGTGCAGTCCACGTACTGGAACAGCACCATGGTGACACTCCATCCGGCCGTCGCCTACTTCCAGGATCCTGATAAGGGCTCCTTAATCCACCAGAGCACAGTGTTTATCTCCGACGAGCTGGCTCGCAATTCTGGCACCCTGTATGCGATATTGCGAAAGCTGGTCCCGGAACTTAAGAATGTAGCCTATATACACTACTTCACCGACAGCCCAACGTCCCAATACAGGAACAAGACCATCTTCCACTTGCTTTCACAGCACAAGAAGGAGTTTGGGATTCCAGCATCCTGGCACTACTTCAAGGCGGGGCATGGAAAGGGGCCATGTGATGGCGTTGGCGGGACAACAAAACGCATGGCAGACGAAGCCGTCAAGCAACAAAAGGCCACCATACAAGACGCAGATGATTTCTTTCTTTGGGCTCTGGCACAAATGACAAACACTTCCAGCAAATACCTGTTTGTTTCAAAGGAAGAGTGCTCTGATGCTCAAGCAGCCATTGATGCTTTGGGAAATCTCCAGCCAGTACCCGGTACCATGAAGATACATGCAGTTTTACCAGTTAATGGTTTGCAGAGTTACGTTGCTGTGCAAAACATATCGTGTTTTTGTGCTAACTGCTTTGTTGATGGAGCATTTCTGTTCGATTCACCATGTGGATGGAAAAGTACAGGACAAAGTTTGTCAGCATCGAAGGCAATATAATTCCCTTCACCTAGTTTGTTATCGCACTAATCTGGTTAGTTATTTTCCAAATGTAAATACTTAAGTAGTGATTTTTAATTTTCAGATGCGCACGTTAATGACAAATCCATTAAAGCACAAAGTGGTGACTGGGTTGCTGCCGTTTATGAAAATGAGTGGTACATTGGAAAAGTGATGGCGGTTGACAACGATGAAATCGATGCCCAAGTTTCTTTTTTGAAAAAGACAAGTACCCGACCAGTCAGTTTCAAGTGGCCTTCCCCTCCAGATGAAATATGGGTGAAATTCGACAGTATTCTCTGTATAATTGAAGAGCCATCCTCACGTGGAAGGTCAAATCGGCACTTCCATTTTAACAACCAAACGATCGAAATGATTAACAGTCTTTTGAATGGCTGGCTATCAGCTAATCATTAGCCTGTAACTTCCGTTACTCTTTGCCAACGCAACCAGTTAGGTAGTTGTTTTGCATTTCCTTTTAGAGTTATATTCATAAGTATTTGTTACTGTGAGTTCCACAGAGAGGAACAGAAAGCAAAAATCAGTTCATATATATAATATATATATACATAAAATATTTTCTTAAAGCTAGTTAAAAACTGGTATTTTATAGGAAAGTATAGGTATGACATTAGTACTCTGAATAATTTTACCGACAAGCAAGTTAACAGTTAACTATTTTTGTTTTAAGTCTTAACCTGTCTTAATTACAGCTGAGAAACAACAATTGGATTAAAATAATTTGGTTTGTTTTCATTTGTAACTTCCGTTACTTTTTTTGTAACTTCCGTTACCATATTTGAAACGCAAATTACAAGAAACAGGTAACTTAAGGACTCAACCAGTGTATTAACGACCAAATGAATTGACCTAAGCTATAGGGTAAGCATACAGCTGTGCTTTGTTCATGTCCTGAACAACGATAACAGGAAATCAAAGTTTTAGCAGTTAAAAAAATGAAATATTTGCGAATAACTTTCACCATTTAAATAATATATTTTTCTTCTTTATCATAGCTCACCATATCACCAATGCATATTTACGTTACGCTGTTTCATATAATACGCAAATAAGGTGATAAATGTTAATAACTTAACTTTCCAGATCAAATAAGGGCCAGTTTAATTTTGTTGATCTTCTTTTTTTTTTAGCTTTTTAATGAAAGTGAAGTGGACTTAATAAAATTGTCATAATTTTGAAAATATGTGACACTTGGTGCCAATTTTTTGAATATTTGTTCCTTGATGGCTGCGCTATTATATGGATGAAACGCCGAGATTTTATTATGAGGTCAATTTCAGCCGATTTTTTAAGTCCTGTTGGCCCCGCTTTTTGTGGAATGGGTGTTAGACCTATTCAGTGTTTGAGTGACTGACTGGAGTTTTCCATGCTATCAAGGAAAAAGGAACACGAGAAGCTGCTTTTCGTGTTGGTTCCAAATTACCTTGAGTAATTATGAAAAAATAAGTAAATAAATAAACAAATAAATAAGTAAACGAATAGGAATATATGAATATCATACATTGAACTGCGGGTGAAATGTAAGAGATCATGGCAGTTGTGAATGCTATTTTATCATCCCTGTGAGTATTATACACCTTTTCTTTTCTCTCCTTTCAGATCTGTCTGTGCATTTTGTGGTAAGATCCCCGCAATGGAATAAATCTGACGCACAGAGCCACGGAAGCCATGGTGCCAGCTTGCACCTATTTCCAACCTTTATCTTTTTTACTCCGCCCCAGCTGGATGGGTCCCTGGGCGAGTTTTCTTGACTCTTTCAGTCTGTGGGCGAGCAGGATGTCCAATTGTGTATCATAAGCAAGATCTTATGGAAGATCAGCCGACGTTAACCTGAGAGTGCTTTGGAGTTAACCGAGGACGCCTACAATTAATTAATTTTCTCGGGAAAAACGCCTTGGGAACAACTGAGGCAGATAGGGGAAGCGTCAATGTTCTGTACAATGACTTCTGTGGTCCAAAATACGTTTAGTTTCTTATGTAAAAAGTTTTAACACCAATTTTGTAAAAAAAAAATGTCACTACATTCACACAAACAGTTTACGGCACAGTTCTTTCCTTAGACTTCATGATTTTCACCAAGTATTCGCCTTTTCCCCGAGCATTCTCTACAAGGAAGGCAAGGTAAGAAAAATTGCCCTCTCGTCTAATTTTGCCAGATCAGGGACCGCACTACAGTGTTGACTGATATAAACTGTTTCCGCATTGAAAACCGCTTATGTCACTAAAGTGCTGTCAGTGAATTGCTATATTTTCTTATTGCTCAAGAACCGCGACAATGAAAAAATCCTAAACAATTTACAACACTAAAATATAAATCTATGAGCGCATAAAACAACCACATAGCCGGCCACATAACCACAACCACATACAAAACCACTTGCGTGTGGACAGATATGGGACAACAACCAATCTGTACACCACCACCTCGAAAAACGCTCTTTCGGCAAAAACATAAACAGCGGAGGAAGAGAGGACCCTGGGAGTGAGGTGTAAATGCCAATTACGTGCACGACGTCATTCTCGTCCTCAAAGCCCTTTCCTTCTCTTAGCTGGCGTGCCGAAGAGATGCTATGGGCTCTGGGCACGAGAATGGTGTGACGAAAAGAATAAATTTGCATGACCCTAGATAACTGCGACATAAGCAAGAAGAGATCCAAAAAGTACTTGGATAACAGTTTGCTGTTTTTCATTGTCAAGAGGTCTCCCCGATTTTCCAGAAAAGTGGATCCATCATTTGGCCTTCCATACACTGCTTCAAGAAAAGTGATTGTCCCAACTTAGCTGTGGATCCATCATTTGACGTTCCATACACTGCCTCAAGAAAAGTGATTGTCCCAACTTAGCTGATTTACGGTGGCTAATACATGCACGTACAGGAACTGATCGTTACCGCCTGGGGTACTGAACTGATCAATACACTAGAGATCCAGATTGGATAACAGATCACTGTTCGTCGATTCTTAACAGCTTTTCAAGTGTTTCCAGAAAGGGGACTCCAGTATTTGAGTTTCCACACTTCTCCCAGCCGAAAAATGTTGGATAACCTAGAGGCGATCTTCCCAACTGTAAGCAGATTACAGTAATTACGGGGAACTCAATACAAACAAGACACATCTCACTTGTCCACAAACCAAATGCGGTTCCAAATCAGTCCTCCTTGGTCAACAAACGCTACACGATTTAATCTAGGCGTGTTTCACTTTTCTATTTGCATTCTTTGAGTCAGCGCATTAGAGAAAGGAGTGTAAAACATTTCAAGTTAAATTTGTGATAGATTTTACTAAAAACACTGACTAAGAGCTTTTGTTTTGGCCGCAAAACGTGCCACATTTTATCCTGTTGGAGAATTAATTGTCTACGAATCCCAGTCACCCCAAACATATTTTCCAAAATTCTGCCTCCCCCTTACCAGTCAAGAACACCTCAATAGGGTTAATCGTCAACCGTGAAATGGCCAAAAATTCAACCGTCAACCGTCAAAGAGGCAATATTTTTACCGTCAACCATCAAACGAACAAGCAAATTTTAACCGTTAACCGTCAAACCGGCTTATTTTTAACCGTAGGTCGTAAAAGGGACCACCCTTCACACCTTGGGATTTACTTTGCTCATCCCACCGTTTGACTGACAGCAGTTGAAATCTCTAAAGAGACTTGGGTATTCCCAAAGGTAACCCCGTAGACCAATCACAGCGGACCGGCTTTGGACATGCAAATTATTATGCTGCGCGTCGAAATACTGGGCGCTGCAAGTACATGTCGCGAAAGACAATAGCATTTTGGGCGATGAAAGATCTTGGTCACCCACGGAACTACACGACGAAATAATCTCTGCTTGTCCCTCGCAAAAATCTATTAAAATCGTTCAAAGCCATCAGCTTTTCAGTTTGTCAGCATTTGCCGGGCAAAGAAACAGTCCGTGTAAAAGCACCTTATGCAAAGGTGATTATTTACTTCGGCCAAAAGTCCTTTGCTTGCAAAATAGTTGCTTCGTCAGCATTTCGTTTCTATGGATTCCGAGTGGTAAAATAACAATTTTTGACATTAAAGTAAGAATTTTATTAGGTAATGTATCAGTCAATTCCAAAAGCGCCCATTTCCTCCCCCAACCCTCCCACCTGGGCATACCCCGGGTATTTGAATCGAAATTTGTTCCGCACGGTGGGCATTTGACTATCGGCCAAACATTGGTCGGCGGTAGTTAGCTTAAGGGTTTCGCGTGTCTTTCGTTCGCAAATATTCATTCATTCACCACGGGAGCCGCTTCGCTCCCTTCACTTTAAGATTCCGCATTGGTTTTCCGTTGTTTACTAGATATACAGTTGATACGCCTTTATTCAAAGTTTGGAGTGTTGACAAAAGAGATCCGAAAAAGGTTTTGGCGCACAATTTTTCCGATTTGGTTTGAAAAAGGAAGCGATTTTAGAAAAAAATATTCATTACGAACGGGAAGCGTGCCAAAATACTTCGTGCAACGAGTGATTAACTATAGATTTACACTTGATTTTCCCTTTTTTAAATATTTATATGAAGCCGCTTGCATTCATTTCCCCAAACCATTACCACATACAGGCCTTTCAGGTTTGTTGCCCAGTTCCATGAACAACCACAGGTGTTACATTACACAATAACTTTCAGTAGAGGATCAAACTTCATCCCAGATATATTGGCTAGTCAGTCTTTTTCTCCACTTAAACTAATTTTAGCAAACAAGAACCCAAGGCTGTCTCTCGCGATTTCCCCAAGAGAGAAACATTGTGGCTACTTCAACAGGAAAACACTGAGTGTTGACTGAAATCTCCGGTAGGTTTTGCACATATCATCCCTATCTACTTAAAAAATTATAGACAAACCTGGAACTAACCAGCTGGAATAGGCTTTCGCATATATACTGATAATTCTCAAGTTAAAACTGCTAAATTTCAGCACAAACGTTTTAAGTAAATCCACTTGGTTCGTCTCACTTCCTGGTTCAACCCATGGCCTTAATATACGGGCACCGAGCCGCGACATATTAAGCCGTATTCCCGAAAATGACGTCAAAATCTCAGAAAGAAATTTATAGCTAGCGAACCCACCCTGAAAAGTTGGTGTCGAAATTGCATGTTAGCTACTTTCTCAGCCGGCTTGCTGGAGCCCATAATTCTTGTAACAAATTTGCAAATATGCCCGAATTAGCAATCTTTGACCCTAATTGTTTGGCTCTCCAGGGGTCCGATCTGCTGAGCTGTTTCCTCGAAGAAGACATAGTCCTCCTAACACAGAGTAATTCTAGAGGAGATTCAAGAAAATGTTTAAACCATCCCATTTCGATGATGTGCCTGACATTTCGCTCAATAGTTGATTTTGATCGCCAATTCCCTTCTTGGCGACCATTTTGTCACTACTTTCAGTCAGCGGCTTCCATTTATAGACAGATCTGTTTTCATCATTGCCCAGTTTGCAAGATGCAAACTCATCGTGAAATCACAAAGGCCTCAGTACAGGGGATTCTGCTCCACTTGCAACCCGGCTTACCTCCGAGCAGATACAACATTCATAGTGTTCAGACATACCTAAGATACGTTGATAAATTGCGTTTCATTTTTATAAAGTTCACGAAGAATTTCTGGAAATTGTTTATCTCTCACAACGGCACAATAATATATAGGATGGGTAGGCTGAAAAGTTTTAGGTCTGGGCCTACGGGCCTATAGGATCGCTACGCCATTGAAGATTACTGAGGAGTAAAATACTCTATTAAGACAGAAAGCGATGAAATCGATACCCTGTTCAAGACAAAACACCTTGAAAACCAGGATCATTATCAGCATCTAGGCAAACTCCTCTATGTAAAAGTGTCACTTGTAATTGCAAAAAAAGTCCCTTATGTAAGTTTCCTTACAGTCCACACTGTAAGGATGCTTATAGTTGGCACTCTAAGTACTTATGGCCTGCACCGTAAGGTGCCTTAGAATCCGCACTGTAAGCAGGTAAGCACTCTTACAGTCCGCACTGTAAGTACTCTTACAGTCTCAACTGTAAGCACTTTTATAGTCCCCACTGTAAAATAGACTTGCCATTGTGTACCGCGTACCGCGTAGCCCGGCAGCACACAACATAAAGGGAGCCATTTTAAATATTCAATTTGGAGCGACTTCAGAATACCCCGCCACGATTGCGTTACATTAATCTCCTGCTCCCGTAGTACCGCAGTCATGATAGTGCTCCTACAGTCTTTTAGTCCCGCAGTCGATGAATCAGTCAGTGAAGGGAATACAACTAGCGGTCCTTCAGTCCTTTAGTCCCGCAGTCGATGAATCAGTCAGTGAAGGGAATACAACTAGCGGTCCTTCAGTCCTTTAGTCCCGCAGTCGATAAAACAATTAGTTTAAGGGAATACAACTAGCGGTCCTTCAGTCCTTTAGTCTCGCAGTCGATGAAACAGTTAGTCTAAGGGAATACAACTAGCAGTCCTTCACTCCTTTAGTCCCGCACTAGGTAAATATTTATTCTAGGGGATTACAACTAGCGGTCCTTCAGTCCTTTAGTCCCGCAGTCGATGAAACAGTTAGTCTAAGGGAATACAACTAGCGGTCCTTCAGTCCTTTAGTCCCGCAGTCGATAAAACAATTAGTTTAAGGGAATACAACTAGCGGTCCTTCAGTCCTTGAGTCCCGCAGTCGATGAAACAGTTAGTCTAAGGGAATACAACTAGCGGTCCTTCAGTCCTTTAGTCCCGCAGCCGATGAAACAGTTAGTCTAAGGGAATACAACTAGCGGTCATTCAGTCCTTTAGTCCCGCAGTCGATAAATCAATTATTCTAAAGGAATAAAACTAGCGGTCCTTCAGTCCTTTAGTCCCGCAGTCGGTGAATCAATTATTCGAAGGAAATACAACTAGCGGTCCTTCAGTCCTTTAGTCCCGCAGTCGATGAAACAGTTAGTCTAAGGAGATACAACTAGCGGTCCTTCAGTCCTTTAGTCCCGCAGTCGATGAATCAATTATTCTAAGGGAATACAACTAGCGGTCCTTCAGTCCATTAGTCCCGCAGTCGATGAAACAATTAGTTTAAGGGAATACAACTAGCGGTCCTTCAGTCCTTGAGTCCCGCAGTCGATGAAACAGTTAGTCTAAGGGAATACAACTAGCGGTCCTTCAGTCCTTTAGTCCCGCAGTCGATGAAACAGTTAGTCTAAGGGAATACAACTAGCCGTCCT
Source organism: Pachyseris speciosa (assembly GCA_016490735.1). Taxonomy (NCBI): domain Eukaryota; kingdom Metazoa; phylum Cnidaria; class Anthozoa; order Scleractinia; family Pachyseridae; genus Pachyseris; species Pachyseris speciosa. The sequence goes on from JAEMWC010000436.1 coordinate 55,663, forward strand.
TCAGTCCTTTAGTCCCACAGTCGGTAAATCAATTATTCTAAGGGAATACAATTACCGGTCCTTCAGTCCTTTAGTCCCGCAGTCGATGAAACAATTAGTTTAAGGGAATACAACTAGCGGTCCTTCAGTCCTTTAGTCCCGCAGTCGATGAAATTGTTAGTCTAAGGGAATACAACTAGCGGTCCTTCACTCGTTTAGTCCCGCAGTCGATGAAACAGTTAGTTTAAGGGAATACAACTAGCGGTCCTTCAGTCCTTTAGTCCCGCAGTCGATGAATCAATTATTCTAAGGGAATACAACTAGCGGTCCTTCAGTCCTTTAGTCCCGCAGTCGTTGAATCAATTATTCTAAGGGAATACAACTAGCAGTCCTTCAGTCCTTTAGTCCCGCAGTCGATGAAACAGTTAGTCTAAGGGAATACAACTAGCGGTCCTTCAGTCCTTTAGTCCCGCAGTCGATGAAACAGTTAGTCTAAGGGAATACAACTAGCGGTCCTTCACTCCTTTAGTCCCGCAGTCGATGAAACAATTAGTTTAAGGGAATACAACTAGCGGTCCTTCAGTCCTTTAGTCCCGCAGTCGATGAAACAGTTAGTCTAAGGGAACACAACTAGCGGTCCTTCAGTCCTTTAGTCCCGCAGTCGATGAGACAATTAGTTTAAGGGAATACAACTAGCGGTCCTTCAGTCCTTTAGTCCCGCAGTCAATGAAAAAGTTAGTCTAAGGGAATACAACTAGCGCTCATTCAGTCCTTTAGTCCCGCAGTCGATAAATCAATTATTCTAAAGGAATAAAACTAGCGGTCCTTCAGTCCTTTAGTCCCGCGGTCGGTGAATCAATTATTCGAAGGAAATACAACTAGCGGTCCATCAGTCCTTTAGTCCTGCAGTCTATGAAACAGTTAGTCTAAGGGGATACAACTAGTGGTCCTTCAGTCCTTTAGTCCCGCAGTCGATGAATCAATTATTCTAAGGGAATACAACTAGCGGTCCTTCAGTCCATTAGTCCCGCAGTCGATGAAACAATTAGTTTAAGGGAATACAACTAGCGGTCCTTCAGTCCTTTAGTCCCGCAGTCGATGAAATAATTAGTTTAAGGGAATACAACTAGCGGTCCTTCAGTCCTTTTGTCCCGCAGTCGATGAAACAATTAGTTTAAGGGAATACAACTAGCGGTCCTTCAGTCCTTTAGTCCCGCAGTCGATGAAACAGTTAGTCTAAGGGAATACAACTAGCCGTCCTTCAGTCCTTTAGTCCCACAGTCGGTAAATCAATTATTCTAAGGGAATACAATTACCGGTCCTTCAGTCCTTTAGTCCCGCAGTCGATGAAACAATTAGTTTAAGGGAATACAACTAGCGGTCCTTCAGTCCTTTAGTCCCGCAGTCGATGAAATTGTTAGTCTAAGGGAATACAACTAGCGGTCCTTCACTCTTTTAGTCCCGCAGTCGATGAAACAGTTAGTTTAAGGCAATACAACTAGCGGTCCTTCAGTCCTTTAGTCCCGCAGTCGATGAATCAATTATTCTAAGGGAATACAACTAGCGGTCCTTCACTCCTTTAGTCCCGCAGTCGGTGAATCAATTATTTTAAGGGAATACAACTAGCAGTCCTTCAGTCCTTTAGTCCCGCAGTCGATGAAACCGTTAGTCTAAGGGAATACAACTAGCGGTCCTTCAGTCCTTTAGTCCCGCAGTCGATGAAACAGTTAGTCTAAGGGAATACAACTAGCGGTCCTTCACTCCTTTAGTCCCGCAGTCGATGAAACAGTTAGTTTAAGGGAATACAACTAGCGGTCCTTCAGTCCTTTAGTCCCGCAGTCGATGAAACAGTTAGTCTAAGGGAATACAACTAGCGGTCCTTCAGTCCTTTAGTCCCGCAGTCGGTGAATCAATTATTCTAAGGGAATACAACTAGCGGTCCTTGAGTCCTTTAGTCCCGCAGTTGATGAAACAATAGGGACTTTAAGCAAATCACTACGGCGACCTACGCTACGGCGGCCGGAAGTAAAAAAGCCCAGAAATGAAGCAGTGCGCATGCTTGGAAATGAGCTTTTGCCGTAGCGCCAAATCCTGCAACGTGAAGAACTGCCTTCTGGCGTAGTCGCTACTACGTGAGTATAAAAGTCGACTCTCCTCCTATTCTTTGCGGTCACTAGTTTTAAAAAGTAACATAGATTGTTTTTCACTTTATCAAGAAAGTATTTGAAGCTTCTGGTTTTCCAGTAAATACGTTTTCCCTGCGTTTTCTCGTAAAAGATTTCTATCGTCAGCAGAGTGTGCGATGCATAAATATGGCCGCGGAAATACTGCCAGAAAAAATGAAGGCTAGACGAAAACCGTAAGTACGACTGTTAGCAATAAAGCTAATGAAATGTCACTGAAGGTTGTTTACGCGAGAATAAAATATCTAAACCGTTGAATTTGTTGATTTCTTGTTAAATACGGCACATAAGAAGAAAAATCACTTGCAGCGAACTCCGATCTTCAATTGTCGTTTTCTGTTTTGTGTAGAAATCGCCCTCCGATGATGTTTTCTATTAATATTCTTGGTAAACGAAAGATTGGAATTTAAGTACAGACATTCTTGCACAAAGTCTCTCTCAAGGAAGGAAATTCGTTTCTATTTTCAGTGTTTTTGGTTCGTTCTAGATAATCTCGTCCGCTGTGGCAACTTAAGTTTTACAGTCTAAAGCAGTACTGAATTCTTCGTCTGAAGTGAAGCCCATACTTTTTCTTTCCTGTGACAACTACGTTGTTTTATGTATTCGCTTCTCCAAAAGAGGTCATAACAGCGAAAGCAGGAAAGCCGTAGTCACTGCTTGCTTAAAGTTGAAATTTGGAGGGCTACGGTGACGTACTCTCCCGAGGACTCCGCATCCACGAACGCCGTAGTAGAGGTCGCCGTAGCGATTTGCTTAAAGTCCCTAATAAGTTTAAGGGAATACAACTAGCGGTCCTTCAGTCCTTTAGTCCCGCAGTCGATGAAACAGTTGTTCTAACGGAATACAACTAGCGGTCCTTCAGTCCTTTAGTCCCGCAGTCGATGAAACAATTAGTTTAAGGGAATACAACCAGCGGTCCTTCAGACCTTTAGTCCCGCAGTCGATGAAACAGTTAGTCTAAGGGAATACAACTAGCGGTCCTTCAGTCCTTTAGTCCCGCACTCGATGAAACAGTTAGTCTAAGGGAATACAACTAGCGGTCCTTCAGTCCTTTAGTCCCGCAGTCGGTAAATCAATTATTCTAAGGGAATACAACAAGCGGTCCTTCAGTCCTTTAGTCCCGCAGTCGATGAAACAGTTAGTCTAAGGGAATACAAGTAGCGGTCCTTCAGTCCTTTAGTCCCGCAGTCGATGAATCTATTATTCTAAGGGAATACAACTAGCGGTCCTTCAGTCCTTTAGTCCCGCAGTCGATGAAATTGTTAGTCTAAGGGAATACAACTAGCGGTCCTTCAGTCCTTTAGTCCCGCAGTCGGTGAATCAATTATTCTAAGGGAATAAAACTAGCGGTCCTTCAGTCCTTTAGTACTGCAGTCGATGAAACAGTTAGTCTAAGGGAATACAACTAGCGGTCCTTCAGTCCTTTAGTCCCGCAGTCGATGAATCAATTATTCTAAGGGAATACAACTACCGGTCCTTCAGTCCTTTAGTCCCCCAGTCGATGAAACAATTAGTTTAAGGGAATACAACTAGCGGTCCTTCAGTCCTTTAGTCCCGCAGTCGATGAAACAGTTAGTCTAAGGGAATACAACTAGCGGTCCTTCAGTCCTTTAGTCCCGCATTCGATGAAACAGTTAGTATAAGGGAATACAACTAGCGGTCCTTCAGTCCTTTAGTCCCGCAGTCGATGAAACAATAAGTTTAAGGGAATACAACTAGCGGTCCTTCAGTCTTTTAGTCCCGCAGTCGATAAAACAGTTAGTCTAAGGGAATACAACTAGCGGTCCTTCAGTCCTTTAGTCCCGCAGTCGATGAAACAATTAGTTTAAGGGAATACAACTAGCGGTCCTTCACTCCTTTAGTCCCGCAGTCGATGAAACAGTTCGTCTAAGGGAATACAACTAGCGGTCCTTAAGTCCTTTACTCCCGCAGTGGATGAAACAGTTAGTCTAAGGGAATACAACAAGCGGTCCTTCAGTCCTTTACTCCCGCAGTCGATGAATCAATTATTCTAAGGGAATACAACTAGCGGTCCTTCAGTCCTTTAGTCCCGCAGTCGATGAAAAAGTTAGTCTAAGGGAATACAACTAGCAATCCTTCAGTCCTTTAGTCCCGCAGTCGATGAATCAATTATTCTAAGGGAATACAACTAGCGGTCCTTCAGTCCTTTAGTCCCGCAGTCGATGAAAGAATTAGTTTAAGGGAATACAACTAGCGGTCCTTCAGTCCTTTAGTCCCACAGTCGATGAAACAGTTAGTCTAAGGAAACACAACAAGCGGTCCTTCAGTCCTTTAGTCCCGCAGTCGATGAAACAATTAGTTTAAGGGAATACAACTAGCGGTCCTTCAGTCCTTTAGTCCCGCAGTCGATGAAACAGTTAGTCTAAAGGAATACAACTAGCGGTCCTTCAGTCCTTTAGTCCCGCAGTCGATGAAACAGTCAGTCTAAGGGAATACAACTAGCGGTCCTTCAGTCCTTTAGTCCCGCAGTCGGTAAATCAATTATTGTTAGGGAATACAACTAGCGGTCCTTCAGTCCTTTAGTCCCGCAGTCGATGAAACAGTTAGTCTAAGGGAATACAACTAGCGGTCCTTCAGTCCTTTAGTCCCGCAGGCGATAAAACAGTTAGTCTAAGGGAATACAACTAGCGGTTCTTCAGTCCTTTAGTCCCGCAGTCGGTAAATCAATTATTCTAAGGGAATACAACTAGCGGTCCTTCAGTCGTTTATTTCCGCAGTCGATGAAACAGTTAGTCTAAGGGAATACAACTAGCGGTCCTTCAGTCCTTTAGTCCCGCAGTCGATGAAACAGTTAGTCTAAGGGAATACAACTAGCGGTTCTTCAGTCCTTTAGTCCCGCAGTCGGTAAATCAATTATTCTAATGGAATACAACTAGCGGTCCTTCACTCCTTTAGTCCCGCAGTCGATGAAACAGTTAGTTTAAGGGAATACAACTAGCGGTCCTTCAGTCCTTTAGTCCCGCAGTCGGTGAATCAATTATTCTAAGGGAATACGACTAGCGGTCCTTCAGTCCTTTAGTCCCGCAGTTGATGAAACAATAGGGACTTTAAGCAAATCACTACGGCGACCTACGCTACGGCGGCCGGAAGTAAAAAAGCCCAGAAATGAAGGAGTGCGCATGCTTGGAAATGAGCTTTTGCCGTAGCGCCAAATCCTGCAACGTGAAGAACTGCCTTCTGGCGTAGTCGCTACTACGTGAGTATAAAAGTCGACTCTCCTCCTATTCTTTGCGGTCACTAGTTTTAAAAAGTAACATAGATTGTTTTTCACTTTATCAAGAAAGTATTTGAAGCTTCTGGTTTTCCAGTAAATACGTTTTCCCTGCGTTTTCTCGTAAAAGATTTCTATCGTCAGCAGAGTGTGCGATGCATAAATATGGCCGCGGAAATACTGCCAGAAAAAATGAAGGCTAGACGAAAACCGTAAGTACGACTGTTAGCAATAAAGCTAATGAAATGTCACTGAAGGTTGTTTACGCGAGAATAAAATATCTAAACCGTTGAATTTGTTGATTTCTTGTTAAATACGGCACATAAGAAGAAAAATCACTTGCAGCGAACTCCGATCTTCAATTGTCGTTTTCTGTTTTGTGTAGAAATCGCCCTCCGATGATGTTTTCTATTAATATTCTTGGTAAACGAAAGATTGGAATTTAAGTACAGACATTCTTGCACAAAGTCTCTCTCAAGGAAGGAAATTCGTTTCTATTTTCAGTGTTTTTGGTTCGTTCTAGATAATCTCGTCCGCTGTGGCAACTTAAGTTTTACAGTCTAAAGCAGTACTGAATTCTTCGTCTGAAGTGAAGCCCATATTTTTCTTTCCTGTGACAACTACGTTGTTTTATGTATTCGCTTCTCCAAAGGAGGTCATAACAGCGAAAGCAGGTGAGCCGTAGTCACTGCTTGCTTAAAGTTGAAATTTGGAGGGCTACGGTGACGTACGTATACTCTCCCGAGGACTCCGCATCCACGAACGCCGTAGTAGAGGTCGCCGTAGCGATTTGCTTAAAGTCCCTAATAACTTTAAGGGAATACAACTAGCGGTCCTTCAGTCCTTTAGTCCCGCAGTCGATGAAACAGTTGTTCTAAGGGAATACAACAAGCGGTCCTTCAGTCCTTTAGTCCCGCAGTCGATGAAACAATTAGTTTAAGGGAATACAACTAGCGGTCCTTCAGACCTTTAGTCCCGCAGTCGATGAAACAGTTACTCTAAGGGAATACAACTAGCGGTCCTTCAGTCCTTTAGTTCCGCAGTCGATGAAACAGTTAGTCTAAGGGAATACAACTAGCGGTCCTTAAGTCCTATAGTCCCGCAGTCTGTAAATCAATTATTCTAAGAGAATACAACTAGCGGTCCTTCAGTCCTTTAGTCCCGCAGTCGATGAAACAGTTAGTCTAAGGGAATACAACTATCAGTCCTTCAGTCCTTTAGTCCCGCAGTCGATGAATCTATTATTCTAAGGGAATACAACTAGCGGTCCTTCAGTCCTTTAGTCCCGCAGTCGATGAATCAATTATTCTAAGGGAATAAAACTAGCGCTCCTTCAGTCCTTTAGTCCTGCAGTCGATGAAACAGTTAGTCTAAGGGAATACAACTAGCGGTCCTTCAGTCCTTTAGTCCCGCAGTCGATGAAACAGTTAGTCTAAGGGAATACAACTAGCGGTCCTTCAGTCCTTTAGTCCCGCAGTCGATGAAACAGTTAGTCTAAGGGAATACAACTAGCGGTCCTTCAGTCCTTTAGTCCCGCAGTCGGTAAATCAATTCTTCTAAGGGAATAAAACTAGCGGTCCTTCAGTCCTTTAGTCCCGCAGTCGATGAAACAATTAGTTTAAGGGAATACAACTAGCGGTCCTTCACTCCTTTAGTCCCGCACTCGATGAAACAGTTCGTCTAAAGGAATAAAGCTAGCGGTCCTTCAGTCCTTTAGTCCCGCACTCGATGAAACAGTTAGTCTAAGGGAATACAACAAGCGGTCCTTCAGTCCTTTAGTCCCGCAGTCGATGAATCAATTATTCTAAGGGAATACAACTAGCGGTCCTTCAGTCCTTTAGTCCCGCAGTCGATGAAACAATTAGTTTAAGGGAATACAACTAGCGGTCCTTCAGTCCTTTAGTCCCACAGTCGATGAAACAGTTAGTCTAAGGGAACACAACTAGCGGTCCTTCAGTCCTTTAGTCCCGCAGTCGATGAAACAATTAGTTTATGGGAATACAACTAGCGGTCCTTCAGTCCTTTAGTCCCGCAGTCGATGAAACAGTTAGTCTAAGGGAATAAAACTAGCGGTCCTTCAGTCCTTTAGTCCCGCAGTCGATGAAACAGTTAGTCTAAGGGAATACAACTAGCGGTCCTTCAGTCCTTTAGTCCCGCAGTCGATGAAACAGTTAGTCTAAGGGAATACAACTAGCGGTCCTTCAGTCCTTTAGTCCCGCAGTCGATAAAACAGTTAGTCTAAGGGAATACAACTAGCGGTCCTTCAGTCCTTTAGTCCCGCAGTCGATGAAACAGTTAGTCTAAGGGAATACAACTAGCGGTTCTTCAGTCCTTTAGTCCCGCAGTCGGTAAATCAATTATTCTAAGGGAATACAACTAGCGGTCCATCAGTCCTTTAGTCCCGCAGTCGGTTAAACAGTTAGTCTAAGGGAATACAACTAGCGGTCCTTTAGTCCTTTAGTCCCGCAGTCGATGAAAGAGTTAGTCTAAGGGAATACAACTAGCGGTTCTTCAGTCCTTTAGTCCCGCAGTCGGTAAATCAGTTATTTTAATGGAATACAACTAGCGGTTCTTCACTATTTTAGTCCCGCAGTCGTTGAAACAGTTAGTCTAAGGGAATACAACTAGCGGTCCTTCAGTCCTTTAGTCCCGCAGTCGGTGAATCAATTATTCTAAGGGAATACAACTAGCGGTCCTTCAGTCCTTTAGTCCCGCAGTCGATGAAACAGTTAGTCTAAGGGAATACAACTAGCGGTCCTTCAGTCCTTTAGTCCCGCAGTTGGTGAATCAATTATTCTAAGGGAATACAACAAGCGGTCCTTCAGTCCTTTAGTCTCGCAGTCGATGAAACAGTTAGTCTAAGCGAAAACAACTAGCGGTCCTTCAGTCCTTTAGTCCCGCAGTCGGTGAATCAATTATTCTAAGGGAATACAACTAGCGGTCCTTCAGTCCTTTAGTCCCGCAGTCGATGAAACAGTTAGTCTAAGAGAATACAACTAGCGGTCCTTCAGTCCTTTAGTCCCGCAGTCGATGAAACAGTTAGTCTAAGGGAATACAACTGGCGGTTCTTCAGTCCTTTAGTCCCGCAGTCGGTAAATCAATTATTCTAAGGGAATACAACTAGCGGTACTTCAGTCCTTTAGTCGCGCAGTCGATGAAACAGTTAGTCTAAGGGAATACAACTAGAGGTCCTTCAATCCTTTAGTCCCGCAGTCGATGAAACGGTTAGTCTAAGGGAATACAGCTAGCGGTTCTTCAGTCCTTTTGTCCCGCAGTCGGTAAATCAATTATTCTAAGGGAATACAACTAGCGGTCCTTCACTCCTTTAGTCCCGCAGTCGATGAAACAGTTAGTCTAAGGGAATACAACTAGCGGTCCTTAAGTCCTTTAGTCCCGCAGTCGATGAATCAATTATTCTAAGGGAATACAACTAGCGGTCCTTCAGTCCTTTAGTCCCGCAGTCGGTGAATCAATTATTCTAAGGGAATACAACTAGCGGTCCTTCAGTCCTTTAGTCCCGCAGTCGATGAAACAGTTAGTCTAAGGGAATACAACTAGCGGTGCTTCAGTCCTTTAGTCCCGCAGTCGATGAAACAGTTAGTCTAACGGAATACAACTAGCGGTCCTTCAGTCCTTTACGAAAATTTGGTTTATCAACAAAGTTGATAATGTAAATTGACCACCGTACAGGGATTCGATTAGCTAAATCGGTACGGTGGTCAATTTACATTATCAACTTTGTTGATAAACCAAATTTTCGTGTCTCACTTCCCCACCGACGCAGCACCACAGTTTCTTTAGAAACTAATCCCCTCTATTCTTCAGTCCTTTAGTCCCGCAGTCGGTGAATCAATTATTCTAAGGGAATACGACTAGCGGTCCTTCAGTCCTTTAGTCCCGCAGTTGATGAAACAATAGGGACTTTAAGCAAATCACTACGGCGACCTACGCTACGGCGGCCGGAAGTAAAAAAGCCCAGAAATGAAGCAGTGCGCATGCTTGGAAATGAGCTTTTGCCGTAGCGCCAAATCCTGCAACGTGAAGAACTGCCTTCTGGCGTAGTCGCTACTACGTGAGTATAAAAGTCGACTCTCCTTCTATTCTTTGCGGTCACTAGTTTTAAAAAACTAACATAGATTGTTTTTCACTTTATCAAGAAAGTATTTGAAGCTTCTGGTTTTCCAGTAAATACGTTTTCCCTGCGTTTTCTCGTAAAAGATTTCTATCGTCAGCAGAGTGTGCGATGCATAAATATGGCCGCGGAAATACTGCCAGAAAAAATGAAGGCTAGACGAAAACCGTAAGTACGACTGTTAGCAATAAAGCTAATGAAATGTCACTGAAGGTTGTTTACGCGAGAATAAAATATCTAAACCGTTGAATTTGTTGATTTCTTGTTAAATACGGCACATAAGAAGAAAAATCACTTGCAGCGAACTCCGATCTTCAATTGTCGTTTTCTGTTTTGTGTAGAAATCGCCCTCCGATGATGTTTTCTATTAATATTCTTGGTAAACGAAAGATTGGAATTTAAGTACAGACATTCTTGCACAAAGTCTCTCTCAAGGAAGGAAATTGGTTTCTATTTTCAGTGTTTTTGGTTCGTTCTAGATAATCTCGTCCGCTGTGGCAAATTAAGTTTTACAGTCTAAAGCAGTACTGAATTCTTCGTCTGAAGTGAAGCCCATATTTTTCTTTCCTGTGACAACTACGTTGTTTTATGTATTCGCTTCTCCAAAGGAGGTCATAACAGCGAAAGCAGGTGAGCCGTAGTCACAGTTTGCTTAAAGTTGAAATTTGGAGGGCTACGGTGACGTACGTATACTCTCCCGAGGACTCCGCATCCACGAACGCCGTAGTAGAGGTCGCCGTAGCGATTTGCTTAAAGTCCCTAATAAGTTTAAGGGAATACAACTAGCGGTCCTTCAGTCCTTTAGTCCCGCAGTCGATGAAACAGTTGTTCTAAGGGAATACAACAAGCGGTCCTTCAGTCCTTTAGTCCCGCAGTCGATGAAACAATTAGTTTAAGGGAATACAACTAGCGGTCCTTCAGACCTTTAGTCCCGCAGTCGATGAAACAGTTAGTCTGAGGGAATACAACTAGCGGTCCTTCAGTCCTTTAGTCCCGCAGTCGATGAAACAGTTAGTCTAAGGGAATACAACTAGCGGTCCTTCACTCCTTTAGTCCCGCAGTCTGTAAATCAATTATTCTAAGGGAATACAACTAGCGGTCCTTCAGTCCTTTAGTCCCGCAGTCGATGAAACAGTTAGTCTAAGGGAATACAACTAGCAGTCCTTCAGTCCTTTAGTCCCGCAGTCGATGAATCTATTATTCTAAGGGAATACAACTAGCGGTCCTTCAGTCCTTTAGTCCCGCAGTCGATGAATCAATTATTCTAAGGGAATAAAACTAGCGGTCCTTCAGTCCTTTAGTCCTGCAGTCGATGAAACAGTTAGTCTAAGGGAATACAACTAGCGGTCCTTCAGTCCTTTAGTCCTGCAGTCGATGAATCAATTATTCTAAGGGAATACAACTACCGGTCCTTCAGTCCTTTAGTCCCCCAGTCGATGAAACAATTAGTTTAAGGGAATACAACTAGCGGTCCTTCAGTCCTTTAGTCCCGCAGTCGATGAAACAGTTAGTCTAAGGGAATACAACTAGCGGTCCTTCAGTCCCTTAGTCCCGCAGTCGATAAAACAGTTAGTCTAAGGGAATACAACTAGCGGTCCTTCAGTCCTTTAATCCCGCAGTCGATGAAACAATTAGTTTAAGGGAATACAACTAGCGGTCCTTCACTCCTTTAGTCCCGCAGTCGATGAAACAGTTCGTCTAAGGGAATACAACTAGCGGTCCTTCAGTCCTTTAGTCCCGCAGTCGATGAAACAGTTAGTCTAAGGGAATACAACAAGCGGTCCTTCAGTCCTTTAGTCCCCCAGTCGATGAATCAATTATTCTAAGGGAATACAACTAGTGGTCCTTCAGTCCTTTAGTCCCGCAGTCGCTGAAACAGTTAGTGTAAGGGAATACAACTAGCGATCCTTCAGTCCTTTAGTCCCGCAGTCGGTGAATCAATTATTCTAAGGGAATACAACTAGCGGTCCTTCAGTCCTTTAGCCCCGCAGTCGATGAAACAGTTAGTCTAAGGGAATACAACTAGCGGTCCTTCAGTCCTTTAGTCCCGCAGTCGGTGAATCAATTATTCTAAGGGAATACAACTAGCGGTCCTTCAGTCCTTTAGTCCCGCAGTCGATGAAACAGTTAGTCTAAGGGAATACAACTAGCGGTCCTTCAGTCCTTTAGTCCCGCAGTCGGTGAATCAATTATTCTAAGGGAATACAACTAGCGGTCCTTCAGTCCTTTAGTCCCGCAGTCGATGAAACAGTTAGGCTAAGGGAATACAACTAGCGGTCCTTCAGTCCTTTAGTCCCGCACTCGGTGAATCAATTATTCTAGGGGAATACAACTAGCGGTCCTTCAGTCCTTTAATCCCGCAGTCGATGAAACAATTAGTTTAAGGGAATACAACTAGCGGTCCTTCACTCCTTTAGTCCCGCAGTCGATGAAACAGTTCGTCTAAGGGAATACAACTAGCGGTCCTTCAGTCCTTTAGTCCCGCAGTCGATGAAACAGTTAGTCTAAGGGAATACAACAAGCGGTCCTTCAGTCCTTTAGTCCCCCAGTCGATGAATCAATTATTCTAAGGGAATACAACTAGCGGTCCTTTAGTCCTTTAGTCCCGCAGTCGCTGAAACAGTTAGTGTAAGGGAATACAACTAGCGATCCTTCAGTCCTTTAGTCCCGCAGTCGGTGAATCAATTATTCTAAGGGAATACAACTAGCGGTCCTTCAGTCCTTTAGCCCCGCAGTCGATGAAACAGTTAGTCTAAGGGAATACAACTAGCGGTCCTTCAGTCCTTTAGTCCCGCAGTCGGTGAATCAATTATTCTAAGGGAATACAACTAGCGGTCCTTCAGTCCTTTAGTCCCGCAGTCGATGAAACAGTTAGTCTAAGGGAATACAACTAGCGGTCCTTCAGTCCTTTAGTCCCGCAGTCGATGAAACTGTTAGTCTAAGGGAATACAACTAGTGGTCCTTCAGTCCTTTAGTCCCGCAGTCGGTGAATCAATTATTCTAAGGGAATACAACTAGCGGTCTTTTAGTCCTTTAGTCCCGCATGATGAACAAACTCTTCTCGTGTCTTCTGTCGACTAAAGATGTAAACTGTTCTAATTCTGACTAATGTGAAAGGGAGATCACAAGCAAACTGCAGTTAAATTAAGAGAAGATGTCTTGTTCGTATGTTGACCAATCGCAGGGAACGTACACTTAATTTAAATATTAGGAAGGACTCAGCGGAATGATGCGATACAAGATTCAACAGATTATAATTTGACCAATGAAATAGCTTGAGTGTAGTTTAAAGGACTTTTTCGCATTGTTTTCTGAATGCTATAAAACAAAGGATAGTTGAGAAAAACATGGTTATTTGTTTGTAATAGTCGGTCCATAAGGTGTTGGCATAACGTAAGAGCGAAACTAGACAGGCGGCATATGAAAAGTAATTATTTTAATAATCCCCTTAAGTGTGAAGATTCACCCGATTATTTTAAAACGGCTACTCAGAAGTAGCAACTGAGGAGTTAGTACCTCGATTTTTTTTTTCCATTTGTTGGAGATCATGACTAAAAGAACGTGGTATATTTGATGTGTAGGGCACTTATTTGGGCTACGGAAAACTTAATTCCTTCGATCACCCGACAATCGATCACACAAATCAATGAAGCGTTAGAGAGCGAGCTAAAGAGCGAAACTAGACAGACGGCATATGAAAACTAATTATTTTAATAATCCCCTTAAGTTGTGAAAATCCACCCGTGCTAGTGCGCACAAAAAGCTGACTTTTGGTTTCACATTTAAAGAACAAAGAATATACAAGAATACATTTTTATGTTAACGCGCACTCTTTGCTGGTTTTGTATGCCGTGACGTTATGAAGGATAAATACTTGCACTGTTTGTTGTTTTTGATCAATGCAGTTGAGTCTGTTTTGAATTGTTTGAGAAGTATTGCCAACGGCTTTTAAAGTTTTTAAGTGCGGTCGGGGCGGTTGACTACTGATCGTCCATAGCGACCAATATATGCGCCCTGTGTGGGACTACGATAGAGAGATGGCAATTTTGAACTTATTTCCATATGAATTTTGCAGCATTCATAAAAGCAGCTTGGTATATAAGCTGCGTCATCACCCGGAAGTCGTAATACTTTACAGTTACTAAACTTGAATTGCATCAGATATTTCACTCAGAAGTTGCTCATACAAACACTACGTTTTTGATTGTTGTATTGGTCAATAAAGTCGATTTTTGCTGATCTAAAAGCAGTAATTAGCCCTTCGCCAAGAGGCATCAGTTGTGCGGAAAATCGATATCAGACTGACGAACACAGTACGAATATGCTTATCATTTAGTGAAGCAGACATAATTCTAGTGACAGCTACATAGGTTGTAGTCAATTTTTTTTTCTTTCAGACAGGTTGTGATAATTTATCGGCGTTATTGCTATATGTAATATTCTGGTATAAGCAGTCGAATTGTCGGTCGCTTCAGTGACCTCAGTAAGCGGCTTGATCAATCACCAGAACACCGCGGAACATTGACCAAAACTAAACTAAGGGTAACGGACTTGTCCTTTGCGAGATCGTGATCGAGTTTCAAAGGTTATTACTGGGGAGTTTGTGTATTTTCAGCGTAATGAATGGGCGACGACCGGAGAGTTTAATACAGCTTCCTGTACATTCATTTCCTTAGCTATCTTTACCGACCAACTGATCAAGGTTTGCTGAAACAAAGGGATTTCAGCCACTCCGGTTCCAGACACGTCGCTCAGTAAACCTAGTCCCTAAAACAAGGCGCAGCCCAGACGGCAAAATTTCTGTTTTCAGCTTGCATTCATTTCCCCCAAACCATTGTTTGGCTCTCCAGAGGTAGGTCCGATCTGCTGAGCTGTTTCCTCGAAGAAGACATAGTCCTCCTAACACAGAGTAATTCTAGAGGAGATTCAAGAAAATGTTTAAACCATCCCATTTCGATGATGTGCCTCACATTTCGCTCAATAGTTGATTTTGATCGCCAATGCGCGTCTTGGCGACCATTTTGGCACTGCTTTCAGTCAGCGGCTTTCATTTATAGACAGATCTGTTTTCACCATTGCCCAGTTTGCAAGATGCAAAATCATGGTGAAATCACAAAGGCCTCAGTACAGGGGATTCTGCTCCACTTGCAACCCGGCTTACCTCCGAGCAGATACAACATTCATCGTCTTCAGATATACCTAAGATACGTTGATAAATTGCGTTTCATTTTTATAAAGTTCACGAAGAATTTCTGGAAATTCTCTATCTATCACAACGGCACAATAACATATAGGACGGGTAGGCTGAAAAGTTTTAGGTCTGGGCCTACGGGCCTATAGGATCGCTACGCCACTGAAGATTACTGAGGAGTAAAATACTCTATTAAGACAGAAAGCGATGAAATCGATACCCCGTTCAAGACAAAACACCTTGAAAACCAGGATCATTATCAGCATCTAGGCAAACTCCTCTATGTAAAAGTGTCACTTGTAATTGCAAAAATAGTCCCTTATGTAAGTATCCTTACAGTCCACACTGTAAGGATGCTTATAGTTGGCACTCTAAGTACTTATGGCCTGCACCGTAAGGTGCCTTAGAATCCGCACTGTAAGCAGGTAAGCACTCTTACAGTCCGCACTGTAAGTACTCTTACAGTCTCCACTGTAAGCACTTTTGTAGTCCCCACTGTAAAGTAGACTTGCCACTGTGTACCGCGTACCGCGTAGCCCGGCAGCACAAAACATAAAGGGAGCCATTTTAAATATTCAATTAATTTGTTTTACTTGAAGAATTACATGTTTCAACTTGAAAGACTTCAACTTGAATTAATTAGTTTTCGCGTACCGCGTAGCCGGCTACGCAGATGTTAGTTCGAGTGGCAGGGTATTCTGTTAAATATTCGATTTAATTTGTCACTTGAATAAATTACAAGTGACTTCAACTTGAATTAATTAGTTTTCGCGTACCGCGTAGCCGCCTACGCAGATGTTAGTTTGGTGGCAGGGTATTCTATTAAATATTCGATTTAATTTGTCACTTGAATAAATTACAAGTTTCAACTTGAAAGACTTCAACTTGAATTAATTAGTTTTCATTTACCGCGTAGCCGGCTACGCAGATTTTAGTTCGAGTGGCAGGGTATTGTGCAGTTCCAACAATGCGTTTTATTGTCATGTTTATCACCGCAGTTTGTATGTTATTTCTTGATATTAGTTCGTTTACTCACTCACTCACTCACTCAGACGTATCAATGCGATTTTTGACAGGCGGTGTGCTTTCCCGATGTGACATAACCTTGGATGCACGCGTTACGCCTCAAGTGATATTCAATTGTCAGTTAGGACTAACCACTAAATCAACAAAACACAAAAAGAGCTTGCATTAGTCATCGAAATAGTGCATTGCATTGGAGAGCGTTGCAGAGAATACGTCTGAGTGAGTAAGTACGTAAGTTCTTATGAAATAATTTTTTTCGTAAAGGACAAAAGTTTATGACTATCAACTCCATATTTTATTCAGTCAGTGTTGTAGTGGTATAAGAGGGGGATAAATATAACGAACACAAGGTCTGTGATATGTGACTTACCCACACGTTCACTGGATTGAAACAAAAAAATCAACTGTACCCCTGGTACTTTTCAATACCAACTTTTTATTCATCTTATTCATTTTCCTTTTTTGACCATGTTTCTCCTAAATCAAGTGAATTCCCAAATTTTCTCAGACGTTAAGAAGCGTAACTTTTTTATATCTTTTTTCCTCCTATTTTATTCTCCTCTCGCAATTGTTCTCCAATGTTTTTCTTCTGGTCCGACTCCGTCTGACCAACTGATCCTTAGTTTTGAAATCGAAACAACGATATACGGCGGGCAAGACGCAGACAACGACCTCATAATCTCTAAAATCGAACTGTAATTATAAGGGAAATTGTTGGTCTTTTTCTTTCTGCCCTCTTTTTAATCCAGCGACGATAGCTTGCTTAGTTTCGTGAGGCAGCAATTGTCAGTCGGAGAGTAGTTCTGTTTTCCTTTTGAATGACTCGATCTAAAAATGAACTCCTATTTGTTTATTTGTTACCTTTATGGACGTTTTAGCTATACGGATTCTAGACCGCGACACTGGATAAACTGTTCACAACATCTCAGTGCAATAAAATATAAATCAAAGAGCGTCCCACGACTACTTAAACAACTTGTGTGTCGAGTGATGTGGAAAAGAGACCTAGACACGAACGCCTCGAAAAATGCTCTTTCAGCAAACAAATAAGCTGCCAGTAGAAGCGGAGGAAGAGACGACCCTGAGAACGAGGTGGAAAAATGCTAATAACGTGCATGACGTCATTCTAGTCCTCAGAGACCTTCCTCCCAAAAAAACGCAGAGGGTCCCGGGGACGAGAATGGCGTGACGAAAAATATAAAGTTGCAGGACCCTAGATAGTAGCGGCATACATAAGGATTGAACTCGCTCCGATTTTCCAGAAAAGTGGCTCCATCATTTGACCTTCCACGCTGCTCCTAGAAAATGTTGGAGAAGTGATTTACGGTGGTCAATACGGGAACTGATCAGTACACCAGGGATCCTGATTGGATAACAGATTACTGTTCGTCGATTGTTAACAGCTTTTCCCAAGTTTCCAGAAAGGGGACTCCAGTATTTGAGTATCCACCGCTCCCAGCCGAATTCTAGAAGCGATCTTCACAACTCAAAGCAGATTACAGTAATTACGGGAACTCAGTACAAACAAGACACATCGCACTTCTCCAAAGCCAAATCCGCCTCCAAATCCTTCTTGGTCGAGAACACTACACGATTTTAGCGAGGCGTGTTTCCCTTTTCTGTTTGCATTCTTTGAGTCAGCGATTGCGTATTATAGAAAGGACCGTAACAAAATTCAATTATGTAATATGTTGTACTAGAACACTGGTTAAGAGCTTTTGTTAGTTTGACCGCAAAAGGTGTCATATTTTATCCTGTTGGAGAAGTGATTGTTTAGGAATCCCAGTAACCCCAAACATATATTGAAACATTTTGCTTCTTTCTTACCAGCTATACCTTGTATCGGCAATTTTCCAGTCTCCATGCTTCATTCAAAGATCGAGGCCACCTATGCAGGGACCGCGCAGGGGGAGGGGCCGGGGAGGGGGTCGAGGGCCCCCCACTTTTTGTGGAAAAAGTAATAAATTAAGTAAAAGTCATATCCAGACAAAGTACTTTCACGGGATAATAGTGCTTGGCTAAAGGTGGCGGACCTCGCGGAAAACATCAACAAATTTATGATTGGTTCCTTTCGATCCTGTCTGATGGAATACATTTTAAAACGGCACTACCTTTACAATTGATACACTTAGTTATAGTCTTCTGTTGGTGATTAAAATGGGGTTGACAGACCAACGCGACTCCAGCTGTGTGCCCATTGTGCAAGCATATCTTTAAGCGATTTTTCTAAAAGAAATCAGGGTGGTGCCTTGAATATCTCTCTGAGTAATGGTGGTTCTTGTATTAGATGCCATTTGTAAATTAACATGTCTTTCAAACGTGGTGACGATGGTTGAAATTGCTTCTTGTGCGTTCTTTGTTTCTGTGTTAGAGCTGTTTTTCTGTCCGCATACTTAACTTCTGAGAATATTTGTTCCACCATTTTCTTAGGGTAACTTCTAGAGATAAGGTGGGTTTCCAGTGTTGTCTGTAAAAGTAACTCTCGAAGAGTTACTCATTGAAGGCTCAAAGAAAAGACTCAAGAAAGGTTCAATAATCTTACAGTACTAAACACTCACAGAGACAGAACAGACAAACTTTGCCTTGCTGACGTGGCAAATCAATTTGTTTGTGGTAACGACAATCGAAAAAGGAATTTCGGTACCTTCAGAGAATCGGATTTCGTGGCAGTAAGCAAATAAACGAACCAAAGTTATGACTACTCAACCTTCGTTTACAGATAACGTTAAATGTGATTACAAAGCTTTTTTTTGTCACTAACCCCATTCTCTAAATGCTTGAATTGAGTTGAAAGTGTAGAAAAGGATATCACTTGAGTTTTTGAGTTTATGAAATATGTTAACTGCTCAGTGGACAAAGCTTATGAATTAAACGGAATAATATGCGTTTTAATCATTCGTAGAGCTACTGTCCCCTCCCCTTACTTGAAAACGTGGGAGCGGCCCCCCGCCCGACCATCATCCCTCCTTTGCTTGCAAAAAATTCGCTTCGTTAGCATATTTCGTGTTTTTACGCATGTTAACAGCAGTGTTGCGACGTATTATTTAGATGTTAAATAGCGTGACGTAAGTAAATACGTTCTTACGCGATTGGTGGAATGAACGATTAAACAAAAATAGCACCTGAAGAGCCAATCAGATTTTAACTTATAACATAAGGAACCTCCGCTTGTCACGGATTAGCATCAAATACTGTCCCACTGGATGTGGATCACATTCCTTCCGCTTGGTTTTTCCGTTGAGGGCGACTGAACTATTCGTATTTAAAGACTAAAATCTTGCGGTGTCTTTTTTATAACACATTCAGGCTTTGGGGACCTACCCTTGCTCGAATAACGACGAACTTCAAGTTATCAACTACTTTATTTACATTGGAAACAACTACGATATTTATGTTACAAGATATATGACCATGAAAATTAAGTGCTAAGTCCTCAGGGAAGACGTATAAATCTGTTGTAGTTTAACTGCCCTCGACAATATAACGCAATTAAGTCTGCTTGATTTGACGTTTGTTGCGCAACACGGTGTCGAGCTCAGTCACGCTATGGACTGATTTGTGATTGTTAACATGTTTAAAGGAGCACTGTCACCGGGATTTTTGCTGTTTTTGGTTCAATTCTGCCAAAATTACTGCCTTTTACCTGTTATCGTGCAAAAAATGCTCCTATAGAATCAGCAAGATGAATTCCAATGAAATTTTTAGCAGGAAGACATAACCATAATAATATTTTTGGTGATTTTTCAATGCATAGCTTGAAATTTTGAAAAAACTGGCAAGTTTTTTCAAATTTCAATCCATTTCCATCCTCGTCATTTTACTTGGAATACAAAATTTTATGGTGTCAATGCAGTACTACAGTCTTTGGCAACAAAACTAGACCATTATTTTAAGGTTTCCACTGATGCATTGGCAGTTTAAAGCTTTTTAAAGTGATGGTACAATAGCGTGACACTGCCCCTTTAATTTCCGCATCGGTTGATAAAGAAGTATATATGATAATCCCCCGGGTAATCATACAATTTAACAATATTAATCATAAAAATTACAATTTCCTCGATTGTGATTGGTTTAAAAAGCTCCTATTTTCCACTAATTCACGTGCCAAGTTGTTATCGGACAGTTTGTTATTGGACACTTTGTTATTGGACAGTTTGTTATCGGACAGTTCAATAAGCCAATCACATTTAAAGTAGTATTTTAAATCAACCAATCACATTCAAAGTTGTAGTTTAAATCAACCAATCACAACCTTGGTTACAATCAGCATACATTTTGATGGTAGTCAATTTCAGAGCGACATTAAACAATTTACGCTTCCTTTGTCAGTCTTTTAATGCAAAATTTCCTTCCCTTTTATAACTTTCTCGGAAATTGTAATTTTTATGATTAATTGGTAATAAGACTTCGTGTCGTCCAATTCGGTCTGTAATCATACTCGTGATAAACAAATCGGACTCCCGCTGCGCGGTCGTCCGATTTTGTTATCACTCGTATGATTACAGACCGAATTGGACTCCACTCAGTCCTATTACCATTACTTATCACAGCGTTCCTTTACCTACCCTCTCAAGAAACTACAGTTGTAGACCACTGTTTATGGCGAAATGTTATTCGTTCCGCTGAAGTCGGGGAGAGAATTTAGAAAACTTAAGACTTCAAATCTCAGATCTAGCTGCGCAAAAGGCTTTGCAAAAGTGTGACCTCTTAATTGAATTAGCATCTTTTATAGATGTCGATTGTCGCAGCGCAGTACACTTTGAATTTTGTGGAGAGGATTTTTTGCCTGTCGAAATATATAAGTATGGGTTTCTATATAGTTGTCTTATCCAGCCTTTAATTTGTGATTAAATTTAAGAAAGGGAGAGTTTTCGGCTTTTTACATATTTCGACAGCCGGCGGAACTCGTGACCCCGAATATTCTGATTGGACAATTGATTTCTATAAGAGATGCGAATTCAATTAAGAAGTCAAACTTTCGCACGGCGTTTTCCGCAGCTCGATCTGAGATTTTAAGTCTTAAGTTTTAACCTCTGAAATTTTAAGTTTTCAATTCCCTCCCCGACTTCAGCGGAACGGATAACACTTTCGCCAGAAACAGTGGTCTACAACTGTCGTTTCTTGAGAGGGTAGGTAAAGGAACGCTGTGATGAATATTTGGGGGCGCCCAACGACAAATTTCGGTAGATATCTGTTCGGTGGAGGGTAATTCGCCTTGGGTTTTCGGCGTCGATTAAAGAATGCACTCGGATTTTCGTAACTAAAACGTGGCCTAAAAGATTCGCAATTGGGAAATCATAGCCATAAGGTTTGCGGAAAGGTCTTAAATTGCTGTTTTTGACAGTCTAAAACGTCAGCTAGCATTTTCGGAAAGAAAATAGTTTCCTAGAAAGTTCGTGGAAAGTTCATTTCAGCTTGCATTTTCTCAAAGGAAGATTTTGTTTCCTAACATTTTTCGGGCAATTGAAATTTCAGCTGGGGAATCCGAACAGATGAATTCTTCTAGCTAATGAAAAACATCACTTAAAACAGACTTCAAACAGCATAAGGGACTTAAAAATGCCTTTGTAATGGTTTTCGTTGATTTGGCTCGTTGGGGGCCTTGAATATTGCATGAGCATGTTATAGTGCATAAGCATTGTTTTCCATTTCTCTTGGGACATACAATCGTCCCAAGAGAATTGAAAACAATGTTTATGCAAAATTTTTGGGAGCAAACAAAGTGTATTATGGGAGTTGTGGAAGCAGAGGACGCCTTGCACATTTGCGTGAGACCAATTATTTATCCATAGTTACTTATATTTCCTGATAATTTAAAGGCACTCCAATCAAGTAATCAGAAAAAAATAATTCAAACTGTTTAACATTTCTCACCGTCAAAATAATCGATAAAGAAACAATTCAATAGTCAGTTATCAACGGAAATATCCCTCACGTCCGGGTTTCTGGTCACACCAAACTTTCAACGATATTATCCGATGTTAATATTATGTTTATATCCAGGAGATGATGAAGATTTTCATTCTGCTTTCATTAGCATTATGCCATAATGATTGAAAACTGTCGTTCTAAATTATGCATCTAACATGTCTAAGACTGGATCAAAATTGAAATCTCACAATGACGTCTATTTGAGGAGACCACCAAAGAATCGACTACATGTTACTGTTGTTTTTGAAAGTTTTAGCCATTTCATTTACTTATGTTCATTGTACCCGATTTTCTTTCCTTTTCCTACCTTACAAACTCATTTGGTGATTCATAAACTATTTCAAAAGGACCAAACGACAACTCTTCGATCTCTGTCGAAGAGACAATTTAATTCTTTTAAACAAGGTTTTTGGTTAATTCCCCGATTACAAAGGCTTCGTTCACTCACATTACCTTTTGATGATAATATAACTGTACTTAAGTTATTTGGAACTTAATGACAATATCAAGACAAATAACCATGCTGTGAAACATAGTATATAATTGTTGTTCTTCGTCTGTCATTCGTGGGCCGGTCCAGATACAGTGCTAAAACTTTTAAAACAATAGTGAGAATAGTAGCATGTCGTATTCTTGAGTGGTCTTCCTGGAGAAATAGTTGGCCTCACGTAAATGATGCAAGGCGCCCTTCAGAGTTAAAATTTGTATGTTATGAGTGTCGAAAATTGTGCTTTTCGAGGATAACCCCCTCCTTATCCGTATTAATTAAGGAAAGAAAGCCCGCTTTAAATCGACGCTTTATTCGGAATTAAAAAACTTGAAGAAAAAGTGTGACCGTTGTTTATCGTTCAGTTTTCGGCACTCTGAGCAGTACGAATTTTGGCAAAATTTAAACTTGAAACAAAACACCGATTATCCTCCAATTATACCTCTATACCTACAGTTCTGTACTAATAAGGGAAAGGAATGAGCTCTCTCAATGCGCAGTTTTCAGTACTGAGATCTTTAATAATTTTTAAACCAAAACAGACACGCGCATGCCAGCTTATGTTCATTATTGGGGGTAATAATTCCTGAAAAAACTGGAATACTTTAGCAATGACCACCGTTGCAAAATAGAAGAGCCGGATCCTGTAATAGATCTAACCAGCTATAAAATTGTAAACTAAAAAACGGTAAAAAAAACAAGCAAGGCTGCTTACACGGCGAGGAAGGCCATTAGTTATAAAGTTGCATTTTAAACAGTTGTGGCCACAGCGAAAGGCACCAAGAGGTTGATTATTTTTAGCAGGTTTACGTAGTTTAGTACTGACCAATAGATCGTTAGGATTGTTAGAACGTCGGAAAGCAACAAGAGGGGCAGCCTTGAAAACGTTAGGCCAGCGGGGAGATGAAGATAAAATGTTGAAGTGTTTGTGAATAATAGATGATACGAAGCGAATAGCTGGATTGTATGTTATGACTAGTGGTATACGTGTAGGCTGGTAAATATCGGAATAATAATTCCTCCATATTTATTGATAAGACCTCTCTCGTTCTCTTTGTCGTGTTAACGTTAATTCAAATGCATGTGGTCGCTATATTTTATATAGTCCAACGAACGAGCAGATAAAACGGAATTTTTTCTGGTCCCCACTGCGCTGGTGTCTCATGTGTTTTCATCCCTGTTTTTAATTAATTGTTCAAGTCAAGTAAGAGAGGATGAACATCCTCTCTTGTTGAAGTACGTGTTGAACTCTGGATGATTCGATTCCGAGAAAGAATCAAATAGAATTAGAGTGTAGCTACGAGTGATCTATCGATACACTTCAGGGCCTTCAATTCAACATACACCTTAGGGGAGCAGGGTTGGCGCAGTGGTGAGAGCACTCGCCTTCCACCAATGTGGCCCAGGTTCGATTATCGATAAGTGGGCTGAGTTTGTTGGTTCTCTACTCTGCTCGAGATTTTTCTCCGGGTACTCCGAAAAACCAACATTTGATTTGATTTGATTTGATTTATTTAGAGTTGATTTGATTTAGTCTCCCAATTAGTAGAGCATTTGTGCTCGGCTAGATAAATTTGAGACTTAAATAAAGTGATTATTATTAATTATTATTATTATTAAAAATAGCAATGAAGTGTTTTAAAATCACTCAAGTGAAACACTGTGCGGCTTTTAGTTAGTGCAACCACAACTTTAGAGCCATTATCAACCAACAACATAAACACTAGGTTCTCAAAACCCCTGATATTTGAAAGAATGCCTATTGTCTTGCCATATGCAATATAATGTCTGTAATGTGTTCATGCACTTATCAACGGTGCAACTGATTCAAATATGGACAACTGCTGTAAATCAATGGATCTTCTATAAGCTTTAATTGTACAGAGATATATTCCTTTAGTTTTCTTTTATGGTTTGTCTCTGTTTAAATCTATTATAGGCCAACTGCCCTCGATAAGAGCCCGGGATGGGGGGACTCCCCCGTCCCCGTGTAAAAATGACCGGGGTGCTCCTCGGAACTTTTGAAAAGAGCCCCTAAAAGCTAAGGTACCAGAGTATCGATTAGTTGGCGTGCCCCACCTCCCCCCAAAAAAGTTTCAACCCTAAAAGGTACCACCATTTCTACTGAGGAAACCAATTTTAAAACACCAAATTAAACAATATTGACAACTTTCAATAGCAGTTAAGACGGTTCACCTTCTATTTATAAATTTTTTAAGAAGCGTTGTCATAAATCTCTTGGCTCAATACACTAAAAGGTACAGCGACAACTCTAGCGGTGGTAATTATAGGTTTAAGTACCCTAAGCGGTACCAATCCATCAATTTTACTCCCTAAAGGGTACGACAAGCAGCCCCGTCATTTCTATAGGAGAGGGGACAAGATCCTGCTTGATTTGATTGCCGCTTGTTGTGCAAGACGGTGTCAAGCCGGGAATTATGTATTTTGTGTCCGGTTTTGAAATTGTAGACTAAGCAGCCACCACGTTTCAGGCTACAAAGAACATTCCTTCACAAAGGCTTGTTATGATCTATTTCATTTGCATGGTCGATTTCTATCGACGGCGTGTTTCAGCAATGATTTAATTCTGATTTGTTCATTGCGCTGCGTCCGTCGGTTTGTCTCTTTTTTGCCCGAATACTGAGTGGGTGACCTCGGCCCTTACTAACAGTTTACTCCAGTCATACCTTCATACACTCTGTTATCCTATAACCAACCTTTTCCTGAGATTTTAGGGGAAAGTGGGAAGTTCGGGCTTTTCCCTCGCCATCTCGTGCTAAAGCAGCGCTTTTCTCATCTTTTGGTTCAAACTGGTAGGTAGAGCAGTTTTCACGAATTAATATTGAGCTTCCATAGAAAATAAGTTCCGGCTTAGAGAAGAAAAAATGTGGGATTAATACAAATCTCAGGTATAACGAGGAACTTATCCGGCCGAAAAGTGTGACCGGTTTTTTCTGCATCGCGCAGTTTTCAGCACCCTGAGCATACGAATTTTGACAATATCTAACCTTAAAAACAAACTACCAATTATCCTTCCATTTCATTATACCGCCATATCTACGGTACTGTACTAATAAGCGGCGACAGGAAGGATCAGTTTTCATCGATCGGAACCATAAGAATAAGATCTTCAGTAATTTTCATTACAAAACACACACGGATGACTGATTATGTTCATTTTTAAAGTGGGACTAATTATTCCTTCACATTTATTGATATGACCTCTCTCGTTTTCTTTGTCGTGTTAATTCAAATGTGTGGTCGGCTATATATAGTTTTTGCATCCCTTTTTTAATTAATTGTTGAAGTACATGTTTAACTAGATTCGATTCCAAGAAAGAATCAAATCAAATTAGACTGTAGCTACAAGTGATCCATCGATACAGTTGGCATAGAGCATGCACTATTTACCGGTTCACTTTTTAATTTTGACCTTCAATTTATATATGGCATTAAAAATAGCAATGACTTGTCGATTAGTACAGGAGGCTGCAAAATTACTCAACTGAAACACTGTGTGGCTTTTAGTTTGTGCAGCCTCAACTTTAGAGCTATTATCAACCAACAACATAAACACCAGGTTCTCAAAACCTTTGATAATTTTAAAAAAGGAATGTCTACTGTCTCGCCAAATGCATTAATTTGTTCACTAATCAAGTGCAACTGATTCAGATACGGTGTGTATTGTTACAAATTCTTGGATCTTCTATAAGCTCTGTATAGTGACATCTTTCTTTAGTTTTCTTTCATGTTTTGGCGCTGTTTAATTGGTTGAATTTCACAGTTATAAGGTATATATAGTTATAGATTTTATTGTACTTGTGTAGTAATGACAACAAAGCAAGTAATATTTCCTAGTCGGCTTACGCTTACAGCTATTCGGATTCTAGAACCAGTTCTAGAACCAGTTCTAGAATGCCTTCTCATGCCTCTTGGCATCGGTGGTTTCGAATATTCAACATTTCCGCAGTTTAATTTCACCGAGTAACGCTTAAGGAATGAAAGAACGTTTGAAGTGGCAACTCTGAATTTCTTCCTTGTTCTCTTCAGACCACAGCCAACCATTCAACTCCAGACATCTATGAACGGGGAAAAATGTAAAATTCAATGTCCCTGCACGGAATGAATCATTGTAACACAACAAACCACAGTCAAGCTAGTTTGCCTCGTGCCTGCAGCCGAGGAAACATGCCAAACAAGATCGACAGCACATATCCACAACAGTCGACGCCCCACTGGAGTCAGCCATCCGAAGGCCTGGAAGACTGGTTCGTCTTAAGACACACGTGCGACCCAGCTTTGAGTCGTCAGTTGTTTGCTAAGTATGGCTTTAGAGACTCAAGTCATGGTATTGACCACATAGAGGTAACCCAAAGACTAGGTATTTCAAAATAGTAAATGTATAGTAATAGGCTCCGTTTCCTCAGAAGCATATTTAGCCTTATATACTGGCATATCCACTATGTTATAAACTCATTTTAATCCAATATTAATCCAATATTATCATGTCTCAAATCACCCTTACTAAACTTACACCAGAAACTGAAAATTATCCCAAGAAACCCACTCATGTGTCCAATATACACAAACTGATACAGTCTGTCAAACGATCCGTACGGACTGTACAGACCTTCAAAGGGATAAGTCGGTCCGTAGACGGTCCCTTAATTATATGCACATCTACACAAACTGATACAGTCCGTCAAAGGATCCCTACGGACTGTACAGACTGTCTAAGGATGAGTCGGTCCGTAGACGGTCCGTTAATCATATGCGCATTTGTGAGGGCCGCTTAGAGCTTGACGATCCGTACAGACTGTACAGATCGTGAAAGGATAAGTCAGTCCGTATACAGACCGTTAATTCGCTAAACACATGTGTGCCTGACGTTCTTAAAGCTAGCCGAAAAGCTCCCGTTGTAGGAAATCCAGGGCAAAACAAACAGACTAAACACAGTACCGAGTACGAAAGGAGCTAAGTCCCGCTCATGAGATGCATTTTTCAGACTCCCTATTTTACGGTCTGTACAAACCATACGGACTGTCAACATGTTTGACCGGCAACAAGCACCATAAAACACTTGAAATTTTCGAAGTCCCGCTAATGAGATGCACTTTTCAGTCTGTATACGGACCGACTCCCTATTTTCAGGGGCACCTAACGTCAAGTTTTGGTAGATATCTGTTCGGGGGAGGGTAATTCGCCTTGCGCTTTCGGCGTCCATTAAAGAGTGCACTTGGATTTTTGTAACTAAAACGTGGCCTAAAAGATTCGGAATTGGGAAATCATAGGCCCTAAGGTTTTCGAATGGTCGTAACTACTGATTTTGGCAGTCGAAAACGTCAACTAGCATTTTCGGAAAGAAAATAGTTCCCTAGAAAGTTTGTGGAAGGTTCATTTCAGCTTGCATTTTCTCAAAGGAAGATTTTGTTCCCTAACATTTTCGGGCAATTAAAACAGTTTCATCTAGGGAATCCGAACAGATGAACTTCTTGTAGCCCATGAGAACATCACTTTAAACAGACTTCAAACGCCATAAGGTACTTAAAAACGCCTTTCTTCAGCTTTTGGTTGATTTGGCTTGTTGGGTGCCCCTGTATTTTACGGTCTGAACAAACCTTACGGACCGTGACTTGCATTTACAGACCGTATCAGTTTGTGTATATTGGACAGCCCTCAAGAAACCTTAGTGTTAACTCATTTTCATTTAACCAGCTGTTCGTGGAAACTTATTCGGATCTAACTGGCTTATTACAACTCAATTATTTTTTAACCACAACTTACACAAGGCTGAACATTTCGATGGACAAACGTTAAGAACCACATTCACCCTCACAAAACCTTCAGATTACTATGACAAGAAAGAAAATGCCGTGATTTTCCATTCCTTAGAACAACAATCAGCAAGACAAACGGAACAGACAGCAGGCCAGCCCACTTGGGCAGAATAACACAACGGGGTAAGGAGAAAACAATGGTGCTTACATCACTCTGATGACTGCTTATTTCACACCGTTTTTAGTATGTCATTACATCTTATTTCGACCTATTCATTGATTCACGTGTCTTGTTTTCCAGTGCTATCAAGGAAAAAGAAAGACGCAAAGCTGATTTTTGTGTTGTTCAAATTACCTTGAGTAATTATGAAAAATAAGTACATAAACTCTGAGATACAAATAAATAAACAAATAGAAATGTATGAATATCATATATGTATTGAACCGGGAGTGAACTGAAGTATTATAGTCATCCCTCTCATTAATACACTTTCTTTTCTTGCCTTTCAGATTTGCTTGTGCATTTTGCCCAATTCCCCCACTGGAATGAATCTCACACACATGCAGGGGGCCACGGAAGCCATTGTGCCAGCTCGCACCAATTTCCCCCCTTATTTTTTTCCTCTACCACAGCTGGATGGGTCTCGGGGCGAGTTATATGGACGCTATAAGAGAACAGAATGTCCAAGTGTGTATCAACAAGATCTTCTAGAAAAATTGAAGGGCGGAGAGCATAAACTGCCTATGTGTAATTTTAGGTCGTTTTTTATTTTTCTTGGAAATGAAACAAAACTCAGTGAATAAAAATACCGGACAATGTTTTTTAATCGAATTGCTTGCAAGTCACAAGCAAAAATTTTTTTCATTTCTGAGGAAAATCGAAAAATGACCTAAAATTAGACATAGGCAGTTTATGCTCTCAGCCCTTCAATTGTGAAATGCAGCAATGTCTGGATAGTGTCAGAGTTAAGTAGTGTAATCTCCTGTTGATCTGTTTTTGTTGTAACAGTGGCACACATGCCTCTGTATCATTGGTTTTTCTTTGTATTGGTGAATATTTCGAATTAAATTGAAGATTTAGGAGTTACTATGTCTGTCCATACGACAAATGTGTATACATATACTGAACTTTATTGTAAGGGCTGTCAAAATGGCATCCTTTTTGTTTATAAAATTCCAGCAAACTTAACTGTCCGCAAAGTACTTCATACCTTTGCGTTTTAATATAGCAGCATTTTCTGTATCCGTAAGTTTTGCAATAAACTTGTGCTCTCAAAAATCTCATTGCTTCCTTGTTATTTCGCTAAATATTACGACTCTGTTTCGATTTTAAGAGGATTAAAGAAAAAAGGCGTTTTTTGCGGAATCCCGTTCGAATTTACCCATAATGAGCCCATTTCTTACGGAAAATGCTATTTTGAAAAAACACAAAATATTTTGGAAAGCCGAGATCATGCAATTCCGTTGTTTTTCGATGCAAAGATTTTAGCACTGAACTTTCTTTACTATCAACTACTTTCAGAAACGATGCACGATATAAGTAATCATCTTGTACCCTAAAACATTCAAGACTTGTTTCTACCCACTTCTAGTGTTCATTCATACAATACTAGATTCTCAACGTCTCATAATTTTTATATATAAAAAATCGAATGTAGAGATTCAAACATATGCTTTCTTGAGAATTAAAATTGGGGAATGAGAAACCAACTAATATTCGTAATTTGCCTTAAGATAAATTTAAAAGAGAATTCAAGCATTGTTATGACTCTGATGACTCGTATTACGATCTAGAAGAAATTATGTACAGGGTAAACAAACATGCTTCTTAACTATAAAGTGCTGTCTTAATGCCTGTGGATGGAAACGCAATAGTGCCACAAGTTGGTAACGCGTCCTTTGGTATTCATTTGATCCTCCAGTCAGCTCTTTATTAGGATCTTTAACTGACTTTTTTTCTCAACATTTTTCTCGTTTTAATCTCAACTTTATAATTGTTATCAACATATTCTTTTTAGTAGTCTTTCATCTTTCCTTCTCTCCTGGCCCGCCTAGATTAGCTATCCTACCTACGGGTCAGGTATTTCTGTACTTATTTAATATCACGCCGATAACAATCAACTTCAACTTCAATAAAAGAGAGATGCCCTCCACGTTAATCCTTCAATTGAAGGGCTGAGAGCATAAACTGCCTATGTCTAATTTTAGGTCATTTTTCGATTTTCCTCAGAAATGAAACAAGTTTTTGCTTGTGACTTGCAAGCAATTCGATTAAAAAACATTGTCCGGTATTTTTATCACTGAGTTTGTTTCATTTCCAAGCAAAATAAAAAAAACGACCTAAAATTACACATAGGCAGTTTATGCTCTCAGCCCTTCAATTACAAATATAATAGCCCATGCTGCAGAAAGTCTGCAGCTTCTGATGGCGGCCTCTGATAACTCATGCCGCAGAAATTCTGCGGCTTCTGATGGCCCATGCCGCAGAAATTCTGCGGCCTCTGATAACCCATGCCGCAAAAATTCTGCGGCCTCTGATGACCCATGCCGCAGAAATTCTGCGGCCTCTGATGACCCATGCTGCAGAAATTCTGCGGCCTCTGATGACCCATGCTTCAGGAATTCTGCAGCTTCTGATGACCGATGCCGCAGAAATTCTGCGGCTTCTGATGACCAATGCTGAAGAAATTGAAATGTGTACTTCACGCCTAATGGTCATAACATTTCAGGAACATAAAAATACACGAGCTGCCATTTTCAAGGTTCTAAGGTCAAATTGACAAAACTGTGAGCAACAGAAACATTTATGAAATGTGCATTGTTTCATGACAGGAAACCAATCAGGTGCAAGGTAAATAAACTGAAAGCCATAACAGCGATTATCTTTGTTTTCTATTTTCTTGTGGTTTAATATTGCATGTGATTGTTTCACAACACAGCATCCCAACATAGAGTATTTTGGTGTTCATGTTTTTGTCAGTTTCACATAATAACCTTTGAAGAAAACAAAGTAGCAACACTTTCATTGAGGGCTCCAGCAGGTTGATTCCAAAGTGATGCCCATGCATATCATGATGAAAGATGAAATGAAATGCCTCACCAAGAGCGCGTCGGTATTTGGCGGAGCTTTTGATGACAGTTGACATTTCTATAATGGCGGTTAGCTTCAAAGACGAAAAGGTGTCACCTGTACTTCCGAACCAACGCGGCTTCTGTGAGATTGGCTGCCACTGCAAAGTGTGAAATTTTTTGTTCGTTGCGTAGTCTCATAAAAATGAAGCTTATGAAAGAACCACAGTCAACTCAATAGGGCTTCGTTGTGGCCTCCGACATATGTGGGAAAGACATCACGTTGTTTTCTCCAACCAAGGATCGACAGGATCGCGACAAGGTTTCTATCCGTAAACTGCTCTGTGGTAGGCGCCATGTTTGTCTCCACTGACAGCAGAAAACCTGGGAACGAGGTAAAAGTTTAACCGCGTGACCACGCTCCTTCAATATTTGAAAACATGGCGGGTCTGAGCAAAAGGTTCGGACAGTCCTCTGATTCTTCTGGAAATGAAATTTCATTTAGCTACGAAAAAAAAACTATTTTTTGAAACGTTCCTGAACATTATTTTGTATCTACAAGCGCTTTGTTCGCCTTCAAGCTGTTGGGAGATTCAATATTTACTGGATCGCTACATAAGTTTTTACATTGTGACATCGATGGAGGAAACGACAATTCAAGGATAATGGCTGTTCCAGTGCTTTAATCAATGGAACTCAACACAACATCAAAAAGGTGAGCGTGAATAACAGCGATGCAGTTCGAAATTTGTTGACGTTTAGGTCACTGTGCTTTCGTGACAACGGTTGAATGAGTGGAAAAGAGTTTCAGCCCTTTTTCTTCCCAACTTAAGGGACCTCTTGTATTTGAGCTAATGGAGAGAGAAATCCAACCTACCCCAGAAGTGAGTGTCATATGACTAAATCTACAATAAGAATAAATTAAGAGTAAATCACAAATTTATGTGTCTAGGTAAGCTGAAAGCCTTTCATTAATTTTGCCTTAGGCCTTGTGGTAGCAGCGGGCATTTATTACTCCTTACATGTAAATCGACCCAAGTTTGAGCCTGAGTATTAGCAGCCATTTGTGAGATATCCTTTTCACTCCAAGCTACATCCCACAAGCTTCACAGTTTCATTAAGAATGAACTAGTGGTTCCAATAGAAAGTGAAGTGCTGCCCCATACATATCCAGTCAAGGCTTTGCTCTGGTGGTGCTCTGAGGCAACTACATGTAGCTAATGTTTGGGTGAACTCTAGCAACTGTTAAAAATTATTTGTTGCACGGCCGGGTACTCCTTCTTGAAGTCCAGTGTGCAACAAAACAGGCCAAAGTCCTTCTACATGTGTAACACACTGGTGCTGGTTTATTGTGTTAGCAAAGCTACTGTAACACAATAAACCAGCACAATAATAAACAGCACTATCATAAACATTCGCACATTCGATGACAGAGATAATCATAGCTGTTGGAAAAGTTTGATGAGTTTAGAACATGTACTTTGTAGCACAATCTTCTCTTGCACATTTATACAAGCTGTGCAAGCCACACAAATCTGCTCAGGCTAGCGTCTCTTCGCATTGATCTTGCCATAAACTTTGTTAAGCAAATTTATTTTGAAGTTTGTTTACAATAAAATATATTATAATGGCCTTGTTGAAATGAAGCAGACGCAAAGTGAATAATTCAAATTATTTGAATTATTCACTTTGCGTCTGCTTCATTTCAACAAGGCCATTATAATATATTATATGTATTCATCCAATATCATAATAGCGTGATCAGAATTACTGAAAGTATTCATCAGCGCAGAACCTCTGTAGGTAATTTACTGGTACTTGGTTTATTCACCACCTTGTTGGGCAAGTTATAATTCTGTTTGGTCACCTCGCTCAAGTATTTCCTTGCTTCATCGTCTTCATCATTGAAGCAGTTCGCCTCGGTGGGCACTTCACACGATCCATTCACTTTGTTGGGCAAGTAATAATTCAGTTTGTTTGCTTTGGTAGGCAATTTACTAGATTCATTAATTTAATTTACAGTAATAATAGGTCAAGGCCATCAGCCAATTCAATGTTATGTCCAGGCTTCATCACAGCAAAACAATGGACCCTTAAAGGGGCAGTGTCACGCTATTGTACCATCACTTTAAAAGGCTTAAAACTGCCAATGCATCAGTGGAAACCTTAAAATAATGGTCTAGTTTTGATGCCAATGACATAAGTACTGCATTGACACTATAAACTCCTGTATTCCATCTAAGATGACGAGGATGGAAATGGATTGAAATTTGAAAAAACTTGCCAGTTTTTTCAAAATTTCAAGCGATGCATTGAAAAATCACCAAAAAATTATCATGGTTAGCTCTCCCTGCTAAAATTTCATTGGAATTCATATTGCTGATTCTGTAGGAGCATTTTTTGCACGATAGCAGCAAAAAGGCGGTAATTTTGGCAGAATTGAACCAAAACAGCAAAAATACCGGTGACAGTGCTCCTTTAACCCAAATGATCAAGTTACACAATATAGAACTGACACAATATAATGCCATAGAATTAACTTACCATGTGGGGCATCACACATGATTATGGGGATCTCTACTTTGGCATTGTCTGAGTGCATCCATGTAGGTTTATGTAACAGCCCTTTTAACATGGATAGTAACTTTTTTGTATTTTTATAACAATAAAATTCCACTTAGGAAATTTTGCATTCTCTGTTTGAAACTACATGGCACACACATCCAATTGTCTTGCATTGGAAATAAGAAATGTTATATCTCAAAAAGGCCATTGAGGACATATCCACAACTCCACCCAGGGCCCTGAGACTAACCTTTCAGCTTACTAGCCCAGTGGCTAGTGACAGGTTTGATTCACTAGCCTAAACAATTTTTTCACTTGCCAGACTTGTTTGCCAGAAATTACTGTAATCCTGTCAAGCAGCTTCAGTTAGGTATTTCTTTTTTTCAACAACAATAGTGGTGTGCAACTTATTAGAAATATGCATGTTTTACATTCAGTTTGAAAGATTTACACATATATAAAACAATATTTTTCACCCATAAATTAAATTCTTTAAAACTCCTTGAAGAGACAGTATGGTTACAAACTTAACATAGCTATGGACCAAATTAACTTTGGAATTGGATGTTAGATCAGTACTTTACCCATTGAAGAAACAATAATTATGGTTACAAATTTAACATAGCTATGGACCAAACTAACTTTTGAATTGGATGTTAGAACATTTCTTTACCCCAGTCAAGTCCAAAATTCTTATGTTACATGTAGGCACACAACAGTCTCCAAACTCGGTAGTTTAACTACAAAAAACAGATTCTGTTATGAATACAAAATGTTATATGGATTTTTAACATCTGTGTTGTTTGCCTATTTTTGAGCTGTACTGTAAGTGTTTCTACAGTGGAGACACCAGGTGTTAACAAGAAGTCACACAAGATCCTGTGAAGACAAGAATTACCTCTTTCACAGCCAGTAACCAGCAGTAAATTGGGGCAGTAAATTGGGCAAATGCCAATTGTTTGCTCACTTGTACAACTCAATTTCCCTTTGTGATATATTTGAAATTAATTTTCATTTGGTTTCCCTCTGGTCCTCTAGTGCTTAGAAGTTTACACTAGCCAAATAGCTAGTGAAGTGAAAAATCTACTACCCAAAACAGAATTTTTACTAGTGAGTAGTCTGTGGCTAGTTGGCTACCGTTAGTCTCGAGCCCTGTCCACCACTCTCCTTTCATCTATGAAAGAAGAAATAATACCATGTACTCCTGACAACAGAGCAGCCCCAAGCAACTTTTGAATTGCATCCTGCAGTTACATCAGCTTTTCCACTCAGTAATGCTCCCCAGCCCACTCCTCACCTCTGCCTCTGAAAACAACTTGGAAAGAAATAATTATCCAAGGGGCTTACAGTAATTATGGGGTTTTCATCAATATTTCAGATATACACTGGACAGTATAGAAACCCCAAGGAAAGGCAAGCACCATTCAGGATGATAGGTGATTAATTTTTCTTGCAACTCTGGAAGTTGGGTGCTTTGTGGCCTTAAATTTTGACAATTACATGTATAACAAGGAACCAGTCATTGGCAAAGTCCTTTCAATCGAGGAGAACCACTTCCAAGTGCATTATTGGAAGGGAACATACTTACGCAAGTGATCTCCTCAGCATCTTCCACAAAGAAAAGCAGAGCCATGGATGGAAAGGCTTCCTAAAACATGCAGTGTGTAGTTCTTTGGATCCCAGTAAAACTAACTTGAACTTTTTCAAGTAATTTTATGTAACCCAGGGTAATTTACAAACAAAACATTGACATTGACTGAAGACTGTAAGACACAGGAGTGGAACTAGTAATTTTGTAAATGTTCTTTTATAAAATAATTAATAATTTGAACATGTGTGGGAACTTGTGTCTTCAAGTCATCCAAGAATTTGTGCATTTTTGATAACAGAAAGTAAGGGTGGGACACCAAACATTATTTCTGAAAATTTCTGATCATTTACATTGTGTAAAGGTCTGTGGCTTCTGATCTTTTAGGGGGTGCAGAATTTCTTTGGCATCTCATCATTTAGGGGGGCACAGAATTTCTGCGGCATCTAATCATTTAGGGGGCCACAGAAATTCTGCAGCATCTCATCATTTAGGGAGCCGCAGAATTTCTGCGGCATCTGGTCATTTAGGGGGGTGCAGAATTTCTGCGGCATCTCATCATTTAGGGGGCCGCAGAATTTCTGCGGCATCTGATCACTTAGGGGGTGCAGAATTTCTGCGGGATCTGGTCATTTAGGGGGTGCAGAATTTCTGCGGCATCTCATCATTTAGGGGGCCGCAGAATTTCTGCAGCATCTGATCACTTAGGGGGTGCAGAATTTCTGCGGCATCTGGTTATTATTTCTGTGGCATCTCGTCATTTAGGGGGCCGCAGAATTTCTGCGGCATCTCTTCATTTAGGGGGTGCAGAATTTCTACGGCATCTGCTCATTTAGGGGCCGCAGAATTTCTGCAGCATCTGGTCATTTAGGGGGGTGCAGAATTTCTGCGGCATCTCATCATTTAGGGGACCGCAGAATTTCTGCGGCATCTGATCACTTAGGGGGTGCAGAATTTCTGCGGCATCTGGTCATTTAGGAGGGTGCAGAATTTCTGCGGCATCTCATCATTTAGGGGCCGCAGAATTTCTGCGGCATCTCATCATTTAGGGGGTGCAGAATTTCTGCGGCATCTGGTCATTTAGGAGGGTGCAGAATTTCTGCGGCATCTCATCATTTAGGGGCCGCAGAATTTCTGCGGCATCTGGTTATTTAAGGGGTGTAGAATTTCTGTGCCATCCACCCATCAACCTATGGTCCGCAGATTTTTTGTGGGATTCAACCCAAATGATTATTATGTCAGGGATGACATTTAATTTTCTCGGACATGCTCCACATTGCAGAAATAAATAAGTCCTTTTAGTTGAACGTTAAAAAGCGTCCGTGAAAACACGACAATTTCAACGTTTCTTAAAAATCTGCGGACAAAAACCATAGATTTGTCTTAAAAAAAGCTATTTTGGAAAAACACAAAATATTTTGGAAAGCGTTAAGTACTGCGCTCATTGCCAAGGCACTAACTAACAAAACGTATTCCAGACTCACCCTTGAGTCGCAGCGAGTAACATTTTGCTTATGCACAAGATGGACATGGATTGAAAAGCGAGCAAGAGAGAAGACGGACAAACTGAGGGTTCGGAATGGGAAACTTAAAATAAAGAGTTATCCCGTTCGAAGGCGCGTCGATTGTGAGCACAACCATCTTATTTCAAGCCGCACATGAACATTCAATTTAAAATATTGTCTTTTTACATAGAAATGGAGGCGATAATGAAATGGATACAATCGCCGAAAGCCAAAAGGGCTGCCAAAACAGCTTTTTTTTTTTTTTTTTTTTTTTTTTTTTTTTTTTTTTTTTTTTTCAGCTGCCAAAACAGCTGAGGACAAGGCCTGGGCCTCTTTTCTGGCGAAATACCTGAACGCTGACAAGAGCAAATTTGCCGCGCAGATCAACTTCACTGATAACCACAAGGCAACAGCAGATATTTATTCAAAGCCGGGCCAGGTTATTTAAAATGCGTTTTCGGTTCAGACAGCAGATATTGGCCTCAAGCAATGAAACAGGCTCTTGCAATGGAACCAAATGGTGGGTTTCCATTTCCGCCACCCCCAACAGGCTCTCGCCGAAGACAATCCCAGCGGTCGATTTTTCGAAAACCTACCCTGCGAGCAGAGTCTCCTTCGATCTTCCTAGAAAAATCGGGAAAAGGAAGGAGACTCTGCTCGATGCCTGTATAATTCCTATTGAGCATGCTCCAAATTCAAATGTAACCGTGCTATGAGTTAATCATCAAATCTTGAAATTTGACACAACTATGTTCCCACGTTGTTCCCGTGCGTACTGTCATTTCCTCGATATATGCACGAAATGTGATTTTCAAAATGCTTCAGGGGCACCCAACGACAAGTTTCGGTCGATATCTGTTCGGTGGAGGGTAGTTCGCCTTGCGCTTTCGGTGTCGATTAAAGAGTGCATTCGGTTTTTCGTAACTAAAACGTGGCCTAAAAGATTCGAAATTGGGAAATATTAGCCCCTGAGGTTTTCGGAAAGGTCATAATAGCTGTTTTTGGCAGTCAAAAACGTCAGCTAGCATTTTCGGAAAGAAAATAGTTTTCTAGGAAGTTCGTGGAAAGTTCATTTCAGCTTGCATTTTCTCAGAGGAAGATTTTGTTCCCTAACATTTTCGGGCAATTAAAATTTCAGCTAGGGAATCCGAACAGATGAACTTCTTCTAGCTTAAGAAAACATCGCTTTAAACAGACTTCAAACACCATAAGGCACTTAAAAATGCCTTTCTACAGCTTTTGGTTGATTTGGCTCGTTGGGTGCCCCTGATGCTTTCAACCCGGGAAATTCAATCTTGGACTTGCCTGGTGTTTTATGATCTCCGAAAACTCCCGTTAAGAAGTCGACGTCAAAAGCGAAAGACAAAATCGGTGGAGCAAATTCGAGAGCTTCGTAGAAAATATTATTTGTCTAGTCGAAAGAGTAGCATCAGTGTGAAGCGGATGTCGAAAGCTAGCCCGTCGCCAAAAGCCAAGAAAAAACCTCGCCATTGCCGGTTGATAGCCTCCGCTTCAAGAGAAGACGACGACGATGTAATGGCATGTTTTCAACAATTTTCAGATCGAAGGATCTGCGAGACAAACGTATCGTTGCCACACAGAAAATTAAACAAAGACCTTGATTGTGGTTCCGTGAGGCTTGAAATCGGTCCGAATTTAACTTTTGTGTTAGCGCATTCACGGCTTTTTCAAAGACTTTGTACCGAAACCGGTTGTAAACAATATGCCGTGGGCGCGAAAAAAGTAAGGAATCCTTACGATTGAGCATGCGCACCAGGGGCAAACCGGTATGACCGGTTCGAAACTGGACTGACTCATCCATGTTTTTAGATGAATGTTGTGCCGCGTAGCACTAGGAACTTGTGTTCCTAGTGCTACGCGGCACAACATTCATATGTACCCTTACTTTCTCTTTGCCGCGATTCACCATCTAAAATCGTCCCCGACTTTCTCTGTGCGACCTTGTAGCTCAGTCGGCATAGTAACGGTAGATCTAATCAGGAGGTCGTGGGTTCGATTCCCACCGAGGTCAAAAGATTTTTTCTTTGCCTCGTGTGGTTCCCTGTTTCCCTTTACTAGGGCTAACGCCCAGTGGGTTATTCATGGGTTTAAGTAGCACTTTAATTTACACTTTAGAGTTAATTCTCTATTCCACTATTCATGTTCTTAGATGATCGGCGGATCAAAGAATGTGGAGGCCGCGAGCAGAGTCTCCTTCCTCTTCCCGATTTTTCTAGGAAGATCGAAGGAGACTCTTTATTTAATTTATTTTATTTTTTTTAATCAGCTTCGCCAGAGACCTGGCAGGGATACTACAACAGCTTGCGCCAATTACTATAGGCCCGAGTATTCGAGGTAGTGCAGAATAATGTAATCATCAATTAAAGGATGGCTGAATAAATTATAGCTTATCACTGCAAAAATGATTGCGTTGTTCCATGTGATTTGCTGTATTTTCGAGGAACTTATTATACCTGTTTGGCAAAGAGAAGTAAGACAAATAACCTCTGAATTTGTTGAAGCAATGAAAGAAGCAAAAAAATAAATAAAGGCTCCAAATTGAATCCTTTTCCTCAGCTGAATTAATTCTCATGAGCGAATGAGGTTTGTGAACAAAACGCGATGACCTAATTCGATGACTCATTCGAAAGGGAAACCCCCCCCCCCCCCCAACATATGTAGTTGCTCGCTTTTTTGCATAATTTAATTTATTTTTCCATCCTTAAATCACCAGTTTATTCTTGCCTTCCTAGCTTCTAAAAAGTGTTGAGTATCAGGTAAATGTTTTATCCAAAGATTTTTATATTCTTCTTCTGTTTATTTGTTAAGTTGCAGAGTGAAAGAATACGTAAAGCATAGGACCTTAAAATAAGCATCTGATTATATTTTTTTGTCATGTTTTCCAAGTCTGGGCAATATCTATTCATGTAAAACATAAACTCTCCACCAACACATTCTATGGCGGTCAATAATATCCCAAATTTCAGTTTCAGGATCTCAGCGATCCTCCCTACTGTAAGCTGATTACAGTCTTACTGATTAGGAAAACTATAAAGTACAAACAAAACGCATTTCACTTTATCGGTTCTTGGTCGAAAGATCAACTTTTCTACTGAGAGCCTTTGAGTCAGTAACAACGCGTTGATGAAGGGCTTTGTAAAACAGTTCAATTAGATTTTCTGATACATTTTGCTAAAAACACGGGTTAACTCATTCTCGTTTGCGTTTTAATAGCTCCAAAACCCTGTTGGAGAAGTGATTGTGATTGGAAGGCCGAGTCACTTCCAAACGTTCTTCTAAAACTTCTGCCTCCTTTTCGCCAACTGTACCTTGTACTTCAATTTTCTAATCTTTATTCTTCATTCGATTTCGACGGTAAAGAACGAGGTCACACATGCAACTACACGCGAAATACTTGCAGAAAACTGTTGAAACCTTCCCAAGCCATCAGCTTTTCAGTTTGCTAGCATTTTCAAAACAACACCCCGTGTAAAAGCATTTTTACTAAAATCGATCATTTAATTTGCTTCAGCGGAAATTAAAGACTTTTACATGCACTTGCAAAATATTTGCTTCGTTAGCGTTTCGTGTTTTCACTTACGTTAAACAGACGTGACGTATGCAGCTAACTGTTAAGCGTGACACCATGAGATAACTCGGGACAAACGAGATCTCAAGCGATTGGTGGAAAGAAAACCAAAGAGCCAATCAGATTTACAGCAGCTGGGACCTGACCGTGACCATTGTATGAGGAAATGAGATTCACCCCTTTTATTTAAACTAGTAGTAATCATAGATTAAAAAAGTGCGTTCGAGTATTGGTAGGTTGGGATAGTAATTTCTGAAGTTTTGCAAACAGCAATAAAGCTTGAACCTTCCAACACGTCCGACAAACAGCGAAGCACGAGGCAGAATGATAAAGCTTGAACCTTCCAACACGTCCGACAAACAGCGAAGCACGAGGCAGAATGATAAAGCTTGAACCTTGCAACACGTCCAACAAACAGCGAAGCACGAGGCAGAATGCTATGCGCAACGAAATTGTGACGACATTCAAAATGGCGCCGAAAAGGAGAACCATGGAACGAAAAAACACGGGTCAGCTTTCGCTTGCGTGCACAGGTAACCTACGCGATAACAGGCAGCCCAGAAGATTAGGAAGCGTTCTTCCTTCGTCGAACGCAATAAATTCGATTTTTCGTGTGGTTTTCCTGTTGCAGATGACTGAACCGTTCGCCCATGTCACAACTACTGTATTTTAACAACTGTATTCAAGC
This sequence comes from Pachyseris speciosa, assembly GCA_016490735.1. NCBI lineage: Eukaryota > Metazoa > Cnidaria > Anthozoa > Scleractinia > Pachyseridae > Pachyseris > Pachyseris speciosa. The sequence continues at coordinate 96,605 of JAEMWC010000436.1, forward strand.
TCGAAGACAAATCGCATTTGGCCGATCCATTAACTCTTACTGTTAAACCTACAGATCGCGCCTCGTTTGTTCCGTTGTCTGTTTCTCGAAGGTAAAGCTCAGCTAGAACCAGAAAACGTGGGGCTACTCTCTTTGCATTAGAATAAACTGCTGTATTTATGAAACAAGGTGCATGACTTTGTGCACAAAATATTTAGCCAAGTCCTTCCGTCTTCTGGCGGAGGCACTGGGCTGCAGGCAATCCGGCTGGGAAAAAGGAGCGAAAGGGGAGACGCCGACCACGCAGGCTCGTACAATTGTAGCTTGACTGTCTTAACTGCATGATAATGAACCACTAGTCCTGCGCTTGATAAGACCACGCTCTCAAACAGCTTGCCACCTGGTTGAACAAAACAAGGCTGTGACACGCACGGAAGGCACCCTTGCACAGCTGAAAGACATAATATCAGGAAAACTGGGAATAGTTTCTTACTTTCACCTACGTTTAGGGTTAATGTGTATGTGCACCTACGTTTAGGTAGGGTGGGGTGGGTGAATAGGGCCAGCAAATTCGCCGACCGTTACAATGACTAGGATAGGATAGGATAGGATAACTTTATTTAGACACGGTAAACTCATCAGTCACCACTATAAAAACCTAGTTATTTACCAGAATTATCACAAATTATACAACCACTAGAACTACATTTTTCTAAAATTACTCTCAATAATCAATAAATAACTATAATATTAAATGACAAGATAAAAACCTGCTTTACATGAGTGCCGTGTAAACATTCTAAATTTAACTTGATGTAAAGAAACGCTCGCAGCCAGCCCGGAATCGAACGCTCTAAGGGAGTCAGCCTGCCGCAACTCGATTGGTAAACTATTCCTAATTCTACAAATACTAAGTGGAAAGAAAGGGGCACAACATGTTGTATTGGTCAAGTAAAGCAATGTTTTGTTTTCTGTCACTGACTACAGATAAATTTAAAGCATTTAAGAATTTAAGGCAGTTACTCATTGGTGATTTGCAAGCCGTTCCAAACAGTAATCTCTTTCACGGAAACAACGACTTCTTTTCATTTAGCTACGCTTTTAACCATGTTTCTCCTAAATCAGGCGAATCTCTTCTCTTCAAGGAATAAACCACGCACGACCGACCTTCAATTCCCTAATGACTTCCGGTTCTGAAAATAGACTAGGGCTACTTAACTTAGCTTTTTAAATAATCTCCTGTTTTTCAGAATATGGTGCTTCAGTCTCCTCTTTTCACCAATTTTTCTCATGTAGTCCTTCTCCGTCCGTCAAACCGATCCCAAATGTTTACACAGCAACAACGATGCACAGAGAAAAAGGAAGAGATGGCTTCAGTGTATCTCCAAAATCTACCTGTTGATCTCTGATGGGGGAAACGGGGAATGTTCCTGTGCATTTTTTAATTCTAAAGTAGTTCGAAGAGTTTGCGAAGCAGCAAGCATCAGTTGGAGTGGTTCGATAATTTTTTCCCTTGAATCAATCGATCTATCAATGTAATATTCGTTTATTTGTTTATGCCCTTGATTGACCTTCATACGGATTCTAGAACCAATTCTAGAATCACGTCTTTATACTGATGCTTTTCAGGCATGCATTAGTGGTTTCATATATTCAATGTTTGCGTAGCTTAATCGGACCAAGTAACGCTTAAGGCATACACGAGCAGATTTGAAACACTGAATCATTTCGTTTTCCTGATTGTCTTCAGATCACTGACCAGAAATTTAACTACACCAACGTTCGACAGAATCAGGGGAACACAACTTTGCCTCGTAAAAGCAGAGAGCATGGCAAACAACTCAGTTGACAGCACTTATGAACAGCAGTCAGTGGCCCATTGGAGACAGCCTCAGTGCGAAGGCATCAAGGACTGGTTTGTTCTTAAACACACGTCTGATAACGCTTTGCTTCGCCATTTGCTTGCTAAATACGGTTTCGGAGACTCGGTAAGCGAATTGCGGTGGATATCGCGGAGTATTGATCACACAGAGGTAACTCGAAGAGTATTCCTTGCAAAATAGTCAATAGGTACGAATAGGTAGCCTTTCCTCAGAAACATATTTGCCTTTCAAAGTTAAACTGGCTGGAGCAGTTTTGATTAGCTTAGCGGCCACATGATATCAGCCATTATACCACGCCCGAAAGTTATCTGCCGTTGAATAGTTTTAGAAAAATAATTATTCCACTCGCCCTTGTTGGATATGAGACGGTTACAGCCAACTCACCGTTGTGCCCGGGGAGGGGGGTACTCCTATAATGGCCTATATGGGGAAGTTCCGCTCGAAAGGGGTGCCTTTTTCACGCTTCAGGTATATGAAAGGGTAGGGATTTCACGAGTCGAAGTATATGAAAGGGTAGGGAAATCTGTCATTGAGGCATTTTAAAGGGCCTTTCATTAAAATATTTCGAACACATACCTTATGGCTGTACTGTTCCAGCTATGATTTGCCAAGTTCGAATCTTTTTGGCCACGTTTTAGTTACTAAAATCCGAGTGCTCTCTTTAATCGACGCCGAAAGCGCAAGGCGAATTACCCTCCACCGAACAGATATATATCTACCAAAAGTTGTCGTTGGGTGCCCTTGACGGCTAGACATTTCGATGGGCAAACCAGTTATGTGCCACATTAACCCTAAATAATCTTGTTCAGATAAATATGCTGAGAGAAACATCCGTGATGTTCCATTCCTTAGAACAACAATCGACATCAACAAGCGGAAACAAGTACACGGAACAGACAGCAGGCCAACCCTCTTGATCTCAGGCAGAACAATACAAGGCAAGTACATGTCGCGCAAAGTAGAAACCAAACGTGCAAAATACAGAACACAAAAGCCAGTACAGATGACCGTTTATCGTGTAATTAAAATTTGTCGTGACATGATTTTTTCTCTTTGGAAACCTGAGTTTTCCATGCTGCCATGGATCATGAAAGACGAAAAGCTGTCAGCGTGGATTATATTACTCAAGACTGATTTTTATCGCTAGCTGGGTGACAAATATCATCACACAGGGTATCACTGGATCATGCAAGGCGCCAGAGCTTATTTTGTGTGCTGGCTTGGTCATAACATTGGAACAAAATGTTATCACCGAAGATGTGAGGTCTGTGAGAGACCTCTACGATATCATTACCGTGTTCTACCAAACGAACTAACAGGCCAACTGTGAGCTGTTTATTTTTTGTTGTAATTAGTTCGTTGATTATGAATCAATCAACCAACCAACCAACCAACCAACCAATCAATCAATCAATCAATCAATCAATCAATCAATCGATCGATCGATCGATCAGTCAGTCAGTCAGTCATTAGTCAATCAATCAATCAATCAATAAATCAATCAGTCAGTCAGTCAGTCAGTCAGTTAGTTAATCAATCAATCAATCAATCAATCAGTCAATCAGTCAATAGGAAATTAAGAATTAAAATCCCTCATTGAATTGCAGGTAAGGACTGAAGATGTGAGACATCATGGTAGTTGCGAACGCTGTTTTATCATCCTCCTGAGTATAACGCCTTTTCTTTTCTCGCCTTTCAGATTTTTCTGTGCATTTTGTGACCAGATCCCCTCGCTGTAATGAATCTAAAGTAGAGAACCGCGGAAGCCATTGTTCCAGCTCGCCGATGGGCGCCCGAGCGAGTTAGGCTAGACTCTGTGGGCGAGCTGGGTGCCCAAGTAAGGACCGCGGAGACCATTTTAAAGTAGTAGGGCTAAAACATCTGGCCAAGTTCAAGCGGTAAAATTCATACATTATTCATGCCATCTGGAGCCCTAAAAAGTCAATCCAAGAAAAAAGTGGTAGCCGGGCTATAGTAAAACCAGCTCCTCTCCCTCCGCGGTCCCTGCCAAGTGTGTATCATCAGCAAGATTTTTTAAAAGGGTCAACCGAGGTTAATCCGAATCTGCTTTCAGCTCTTAGGAGTTAAGCGGGGAGGCCTACAATTAATATAGCTCTTAATAACCTTGTCAATCTTGTCTGAAAACGAGCAACCTAGGAATGGCATGCATGTATCCTGATCAAGGCCCATCTTTTTTGTCGAATTTCTCCCGGTTCCTCTCAAGCAATGTTGAAACATTTCTGGCCCTCCATGGACCATTGTTTATATGTTAGACCGTCAAAACTCAACCGATTGCAAAGGCAGAGAAAGGAGAAACGGGAACTGTACCAGTTATGACCTGCACTTTAGTTACACGCGGTTTGGAAAAACTGTTCGGGATCAACTTCACTTATAAGTTAAACAGCCTAATTTAGCAACAGAACGGGAACGTTATTTGAGGACGCGACAGCGCGCGGAAAGGACTGAACGCGACTTCCGGTGCTCAATTTGCTGCTCTGCCATTGGTCAAGTCGGTTTTTAGATCTGCGCGCGCCGTTGTCAAGAAGTCCCCGTTGTCATTGCTAAATCGGCATTTATACTGTTTTGTACAGTGACTTCTGTGGTTAAAAGGACGTGAAGATTCCTATTTTTAAAAATTATTTTAATACCAATTTTGTAAATAAAGATGTCAATACATTCGTACAAACAGCGTATGGGCAGAATTCCTTTTCTTCACTAGTTGGCTTCACAATTTTTCATCAGGCATTCACTTTTGTTGCCTCGAATCATCTCAAGAAAAATGCGTTCGCGCATCAAGATAAACATTTCCATAGTCATAAGCTGGTTATGCGCTATCAGCAGTGAGATGTTATAACGCCTTCTTTCCAGGAACCCGGACATTGAGTTAATTCAAAACAGTTCATAACATCTCAAACCACTAACCACCAGAACGCCTGCGGAACGACAAATTAAGTTCGACGTCTGAATCAACGGGCGTAATTTTGTTAATTTGAGTCGGTCTGGACAAATTCGAATAAAGTTCGGCTCATGGAAAGTTCGGCGTCTGAATCGGGTCTTAGACGAAATATATTCCATATAAGAGGGGGCATAAAAAATGGCCAAAAACCGAAAATCCCAATGCCCCCTCCATATAAATCTTTGAGCGCTCCATTCCACGACCACATACAAGCACAAACGAGATACAAAGTTTAGATTGACATCGCCTTTATTGTAACTTTACAATTTCACGGGATCTTTCTATGGCAATTATCACTGCCTTCAAAACGTCCAGGCCCCTGTAAATTTTATTTAAATTTCTTTGAAGTTGTTGTTATGGGGTACCGTGACGACCTTCAGAAATTGTCTGCCATGCAACGGAAGAGCCATTATTCTGAGAATCCTATAAAGAAATGTATTTCTAAATATATCCTGAGGCCGTTTAAGGGTGTGAAAGCACAACCCCTTTCTGTAGTATAGCCCCAGGACAAATCCAAGTTCTATTTTAAGATCGCACTTCTCACTTCTCACTCATAGCACAGAGAATTAAGGATGTGAAACTTGCTTATCAGTTATGTAAGCCTATTGATATTAAACTAGTACAGTCTTTACTACTTTCAAAATCAAAGATCAGCAAGTGAAACACATAAACCTGAAACTCTCCCTGTTAAGTCGCTCTACGTCTCTTATTTCAAACTATTTAGCACGCAAAATTGTAAACGCAATATTGTAAACGACCCTTGTAATTTCGCGCGCGATATAAATTTAACGGCGATTTCAAAAACTGTACACTGATGATGACGGATGCACCGTCGAAACATGTCTGGAAACCTGAAACTCTCCCTGTTAAGTCGCTCTACGTCTCTTATTTTAAACTATTTAGTACGCAAAATTGTAAACGCAATATTGTAAACGACCCTTGTAATTTCGCGCGCGATATAAATTTAACGGCGACTTCAAAAACTGTACACTGATGATGACGGATGCACCGTCGAAAAATGTCTGGAAAATAAAATTGAAGAAAGTTGTACTGTTTTGCGACTATCGATGTTGTTCCAGCTCAGCAGATCAAAGGAATGTATGTCGGTGATGAGTTTCGTCCTTATTGCCACCAATAAAAGAAATAACAGCTGACGGGTCCTTGTGTGTAAACCCGTTCTGAAAGCAGTTGTACTTCCTGTCATAAAACCGTGATCCAGGCTAACGTGGTGAGTCGTCAAGATGATTTTGTTCTTAAAATGGCACGATACGTCAATAACACGCTACTTTCTGATGGCTTGTCCTGACCTACCGTATTCAACAAGCCTTACGCGGGAGGCGTGTACCTATGATACGCAAGACCTAACTGTGTATATTAGCCGTATCACTTTCGTCCTAAGTTCAGTTCGAACGCAGCGCCTGTGTACAGATCGGTTATGCAGTGCGATACAGCCCTGTAGTCATGAAATATCAACCGAGTATGAACAGAGTAGGCGGAAAGATTCATCGAGTAAATGGAGATAAGAAGAGACACCCGGAAAACTTTGAAGATGATCGCTTACGATACAAAGGCGAAATGATTAAAAAGAGTGATGGTAAGCATTCTTGATTAGTATACTCGAGCTCAGTATTGTTACAACTTTTTGAACATTTAAAGGGCACTTGTGCAAAAATGCAAAACCGTTTCTAATGAGCATTCAAAGTTTAGATCTTGCATAAGGTTCAATTTTCTTTCTTAATGCCAGAGAATATAATTTAAAATAAAAGTGTCGGGGGACGACTCGTAAAATTTCACCGATACCTTTGTGTTAAGCTTTTTTTTTTTTAGTTTTTACTCAACACCTACCAAGTTACAAACATTATTTGTATCTGCGACAATGCTTTAAGGTCTTTAAGTAAACTAGGAGCTGCTTAAATAGTGTAAAGCACCGGCTAACCCTCCCTGGATAGCCAGACCGATTATTTAGCTAGCAAAAACGCAATTAATTCACTTTTAATTTGGACTCTTCCGCCTTTTAGCGTTTCTTTTATCATTCTTGCCGCAATTTTCTCGTATTGTTTTGTATGTAAATATTTTAGAGCTTTTAGTCAGTCAGTCAGGTCATTAACATTTTTACAATTGATTATTTTTTTAGCGCATGTTAAACAAATTTATTCCTTCAACACTTCTCAGCGGGTTATCAAAATCATAGCAAAATAACGCATGAATAAAACTTAACATGCGAGAATAGGACGTACCGACCTCAAAGTTAGTTAGTTACTTTGTCTTGATTGACATCAATGAACGAAATAACTGCTTAATAAGGGTCCTTTTAGTAAACCGCGCAGAAAGAAAGAGGTAAACTTCTGTGACAGTAAATGTTGCAGAGAGGAAATGCCTCTCAGCAGTTTGTAGTTTGCCAAAGGAAACAATTCCAGAAAAGCCGGAAATTACCCCAAAATCACGCACTGACAAAAAAATAATATTGAAAAATTCACGAGTTTGTTCTGCCACATACGCACTTGAAAATCACGAGAAAATTGAAGTCGAATTTTATTAATACATGATTAAACTTTTGGTAACTGATGGTTTCTCGGGTCAGGAACGTTTTCACCTTTCATAGGATGACCAGTTGATTACAGAACGTGGCGAGTCAACACTATAATTTTGTTCTTAAAATAGCACAATACTGACCAACAACAAGCTTTACTGCAGGCGTAAACTTGTACTTTAGATGACACATGAGCTGATTATGTTGGTGCCGTAGTTACACTTTCGTCGTGAAACCAGTCAAACGCCGCGTCTGTCAGTACAGATGTTAAGCAGTACGATACAGCAGAGTGTGCACTGAAATATCAACCAAATATGAACAGAGTAAGCGGACAGATTCATAGACTAAATGGAGATGAGAGGAGACACCCCGAATGCAAAGGTGAAATCGTTAAAAAGAGTGATGGTAAGCATTCTTGATTTGTATTCCATTGTCATAACTTCGTCAACGTTTAAGCGGCACTTGTGCAAAAATGCAAAACCGGTTCTTATGAGAAGTCAGAGTTAAGATCTTCCATAAGTTTCAATTTTTTTCTTATTACCAGAATATTAGTTGAAAGAAAAGTGTCGAGGGACGATTCCAAAAATTTAACCATCTTGTTGTCAATTAGAATTTTTTTTTAATTGCCTGAACACTTACCCGGGTCACAAACATTGAAACAATAAATTTGGATTTGTTTACTATCATTTTGATTGATTAATATAAGTTGTATTTAGTCAATGTTTACGTAGAGAAGTTGCTTAGCTTGGATAGCCATACCGATGTCCTTGCTATAACACAATAAAATTCTTCTATCCCTTTGACGCATTTGCTTCCCGCACAGTACACTAGTTCTTTCCAACCTATTTTAAAAAGTTACATCCACCTTGTCAGAAATTATAGGCATAATAAAAAAGAAATGAAGCCTCAAGATGAACAGCCTCTGTTCTACCTTTTGAGTCTATGTATGAAACAACAGCCTAAGCGAGAATGGAAACGCACCAATCACCACCAGCCACGGTGCTTCTTCTCATACGCAGCCAGTCGACACCATCGCCTAATGACGACCAGCAGTATAACGGTCGAAACGTCGTGATCCACATCTTTGTGACTCAATCGTGAGACAAAAGATTAACTCGGCTATCATTTGAAATCACGATGACGAACACCTTTCATAATAGCTTCGGAACTGTTCGGAAGTCATCGGGAAATTTTCGGATATGTTCGGTATCGTTCGCAAGTTTTCGAGAAATCGTCAGAAGTCGCCGGAATAACATTTTCGGAAATTCCGGTCACGAGGAAACAAACATTTGGCTGGTATAAAAGTTTAGGATTTTATCCGCAGACTCAAAATTTCGAACCACCTTGTACAGCATAATAAACAGCACCACAGGAAAATACTGCTCAGTAGCTTTCATTTGAATGGTCACACTTTAGCATTTCATCCATATGACTCAAAAGTTAGAACCACCTTTTACAACATAATAAACAGCACCACAGGAAAGTACTGTGCTGTGGCCTATAGCTGTCACTCGAAATTTGCCAAAGATTTTACAAAAAAACTTCTACAATGAACAGATATTTCAATGAAAACGTAAAACAAATCAACAATCGGCAACCACGTAAAGGACGAGCATGGAAAGGATCCGGAGACCATCGAAAGAAATTTCAAGATTTTCAAGAAGTGTAACAGTAGACTAGACTGTTTGATTTTTGAAATCCTTTTTATTCGTGAACTTAAACCAAAACTGAACAAACGGTGATTCGATCTGCGCAAAAGTATTTACCCAATTAATTCACTTTTAATACTGACTCTTCCGCCTTAGCGTTTCTTTTATCATTCTTGCCGCAATTTTCTCGTATTGTTTTTTATTATATAAACACCAGTGAAATACCAAGTGAGCTTTCCCGCGAAAACTTCATATCTTCACATGTGAAGATAACATGTTATCTTCACATGTGAAGAGATCACCGTCGTTATAGTTTCGCCGTGTGTTGTGCATTGAGTCAGACAGTGGGAGCAGTCAGGAAAATTGAACCATGAACATGTGAACAGTGAGTTGAACGGTAAATCAGTTACAAAATGAATTTGAGAAACCTTTACGCTTTCTTTTGTTTCTAATATTTGTAATTACATCTTATAAAGTACTTTGTTTTTGCTCTTTTGGCTTTGAACGATTTTCTCGCGCTTTGTCTTTATTACATTAGACGAGAGTAACTGTTAGTTTTTGACGTCTAGAAGTGGTCAAAAATATTGTTGTTTACAACTGGCTTTCCTCGGAATCTAGAATTCCAGGGGCCATCATTTTAGACTTTATCAAATGAATTTGGTTTTCGTCCATGTACTTCTTCCATGTTTATTAACGACACGTTCTACTTTAAGACCATTGAAAATATTAAAGTAAAATGGTTTGGTATTTCACTGGTGTTTATATAATAAACAGAATATTACATGCCCGCTTATGGATATGAATTTTATCTTCTCGTGGTCAACTCGATATCTCACTCGTTCGCTGCGCTCACTCGTGAGATATCGAGTTGACCACTCGAAGATAAAATTCATATCCACGCGCGGGCATGTAATATCCTCTATGTATGTAAATATTTTAGAGTTTTTAGTCAGTCAGTCAGGTCATTAACATTTTTACAATTGATTATTTTTTTAGCGCATGTTAAACAAATTTATTCCTTCAACACTTCTCAGCGGGTTATCAAAATCATAGCAAAATAACGCATGAATAAAACTTAACATGCGAGAATAGGACGTACCGACCTCAAAGTTAGTTAGTTACTTTGTCTTGATTGACATCAATGAACGAAATAACTGCTTAATAAGGGTCCTTTTAGTAAACCGCGCAGAAAGAAAGAGGTAAACTTCTGTGACAGTAAATGTTGCAGAGAGGAAATGCCTCTCAGCAGTTTGTAGTTTGCCAAAGGAAACAATTCCAGAAAAGCCGGAAATTACCCCAAAATCACGCACTGACAAAAAAATAATATTGAAAAATTCACGAGTTTGTTCTGCCACATACGCACTTGAAAATCACGAGAAAATTGAAGTCGAATTTTATTAATACATGATTAAACTTTTGGTAACTGATGGTTTCTCGGGTCAGGAACGTTTTCACCTTTCATAGGATGACCAGTTGATTACAGAACGTGGCGAGTCAACAAAATAATTTTGTTCTTAAAATAGCACAATACTGACCAACAACAAGCTTTACTGTAGGCGTAAGTACTTTAGATGACACATGAGCTGATTATGTTGGTGCCGTAGTTACACTTTCGTCGTTAGGCCAATCAAACGCCGCGTCTGTCAGTACAGATGTTAAGCAGTACGATACAGCAGAGTGTGCACTGAAATATCAACCAAATATGAACAGAGCAAGCGGACAGATTCATAGAATAAGTGGAGATAAGAGGAGACACCCCGAATGCAAAGGTGAAATCGTTAAAAAGAGTGATGGTAAGCATTCTTGATTTGTATTCCATTGTCATAACTTCTTCAACATTTAAACGGCACTTGTGCAAAAATGCAAATCCGGTGCTTATCAGAAGTCAGAGTTAAGATCTTCCGTAAGTTTCAATTTTTTTCTTATTACCAGAATATTAGTTGAAAGAAAAGTGTCGAGGGACGATTCCAAAAATTTAACCATCTTATTGTCAGTTGGCATCTTTTTTAATTGCCTGAACACCTACCAGGTCACAAACATTGAAACAATAAATTTGGATTTGTTTACTATCATTTTGATAGATTAATATGATTTGTATTTGAGTCAGTGTTTTACGTAAAATATTTGCTTAAATAGTGTAAAGGACCGGATATCCGCCTTGGATAGCCATACCGCTTTCCTTGCTACAACACAATAACATTCTTCTTCTTTGACTCATTATCCCTTTGACGCATTTGCTTCCTGCACAGTACGCTAGTTCCTTGACCTTGTCAGACATAATCGCCATGATAAACAGGAAATGAAGCCTTAAGAACAACAGCCTTCAGTTTACTCGCACTGCCTTAGGATTTCATCCTCAGACTCAAAACTTAGAACCACCTTTTATAGCATAATAAACAGCAGCACAGGAAAGCACTTCCCACAAATAGCTTTCATTTGCAGGTGATTTGTCACGCTTCATGAGTTCACCCACAGACTCAAAGGTTAGAACCACGTTGTACAGCATAATAAACAGCACCACAGGAAAGTACTGTAAATTGTGGCCTATAGAAGCCTCCTACGCAGGCATTCTTCTTCTTTAACTTATTATCCCTTTGACGCATTTGCTTCCGGCACAATACGCTAGTTCTTTCCAACCTATTTTAAAAAGTTACACCCACCTTGTCAGACATAATAGCCTTAATAAACAGTAAATGAAGCCTCAAGAATAACAGAATTCAGTTTACTCACACTGCCTTAGGATTTCATCCACAGACTCACATTAGAACCGACTTTTTCAGCATAATAAACAGCAGCATAGGAAAGTACTTCCCACGAATAGCTTTCATTTGAATTGTCACGCTTCACGAATTCACCTACAGGCTCAAAAATTAGAACCGCCTTATACAGCATAATAAACAACAGCACAGGAAAGTGCTACTCAGTAGCTTTCATTTGAATTGTAACATTTTAGGATTTCATCCACAGACTTAAAATTTAGAACCACCTTGTACAGCATGATAAACAGCACCACAGGAAACTACTGCTCAATAGCTTTCATTTCAATGGTCACACTTTAGGATTTCATCCACAGACTCAAAAGTTAGAACCACCCTGTACAGCATAATAAACAGGACCAAAGGAAAGTACTGCTCAGTAGCTTTCATTTGAATGGTTACACTTTAGGATTTCATCCACAGACTCAAAAGTCAGAACCACCTTGTACAGCATAATAAACAGCACCACAGGAAGGTACGGCTCAGTAGCTTTCATTTGAAAAATTACACTTTAGGATTTCATCCACAGACTCAAAAGTTAGAACCACTTTGTACAGCATAATAAACAGCACCACAGGAAGGTACTGCTCAGTAGCTTTCATTTGAAAAATTACACTTTAGGATTTCACCCACAGACTCAAAAGTTAGAACCACCTTGTACAGCATAATAAACAGCACCACAGGAAAGTACTGCGCTTGAGGATTCCATCCGGCTTCAAAAGTTTGTGCCACCTTGTAAAGTACGATATAGAAACGTACTGACTGATGATGTTTTCATTTGAATAACCTGCCAGGATTCATTTACACATTCATGTAAAATTTTCTTGATTTTTTGTTCTGTTCATGAATTTATTAACTGGCAAGTGCCCTGCACGACCTTAGGGACCGTTCATTTTTTTATGAGGTAGGGGGGAGGGATGATGGGATTGTGGGAGGGGGTCATGCAAAAAATGGCTTTCGAAGGGGGGCATCCCAAAAAAAATTAGGGGGAAAAAGGGAGGGTCAGGTGAAATATTTTAGCAAAACTTCGAAATGGTATAATGTTAATTTTAGTATATAAAAAAATTGCTCTAGAACAAACATAGAAGACAAGATAGAAAAAAATTACAAACTTTTCTTCTGCTTTAAAGAAAAAAAAGTAAAAAATAAAATAAAAATATATTTGAAATAAAAGAAAAATATTTGTAACTACTAAAAGGGAACTTTGAGACTGTTATCTTTTAGGTTTCGTTGTAGTCTAATACAACTTTCACTGGCACTCATCTTCATCTTCATTGTCATCGAGCTCTTCTTCGCCGCTTGTGCTGCTGTAGGAGTCACTTTCAGAAATGCTTTCAGTCAAAGTGTACTTTTCAGGGTACACGAAGGTGTTAACGTACGCTCTGACTTCCCGCTTAAGGTTGGTGGTAATTCTGCTTTTAGTTTTCTCAAATTTGTTGAAATAATTCCCTTCCAAGAACTGTGCGATGTGTGGCCCATCTCGTCTAAAATAACGCTGTGGCAACATCCTCTACTTTAATACACTGTTCCGGGACCGCCAGGCTAGGAGGGTACAAGGCATTGTGGAAGATCACTTCCTAGCGGGTTTCCAACACAGATTCCATAAATTAAACTCGTTGGACGTTCTTTCCAGTCAGCTTCCTCTTTCTTTCATTTGACTTTCTGCAGTTTTCTTTTTCATTCTCCTTTTGCTGAAGTCCTGTTTGTGTATGCCCTTGAATATGCAATCATAACTTCACTCAGTCTCTTCTTATTTTCTAGTGCTTCCATGTCTTGCGTGACCTTCGTCAACTGAGCTTCTATACATTCGATCTGTTTTACATTGAATTTGTGGGCAAGTTCTTCGCCTTGCTTTATTAATTAAAGTAAGCCCATTGGACTGAAAGAGTGTGGGATCAATTGTTCCTTAATATTTTTCCAAAATGACATTCTACTTTTCCACCATTCCTTTGTGCTCTTTGATGGACAAGTTCAGTTTTCTTCCATCACTGGGCTTCAACTGGTACCCTGGCATGGAAAAGTCGCTCGCCTTTTCTTAACAGCCATCCGCACTTAGAAAGGAAAAAGAGAGCGGAAGAAAAGGCAAAGGAAAGTAGGGAGGCAAAACCTAAATCATATGAGGATTATCCTTGGACTGAGCTGTGCGAGGATCTAACCAAGCTTAAAACGCTACGTGTTCCAGAATTAAACAAGTACTTAAACCACCACGGGATGAAGTAGCATTTGAAGAGCAACAAGAGTAAGAAAGTAAAGGCAATTGTAAGACATTATTTGCAACTGTGACGAGTCCTCTCAGAGCTGACAAACCAAGACTGAGAAATGCCAGGACATTGACACAAAATGACAACAGGACGAGGGCTGACAGCAGTGAAACGGATGAAAGTGACAATGATGAGTATCACAGTGATGCCTTTGACTCTGGGGGGATAAAATTACTCAAATAATCTCATTCTTGCATTCATCTGCGATTCAGATGAAGAAAATGCCAAAGAGAGGCCAAATGCCACACGCTCATGGCGAACCATACCTAGGAGATCCGAAATTGACTTCTCTTTCTTTTGATTTGTTTTTTGTTTTGTTTTGTTTTTTTCAATAAACAACTCTCCGTAGTATAGAAATTGTAAATATTTTCTTCATAGCAGGCACAATCACTTCGAGTAGGGAATAACAGGAGAGGGTTAATTAATTTCTTTGAGGGGGTCATCCGAAAAAATTACCGTTTTAAGGAAGTGGGGCATGTGAAAAAATTGGCAAGCTGAGGGGGAGTCATGCGATTTTTTAACGGTGGTTCCCAAATCCCACCAGCCCAAAATGAATGGTCCCTTAATCAGGAACAGTGTCACGGACCTCGCGCATGTGCAGTAGCAATACATCAGCTTGAAAAAGTTATATATATATATATATATATATATATATATATATATATATATATATATATATATATCCAATTATCTACGGGACAGAACAGACAAACTGAAGAAACTCCAAACTGGAGAAATATAGAGAGGCTTCTACGGGTATTATAAGGAATTCTGGCCGAAATCAATCCTACGGACCAAATTGAAGATGGCGGACAGGTGAAAAATCTGTTACTCGCTTGAGATTATCACCGCGCATGCACGGCTATAAAACTGCTCCTTTAACTGCATGACCAAAAATCTTCAGCATAATCAACATACCATAAACTAACGTAACATAACATAACATAACATAACATAACATAACATAACATAACATAAGGTAAAAAATAATTCAGGAAATGCAAATTATAATGAACCGACCAAAAAACTTCCTGAAAAGAGAAATCGCGAGGCTATCCCTATATGAAACAATTTCCCCAACTAACAACTGTTTTCAAATTTTAGTGAATGTTCATGTAAGCCTTTAATCTATTTCTAAATAGAATTTCTGAGTCAGCACGTACAACGTGTTTAGGAAAGTTATTCCACTTATTAACGATGCGTTCAAAGAAAGAGTAAATGGGAGTATAGTAATTTCGAATGACTACTTTTATATTAAGTTTATAGTCGTGATTGGCTCTAGTTCGGTTCCATTTGATGAGCTCGAGAAAGTCCTGAATCTTGTAGCATTGGACTAAAGATAAAAATTCTCTACTTTTTCCTATTGTTTGCCAATCCAGTATAAGCGACAACTGTCTTCGCGATTTTGCCTCATACTTAGGCGCGAGGCTCTCCTTTGGACTATCTCCAAGAATGCAATGTATTTGATCAGCTCCGCGCTCCAGACACTAGGATATAGATCTGATAAAGATTTGTAGAGGCTTGAAAACACGGCCTGGTTTGTTCTTAACTACATTCAGTGGATCGCACAAAATACCACCAACGAACTCCATGATACTGCTTAATGGCTATCCGTTAGAATGATCACATCAATTGCTTCCAAAAAGACAAACCCACTAAAAGTTAAAAAAAATCTTTGAAAATGCAATAAAACCACAACAAGAAAGTAATGTTGAAAGAGTTTCAGCTGTTACACGTAAAGTGCCTATGAAGTAAAAAAGTTTCTTTCGAATATTTGAAGCTTCTTGTGTCTTGATTACGAAATGACAAAAGAAATTTGACAACATCAACTTAAGCCGAATTTTTTCGTTCTCCAAAGAACCTCAAAATTCACTAAATCGTGTCCCTTAGACTGGGAACGAATCTTTGCTCAGAACAATGCTGATGACGTAGGAAATGCCACGACACTCGCGTCTTTTGAAGCATTTCCTACGTCACACCTTTGTGATTTAATTTGATTTTATTGAGATTTGTAATTAGCAGGCGAAGAGCCACCTTGTGGAAGTACTACTAATAAATCGTTTATTATCATTATTATTATTATTATCATTATTATTATTATTATTATTATTATTAATACGATCTTTTGGCCGCGCGCAAGATGGAGACACTTTTTGGCGCCAAATTTAAAACTTTCGGTTCGATTTATTGCACGTTGTGAATGGTTTACTGCCTAAAACCTAAATATTAAGAATCAGAAAATGATAAACTATTAACAACAACAACAACAACAACAACAACAACAACAATGTATTTATTTAAAGAAATATAAAGTTTACAATACTTCATGTCCTGCAAATAGCTATAATGCTAATCTAGGCAGGACAAGACTTTAATTTAGGCGTTATTAAATTACAAAAACAAAAGAGAATTACAAAGGCATACAGAAAGAAAAACACGTTACATATAAATTCAAGTACAAGGGATTTTGTTATTTGAAAAAGACTAAAATTACGACTGGAAGTATATACAACATATCAGGTTAACTTCACAAAATATTCTATTAAATAATTAACATTCAAATAATTATCTTCATTACCTAGAACATTAAGGAGTAGTGATTTAATTTTTTTACGAAAATTAGAAACTTTAAGAGTCTTAACAGAAAGTGGAATAGAATTCCAAATAGACACACCAATTCTAGTAAAAGATTTTTTCATTTTTTCGGTTCTAGAGAATTTAACAGAGAAGCATTCTTTTGTAGATAATCGCGTATTATAAGGATGTTTTGTATTGATTTTCGCAAACTTATCGAGAAGACTTTTAGGAGCTGTCTTAGCATGAACGTCATACATTAAATAGCTTAACTGTTGGAAAAACAAGGACTGCAAAGGAAGGCAGTTTGCTTCAATAAAAAAAGGGATTGCATGGTCTCTGGGTTTAGAAAAATAGATCAATCTTATAGCACGTTTTTGCAGAACAAGTATCTTATTGAGGTAGGTCTGTGGACAGTTGCCCCATGCACAGATACCATAATTTAAATAAGGAGAAATAAGTGTATGATATAAATTTAAAAGAAGATGCCGTGGAATGTAATGCCTCATTTTAGCAATTATTCCAACCGATCTACTAATTTTGTGACAGATAAAGTCAATATGATGCTTCCATGATAGTTCAGAATCAATCATTATGCCCAAATATTTAACAAAGTCCTTCATCTCTAGAGTTACTCGAGTATTTAAAGTTGGATTAAAAATCTTAATTTGAGGAATGAAAAGTATTTTTTTTTGGCGCGGACGAAAAATTACATAATTAGACTTTTTGACGTTGAGCGTTAGTTTGTTAGCATTAAGCCATGCACTTACTTTCTCAAGTTCATTATTGACAGTTAGTTCAAGAGTACGTAAGTTGCCATTTGCATAAGTTAGACTTGTATCATCTGCGAATAGATGAAAAGTAAATTCCTTGGAAGATTTATGGATGTCATTAATATATAACAAAAATAACAAGGGTCCAAGTACAGAGCCTTGAGGCACTCCACATACGATCGTTTCATTTTCAGATATGCATTTCTCTATTTCAATTGACTGTCGGCGATCCGAAAGATATGATCTAAACCAAGAATTTATAACTCCTCTTATTCCATAGTGTTCAAGTTTAGTCAAAAGAATCTCATGGTTAACGGTATCAAATGCTTTCTTAAGATCTAAAAATATTCCACAAGAGTACTTTCTATTGTCCATATTAGAATGTATGGAGTCCACAATATCAAGAATCGCGTGCTGGGTACTATGTTTATTGCGAAAGCCAAATTGTAAATTATAAAGAATATCATTCTTGTCTATAAACTTTATCAGCCTACGATATAAAATTTTCTCAAATAAACGATTATAGATTGATAACAAAGAAATTGGCCGATAGTTTTCAGGTAACGTTTCGTCTTCACCCTTATGCACTGGAATTACTTTTGTATATTTAAGTTTTGCAGGGTAAACCCCGGTTAGTACAGACTGGTTAAAAATTTTGGTTAACGGTATGGATATGACTGATTTAGCAAGTTTTAACAGTTTAACAGGGGTAGAATAAAGCCCCAGGGCTTTATTGTATGGCAACAAGGTAATTTCTGTTTCAATTTCTTGCGGTACAATTGGATCAAAATAAAAACTATTCCGCAAAGGTGGATCGAGATAATCAGAAAAATTAGTGTAAACTTCAGGAATATCGGTTGCAAGTTTCTGCCCTATTGACGAGAAGTATTTGTTGAGTGTGTTACCAATCGTTTTAGGATCATCTGATAAAACGCTATGCTCGTTAGAACGAATGAAGTTAATTCTTTTTGATTTCTTCCTTTTCTTCATATCTCCTAATATTTCGTTAATACCTTTCCATGTCGATCGTGTATTTTTTATGTTAGAGTCAAAAAACCTTTGATAGTGACGTTGTTTGCTCAATCGAATAAGGGTTGTTAACTTATTTCTATACATTATATATTTCGGCCAGTTTGATTCAAAGAACAATTTATTCTTCACCTTTATAGATTTTCTTAGTCCAGCAGTTAGCCAAGGTTTAGTTAGCATTTTTAGTTTTCTCACTGAAACATCCCTGAGCGGTGCATGTTTATTAACTACATGATTTATGGTTTTATAAAAGTGAGAGAACGACTTATTTACGTCGCAATTACCAGAAACCTCTTCCCAATTTATTGCACTTAAATCATTCATGAATTCATTAGCATTAAAGCTGGAATAATCCCTAAATTTAGTCTTTTTTGTATGTGGTAATTTTTGCTTGTTTACATTGACAATACAGACTTGCGAAAAATGATCGGTTGTGTCGGTGACGATATTGCCGCTGGAAATATTATTCGTCAGGTTATTTGTGAAGATATTGTCAATTAAAGTCGCTGAGGACCCATACACTCGTGTTGGTTTATCAATTGTAGGAAGCATAGAAAAACTTTGCATACACTGAAACAGTGTCTGGCTGTATTTACAGTTTTCATATTTTAGCAAGTCTATATTAAAATCTCCCATGAGATATATATTGTTATTATGATTACTGAAATACTCGAGGGAGTCCGAAAGATAGTCAAGAAATTGATCTGCATTATTGTGTTGTCGGTAAACAATGCCACAGATATTTTTCTTGTGATTTGGTAGTAAAATCGCAATCCATAAAGCTTGATAAGAGGAATTGGTAGAGCGTTCTAAGACTCGATATTTATAGTTCTCATTAATAAAAAGACCAACACCCCCGGCAGACAACGGGGTTTTAACAAATTCAAAGCAATAGCCAGGTAGTTGTGGTATAAAATCAATAGATTCGCCTTCGCATAATCGCGTTTCTGTAACACCTAATACGGTGAAATTATATTTTACCTCACTGAGTACGTGACACTGAAAATGTTCAATATTTTTTCTTAAGCTTCTTATATTAGTGTGAAGAATAGAGAAATCGGATACGACATCCCTATTTGTGGTATTTTCAAACTTCACGGAGAAGCTATGAGGCGAATAGTAGCTCGAACGAATTTTACTTGTTGTCATTAAGTTAGCATCAGGATCAATCGTTTTGTCCACGGAATCGTTCTGAAAAAGGCCAAGATCATACAAACTATTAAATGAATAGATCGATTTCCTGGAGGCTAGATTAGTGTACAGTAGAGCGTTATACTGCGGGTGGGCATTTTTCAGATCTTTACAGTTATAATATGGCAATTCCATCAACAGCAATTTGTTTTCTTTAGCGAGATTTTTCATCTCTTTGTGTGTCGCCATTACCAATAACTGTATCACATCATTAAGATTATGAACGAAAAAACAGTTAAGACACTTATCTCCTTAATCCTGAGTTGGATTACAGGCCAAGCTTTGCTTCAGGTTGTCAAGATCGGCCATACGTTGTAGTTTGAAGACCTGAGAACTACTAGATTTACGAGCCAGAATCTCAGAGTTCTTTACCCAGACGTACTGGAATTGATGTGTAGATTTCAATTTGTTTGCCTCGCTAAGAAGTTGCTGTAATCTCGGGATCAAGTGTTCATGAATGCGGATATTTGCTGTGTGAAAATCATCAGATAAATCCAGATCATCAGGGTTTAAGTTCGAGGTTTCATTGCGATGAGCCATGACTTCTCCTTTGGCCAGTCGTCTTATAAACTTACACACAATAGGTCTTGGGTAATGGCGGTCAGCCCTTCGACTACTCACTCTGTGAGCGATATCAATGTCGTTTTTCGTCACTCCCTTGGCTCCGATAGCATGGAAAAGCTTTAAACACAACTGCGTGGTGGTTTCAGCAGACTCATGTTCATCCTGTTCAGGAAAGCCAATAATTTTGACGTTGTACTGAAAGCTGTACTTCTGTAAGTCATCAATGGCGGCGTCCAAGCTGTCAACTCTTGTAGAAATCGCTTCAAGCTTACGGCTTAGATTGTCAAGTTCTTTCGACATAGCCTCTCGAAAGTTTTTCGTTATATGGTGGTCCTCACATAAGAAATCAACACTCTTTTGGATACTGTTACCATATCTTGTTGCAGCGTCTCCAACTTGCTCGATGTCCGCTTGAAGTCGTTGTTGCTCGATAATCGATTTCAGCTTCTGGAGTTCACTATTTACCGCTTGAATCTCCTCCTTTAGTTGAAGGTTTTCCTTTTGTAGATTTTTAACTTGACTCATTTTATTTTACGACATAAAACACTGGTACGTTTCGAGTTTTATGCCGGCATGTGCGGAGCGCCCGCCGACATGACCGACCTAGCGGAGAGTTGACTGTTCCCTGACTATTAATACTGACTATTAATTCTATTATTAACTCCCTGACTATTAATACTGACTATTATTGACTTAAATTAAATTAAATTAAATTGACTATTAAATTAGAACAAGAAGTTTTTGACTTCATAGGCACTTTAAGGATTAAATCCATAAATAATTGTGCAAGGCGTGGTTTACTGGTTTTTCATACCTATGACCTATCTACTCGATCAGTTGTTAGCTTTATGTATACAGTACTTTGGTATCCCACACATGTAGCCGTTAGGCTACCTGTTTTTGTACTTTGCGATATGTTCGGGTAGGTTAGAGAGCTTTACACGGAACCTGGAACCGCTGGGCTTTTGCATTTCGTTAAAATTGTTTTAATCCTTTCATTGTCGTTGTAAAGCTCTGGCTAAACAAGGCCACAATGTTGCGGCAACACTTTGAGCTCGCGCATGTTTCCAAGATGTTTCTCTGTTTAGCCACATGAGAAAACATTGTTTCGGCAACAAAAACTGTTTCTGAGAGAATTCATTGAACACTTAATGACTGGTCTCGAGGGGAACAGTGAATTTTGTTTCCCTAGAATCTGTCTGCTACACATCCTGATGTTTAGCCTAAACGTCATTCTTTATTGTGAGTTTCTCCGTTTTCGAAAAAGCAACGTTCATTTTGATTTCGACTTGTTCTTTCCCACGTATACTTATCTGAAGCCTGTATTCTATTTCATCGCTAACGATCGCTCACAGTGTAAAGCTTGTAAATTTATATAAAATTATATAAGCTTATGCCATATCCTATTTGTAAAATATACTAGCGTTGTATAACGAATGCCCGGAGTGGGCGGGGAGGGGAGGGGGGGTTACTCCATGTAATGGCCTATACGGGGAGGCTCCGCCGGAAAGGGGTACGTTTTTCACGCTTCAGGTATACTAAAGGGTAGGGATTTCACGAGTCGAAGTATACGAAAGGGAAGGGAAATCTGTCATTTAGGTATTTAAAAGGGCCTTTCATTAAAATGTTTCGAACACACATATCTTACGACTGTACTGTTTTCATTTATTGAAGTCTACATGAAAACGACAAGAAGATATCCTGTTTAAGGTATACGAAAAGGGTACCATCTTCCAATGGAAGGTATACCAAAGGGGTACCTTGTCTGTCAAAATTGGTATAAAAAAGGGTAAGGGGTCGGACCTCGGGGCGGAGCCTCCCCGTCCTTCATTTTTTGCAGTAGTCCCCCCCCGCTCCCCCCACGGGAACGAATGCTTTTCTTTGATTGGTTACGCCACCCCTATCTATTCTGTGATAGATAGTGAGTAGCGGTTGTCAACAAACAGAACAAAATGGTGGCCACTTCTTCGCGTTTTCGAACTGTCTGCGAGGAGGATTTAGATAATTTGCTTGATTTCTATGCTGAGCCCTCATCAGCTACCACGCGATAGAAATCTCGAGCTCATAAACTAATTTGTTAAATATATGCTGAGGGGACGAAGAGAAGGTAAGGAGGTGATTATGCCTTAAACGTGTGACTATTTTATTGGGCATCGCGAATTTGCCAGCCCTCTGAACACTACCTTGTCTGAAAAGCTGGTTCCTGTCCGCACCCTTCGAACGGCGGGCGAAGAAACTAACTGCTTGCAGGGTATCTGATCCCGCAAATCTTAGCCCCTGAGGTTTTCGAAAACGTCGTGATTGCTGTTTTTGGCAGTCAAAAACGTCAACTAGCATTTTCGGAAAGAAAATAGTTCCCTAGAAAGTTCTTGGAAAGTTCATTTCAGCTTGCATTTTCTCAAAGGAAGATTTTGTTCCCTAACATTTTCGGGCAATTAAAATTTCGGCTAGAGAATGCGAACGAATGAACTTCGTCTAGTTTATGAAAACATCACTTTAAGCAGACTTCAAACACCATAAGGTACTTAAAAGTGCCTTTCTACAGCTTTTAGCTGATTTGGCTCGTTGGGTGCCCCTGAATTGTGCAAACGTTGCAAAACCATTCAGTACTTAAAACGCTTTGTAGATTTTAGTTGACACCCCTCTTTAGTGCCATTATCAATCAAAATATAGATTTCAAAGAATAGTTAGAATTTTTTGCCATGTTCTATATATATTATATATATATATATTTTTTTTTTTTATTTAGCTAGTCAGCAATGGATTTCAATATTAAATGAAGAATGATCCTAGCAGTTGTCAACGCAATTTATGAAATTGCGGCTGAAAAGAAGCCTGGAAAAAAAATCAAGACTCCAACGGGGTTTGAGCCCTTTACCTCGCGATACCGGTGCGATGCTCTAACTGAACTGAGCTATGAAGCCACTGACGTTGAAAGCAGGTCAATTGTGGGTTCATATGTTCCCGTGAAAGAGAAGAACAGAAGTGTATATTTACTTAAAATTGTTGTATTATCCCCTGGCTTTGTATAGAGACATTTTTCTATTATAATTGGGCTTTAGTACATTTTGTTGTAGCATTTCACAGTTACAAGTTACAGTCATAAATGTCATTCAACAAGACGGTGTAACAGTGCAACATAGGAGGTTATCAGGTCTCAGTTATGTTTCATATGGCAGAATATTTCCGAAGAAGCTTCTGCCTTTTTCAATTTTTCCATAACTTTAAAGCGAAGCTTTGAAAAAGTCCCTGCTTATAGTTTCCGATAACAAAATTAACAAGAGGCTCTATGAGCGTTTACTCGGGATACCTTGTGTTGCAGAAGTCTGACGCACGCTTTCTGATTCTCGAAAACTGTGAGTTTGAAAATTGAACATGGCCTGCTCTTGGGTTCGGAAAGCGAATAAAACTGTTTTTGAGAGTTGCCATCGATAGCGATCGAAGCTCAAAACAGATCATTGCCAAACGCAAAAGAAATCTGTGGTAATATTCGTTTGTTTACCTCTTAAAGGGAACCTCCACTCTTACAACAAATTGACGCTAAATTGTAGGCTATAATTACTAGATTTCAAATTTTGTTTTCAAACGTGGATACAACATTGAAGTGTACAAAAAGTGGATATCATCATCGCTTATTTTCGCTTTAAAATTTCCCGGGCGCGGCCATTTTGGATTTGATGACGTGTAATGGTTGCCCTATTGTTTAAAACAAAGGATTTTATACTTCATTTGCTTCCTGAAAATATATAGCTGCAACCATTACAAGTCATCAAATCCAAAATGGCCGCGCCCGGGAAATTTGAAAGGGGAAATAGGCGATAATGATATAGATTTTTTTGTACACTTTAATGTTATATCCACGTTTCAAAACAAAATTTGGAAGCTAGTAATTATTTCCAACAATTTAGCGTGAATTTGTTGTAAATATAGAGCTGCCACGACGTCTGAGCTGTGATGTATCGAACGACCGATAAGCGCAGCACATGCGAAGCTTTGAACCACTTCTTAAATTCGGCAAACTTTTTTAAGCGGACAAACTCTACTAGATGCCTTGCAACAGAAGGAACTGAAATACACTCTGTTTTCTTCGGGGAGTTTTCTTGGTTTCGTAAAGCGCATGTTTTGGGTCACGTAGTGGAAGGTCAGGTAGTGGAACTGGGGGGGGGGATGGGGCGGGGGGACACCACGTGCTTTCTATTGCATTGAAATCTAACATGATTTATAACTCGGTATCCCAAGTAATCATTCCTGCTTGGTAAGAAAATTATTTCCTTAGCACGGTTCATTGTGTGGAGGAGGGACTGAATCACTGCAACACAACAAACCACAGTCAACTTTGCTTCATACCAACAGGCAGCATGCCAAACAAGACACGTAGCACTAGTGGACAGCAGTCAG
The DNA here is from genome assembly GCA_016490735.1 of Pachyseris speciosa. NCBI lineage: Eukaryota > Metazoa > Cnidaria > Anthozoa > Scleractinia > Pachyseridae > Pachyseris > Pachyseris speciosa. The sequence continues at coordinate 121,148 of JAEMWC010000436.1, forward strand.
TGGCTTATTGGATACAGCTTTCCGACGGCCTGGAGGACTGGTTCGTAATTAGACATACGTCCGACAACGCTTTGCGTCGCCAGCTGCTTGCCAAATACGGTTTCAGAGACTCAAGCCACGATTTGCGGTGGATATTGCAATGTATTGACCACATAGAAGTTAGCCAAAGAGTAAGTAGGTCTTGGAAAATAGTCAATTTTTTTTCTGTGGGTACCCTTTCTGTTTTATGTAACTTAGCGCATGCTCATTTTGCGCTTTTGCCATGTGCTTTTCGGTGGTTCGCCATGTTGAATTAAATGATCGAGTTTACAGTATGTCTCCGTACGTTTTTCTTCGGTTTCAGGAAACGCAGTACACAAGTTACTCCAACAATCGTTTAGTGTTAATTTTTTTCTTTATTTAATTTAACCAGTTGTTCGTGGGAAAATCCGGACTAAATGGCTTATTACAATTTAATCTACTACATTTGAGTGTCACATGAATTTTAAAATATCTTGTTCAGAAAACTGTGGTTAAAAGAGAAACATCCCTGTTGTTTCATTCCTTAGAACAACAATCAACAAGACACACGGAACAGACAGCTGGCCAACCCTTTTGGGCAGAATGGCAATACAACGTAAGAAGAGATTACTATTGCTTGCAAAATACAGATAACCATTCATTTCATACCGTTATTAGTTTTTCATCACATTTTATCAGTTATTTTCTTTGGAGACCGGCTTTTCAGTGTTTGTTTCCGAGTTTTCCATGCTACCAAGGTGCAAGAAAGACGAAAAGCTTTCCGCTTGGATTAGATTACTCAAGACTACGTTTTACTGATAGCTGTATAGTCAATGTTGTGACACAATTGTGGCTGCCGTCTTGGGGTAAACAAGCCTATCAGCGGATATTTGGTCCTGTTGTCTGTTTACCTCCTATTGGCAAATCTGTGAATGAACGAACGAACCAACAACCAAACAGTGCACCACTGGGTCTTGAAACACCTACGCGCATTTTGCTTGTTGCCTTGAAGCAAAATATACATCACTGAAGATGTTAGAGACCCCTGCAATACCGGTGTAGTGCTCTACCAGCTGTTCAAACAGGCCAACTGTGAGCTGATCATCTTGTCAATTCGTGAATTATGAATATTTAAAAATAAATAAATGAAAAAATAAATAAGTAAAGAGAAAGAATGTATGACAGTCATACGTTAAACTGCTCGTGAAAGACTGAAGACGTGAAAGATCATGTGAGTTGTGAACGTTATTTTATCATCCGCCTGAGTATTTTACCCGGCCTTCCTTTTCTCTACTTTCAGATTTGTCTGCGCGTTTTGTGGCCGGATTCCCGCTCTGGAATGAATCTGACATCAAGGGCCACTGAAGCCACTGTGCAAGCTTGCACGCATTTTCTCCCTTTACGTTTTTCTCCGCCGCAGCTGGATGGGTCCCCGAGCGAGTTATCTTGACTTGGACAAGCAGATGTCCAAGTGTCTATCAACAGAATCTTCTGAAGGGATCAGTCGTCGGTTATCTGAGTGTGCTTTGGAGTTTACCGAGGAAGCCTACAAATAATTTCCTCTGGGAAAACGCCATGGGAAGAACTGAGGCAGCTGGGGCCGGCGTCAATGCTTTGTACAATGACTTCTGTGATCCAAAGAACGTTTAGTTACTTATGTTCAAAAAATATAGTTTAATTCCAGTTTTGTAAATAAATATGTCAATGCATTCGTACAAACAGCGTGTGGCACAGTTCTTTCCTCAGACATTTCACCAGGTATTTACTTTTTCCCCGAGTATATTCTTAACAAGGAATGCAAGATTTAGAAAAATTGAGTTCGCCCCTGTTTCGCCAGATCAGGGGCCACACTACAATGTTGACTGACATGAACCGTTTTCGCAGTGAAAAACTAGACTGAGTTATATCACTGTCAGTGCATTGCTATATTTCCTTATTGCTCAAGAAGCGCAAAGTACAAAATATAAAATATAAATCTATGAGCACTTCACGACCACATAAACAACTTGCATGTCGAGCCCCAAGAAGAACGAAACAGCTGTCCACGGTTACAACTCTACTTTATCGAGTTTGGGTCATGTTGGTGTCTCACAAAGTCAACTTTTTACACGTAGTATCAGCCTTGCTTTTATAATGCTCCTGTAAATGCAAAGAACGTACACGCACGAAATCTGGCCCAGTTGAGCACCCCACGCAAGTTTGAGTTACATAGACAGATCTAATTTCACCACTTTTACCCAGTTTGCAAGATAATGCAAAATCATAGTGAAATCACAAAGGTCTCACTGAAGTGGATTGTACACCACTTGAAAACTAACCTGCTAGCAGATACAACATTCATCGTGTCCAGAATCTGGCCTGCGTTTGTGAGATCTCCCTCCGATCGTTTGTCCAAACACAAGTTACATGTAAAATAACAATTGACATGAAAGTAACATTTTAAGGGAATACGCCTGAGAATCTCAGAATTGTAACAATGAAAGACAGCTTTTGTAGTAATCGATGTTACATCTTGCTTCGCTACTCATAGTTTAATTTCCTCGATTTAATCGAGCTGGAACCCTTGCTTTGGGCGCTTTTGAAAGGCAAATTGGTTTCAACAGAACATTGCTAATTAAATTTGCTGTGGATGCACTCAGCGCCATTACGACTTTGACAACGTTAGGATAAAGGGACAGATGCAACCAAAACTGACATCAATATAATTATACGGAAGCCTTGAAGGGACATCTATAAAATTCTTGAGTTCGAGTTCGAGTTGTTGAGTACGAGTTCTAGCACAGGCACCCCAAGCTCATGGTGCGTACCGTATCACGCAATGTAAACAAGATGGCTGAAATTATAAGGATTTGTATAGGAACAGGAGTACCCAACGACAATTTTTGTACAATTGAACGGTTTTTGGCTAAAATGGTTTGTGAGCGTCTGCAAACAGATTATTAGTTAATTGTTAACTTCCCTGGGAAAAACTTATCCGCTCTTCAGAGCCAGCTAGCAATAAATTTGACATTAGTAGTTGCCAGCCAGGACCCTTCTTACCAGTTGTTTTTTCCCAGCCAGGGAGTATTTTTTAAGTTTAGTTTCCCAGCATTTTGAGGGGACGGATTTTTTTGCCAGCCAGGAGATTTCATGTTTTGTTGTCGTTTTCATTTTTCTTTGTTTTTCTGTTTGCTCCAGCAAAAACAAAAAAATATATGTCCATTTTGGTTTAGAGAAATCTATATTTAGTTACAATCACCATTGTAAACAAAGTACCATACGTTTTACTCACCTCGAGATGGAACAGCCTGAACTCAAGGGAAAGATAGCGCCTCAGTTATGCTTGAATATGAATATGTTTTAGCTTTCATCTTCGGACACTCAGTTATTTTCTTAGAAGATGTCGCTGGATTTAGTTCGCCTATGACCATAAACGGCCACAGCTCATTTTTCCAGCTTTTAATGTTAAAACGCACCGTAAATCTTTAAGAACCTTACTATTGTAGTAATTCAGGTAATTCACGAACACAATTCAAACACAGTAACTTTAGGAAGAAACGGCACCAGTGCACCGTGCAGTAAATGTAACTCAAGTAAATAATTGCATGGAAAAGGCTGTTGCCACAACAGTTCATTATTTTTAAAATCATGAGTAGCCAAACATAGCATATAACCGCAGTAGCATGACATTTTCCTGGTCATTGTTCCCTTGACATACTGTATTATGGCGGACATAAGACAATTTTTTCCGATTTTGCCAAAGATCAGACCCAGAGGTTTTCGCTATCAGCCCCATTACGTTTTGGTACCACTGATTACGTAAAGTTTAAACGCATAATTTGACTCAGAATGTATCAACGACCGCCTTTCTCAAGTTGCTACTTTCGGGCTCAGCTGGAAGCCATTTTGTTTAACGTTTCGGCTGCTTCGGCCTCGATGACTATTTCAAATTCCGTCGGTGAGCAGATTCTCTCGATGTTGCTTGAGTAATAATGAAAACTTAGAAAACAGTCGTCGTTACCTGCAATTTCTACTCCAGCTGGAACTATCGAGCTGCCCGGCTGGAGAGAACCCTCCCACTTCAGTTCAAAAATGCCTCTGCAACACAAAGAACAGGAAAGAATAAGAAAAGAATTTGACTCTGTAATTTCTTTCCAATTACCTCAAGAAGTAGATGGAAAATTGTGCCAATAATACTCACCAAAAGGCCAATGAAAGTGAACACGCGTGCTGTCCAAAGTTTCAAAAAATCCCCAAAACACAGTCAACACAGTAACACATCAATTCTGAACAGAACGCTTTGTTCGGCTGTTTTTTTTTTTTTTTTTTTTTTTGGAATCCACCGGCAGAAAAAGTGAACACGCCTGTTATCCAACGTTGCAAAATCCCCAAAACACACCGTACAGTTAGACGGCACAGTAACAAATCAACTCAATGCATGTTCGGCGGATAGAATCCATGACAATTTGTCAACGGTCTGCTGTCTGTTAGCGCTCAGATGAACAAAGCAGAGAGAAAAATACCGGTAACACTACAGCGAATAATGTAATTGCTTGTCAAGTAATTAAGTTAAAAAGTTACTGACATGCACAAGACTACAAAGAAGCCGCTTGCACAGAGTGACAACTCTGATTTTCAACACAAGTGAAAGACCACCCCTTAACCAGAATTCTGTTGGCAAAAATGTACCAATTATTTAAACGAACTGTTTTAAACGAACGCGAACACTTGGGTTTGCCAGTAACGCGCGCAGTTGGCCTGAATTGTTTTGCCAGGATCAGAAATGAAATAATTTTCCCAGCAAGGACGGCAATTGGAACTCAGTCAGCCAGCAAATACATAAATATTACGGCTAAACCAGCAAGCAAAAGGATTGTTGTGAAGGAATGCCAGCCAGGGATATGAAGGGTGAAGAGCGGTTATTTTTGAAGAGCGGTTCGTTGGGTACTCCTGTAGGAATCCCGGTTATCGGTTCTAGTTGATAGATATACGAAAAACTTCGCAATAAAAAAGCCTTACCTTACATCCAAAGTGTGTTGCTTGCTATCTGTGTGGTTATTTAACCGATCTATTGCAATTTGAGCGATTTATGTGCTTCCTGATAACCGAGATTCCCATACAAATCCTTATAATTTGCAGCCATCTTGTTTATATTATGTGATACGGTACTCACCAAGAGCTTGGGTGCCTGTGGTTCGAGTCGAGATGTTAAGTATGAGTTCGAGTTGAATCAGCGGTATTAAAGCGAAAGTATCGCGGGAGCAAAATCTGTCGAGCTCTGCGAGTGACATTTGGACAGTAAAAGATGTATTGCGGAGGCCTTGCTGCAACTATTCGTGTATTCTTTCTACCTTTTCCTAACATTGAGGTTGTCAAGGGTGATTTGCTTCCCAAAGTCCCATTATTACAAGGAAATACGGGACATACACCACGTATCCTTTACATTTAGATTGCTGACGGGTCATTAATCCGTTGATAACGCAACTGGACCGAAATCGAGCTGTTTAATTTCCAACATTAATTTAACTTGCATTGTAGTAAAGATCCTTGGACTAACAGGAATAATTAGGCATAACGTTGAAACGTCTACAAAAACATCCTTTTTTACTCCGATACTTTTGAGAAACGCTGCAACCTTTTCCACCTAAAGATATCGGCCATGAGGTGATTAAAGAGTATATTGCAATAGTTTACAATGCATTTGAACGTAAGATGACATCTTGAGGAGTAAATTACCTTAAAATTACCTCTTCTCTACTGTTGGTGATCTCCGTTTCCGCCATTTCGGAGACAGAGTTTGCTCCCGCGATACTTTCGCTTTGATACCGCTGAATCAACTCCAGGTCGAACTCAGCAACTCGAACTCGTACTTAACAACTCGAACTCGTACTCACCATCTCTAACTCGAACTCAACAACTCGAACTCAAGAATGTTATAGATGTCCCTTCAAAGCTTCCGTAATATTAAATTTAGCACTTCTGAACCATAAAAGCTTTTTCACTGTGCAACCTCATGGACACAATTCTTGTTTAAAGGCTATGGTTTCTAAGAGAGGTTTTCTAAGGATTGGGTTGGTATTTGGTCATCCCTAGTGCCCGGCTGTTCTTGCTAATCTCTCCGTGGGACACCATGAGATGAAGTGGCTAGAACAATACAAGCAGTCGGAAGCTTTATTTTTATCGTCGTTGCGTTAAAAGCACCGTCCTTAAGTCTAATGACCAGCTCCCAGTTGGCTCGTTAGCTCAGTTGGTAGAGCGCTGCAGCGATATCGCAGTGGTCATGGGTTCGAATCCCGCACAAGCCTGAGATTTTTTTCAAGCTTTCTTTTCGCTACTGCTTTAGTAGCGTTCATAACTGCGACTATCGTTCACATCTTCAAAGTCTAGTTCCCCGGAAACTTCCGAGATGCGCAGAACGTATGCGCAGTGACGATAGGGTGTGTAAAATTGTGGGTGATTTTGGTTACTTCCTTCTCCAATCTGTTGCTTAAAGGAATTGTTGACTGTCTAAAGCTTGTAAGTATTAGTAGTCGTCCACACACTTTTCATTTGCTTGGCTTTAGTGACAAAAGAAATGCATTCTATTTTAAAGTGAAAAAATGGAGCCAGCGTAACAGTCATAACAGATTTATAGTAATTTTGTGTTACCTGAAATTTTGGTTAGGAAGAGGTTAATGGTCAACCCGGACAAGCAGTCCTTGGAGAGCCTCTAAGAGCAACCTGATACGCTTTACAAAGTTAGGTGTTTCTTAGAAAGACTTTTGCCTGGATATCCTGTTGAGTGGACTGATCATCAAAAGAGCACAAGACTTCATAGCAGGGCCATGTATGATTCAGGCAGTTTGTTCTGCAACCACAAATCTACACTGGGAAGAACATTGAGCAACAAGCCCCTGAAACTGATGTTTTAAGTACCATGGTTGATCTTGATCTATCCAAGGATATATATATCAGAACAAAGACTATATTGTTGTAACACATGATTTTCATACCAACCTCAATGAAAGGTGGCTAACACTGGTTTCAAGTTTCCAGGTTTATGGATCATTATTACCAATCTTTATATGTTGTTAAAAGGGGATTAGTTTCTAAAGAAACAGTGGAGCTGCGTTGGTGGGGGAGTGAAACACGAAAATTTGGTTTATCAACGGAGTTGATAATGTAAATTGACCACCGTTCATCGGAGCAAATCGCTCCGACGAAGGGCTAACGCTTGAAACGTCAGCTAATCGAATCCCTGTACGGTGGTCAATTTACATTATCAACTCCGTTGATAAACCAAATTTTCGTTTTTTATATGTTGTTGCCTTTATAGTGGTACGAAACAAATGCCCAATCATTGGTGAACAAGTTATGAAAACTTTTTCCACTTTCCCCCCTAAATTTTAGCTACAAGCGACAATAACTCAAAAACGAGCTCAGTGACCCCATTTTCATTGTTCAAAAGTCCTAAACGTGTTGAGATCCAACTCTTTGCAAAGTTAAAAAATTCTTGGGAGTGGATTCAGAGCCGCCTTAAGTAACTCTATGATGCCACTACTAACAAAGGACAGAAGGAAAGAACTTTTAATTAATGATCAGGATACTTGATGTGTTGGTTGTTAACTGAAAATATAACACATATGTTAGCTTGCCACCACTGTGAGTATTCAGTACGATATTTCTTCCACTTAGTGTTGTGAAAGGATCACTTGCCATTAGAGTCAGCAATGACAGTCTTAACATGATATAGTAAGCAACTTTGGAAAGGTAGATGTTTAGAGACGGAAGACAGTCTTTATTTTGACAAGAGTAGATATGGTATGTTGTTGTGCCAAAATCATTAAATGGTTAAGCAATAAAGGCATTCATGAACACCTTGTTTAATCATATCCTTTGACCTATCAATTTGTGTTTTAAGGTGGCTAACACTGGTGTCCAGCACTTTCTGGCACTTTTTCTTTAATGGCTCACGACTACCAATCTTTATGTGTTAATACCTATATAGTGGTATCAAACAAATGCTCAATCATTCATGAACAAGTTTTGAATTTTTTTAAAGAATGGATTACCATAGCAACAGTATTAACCTGCCAGAAACACCCTAATTTTAGTTTTAAACCATGATAACTAAAAAAATGCTCTGTCACCCCCATTTTTTATCATTGGGAAATAACTAGCATAATAAGATACAACTTTTTGCAAAGTAAAAATTAGTTTGTAGGAGCAAATTTATTCCAAATGGTAAAGTGAACCTGAATCTCCTTTTACAAATTTTAGATTTTGCATAATGTTGGATCTTGACATGCTCATTATAAAAAATGTGGATTACCGTGCTTGTTGTTTGAGTTCTTAACACTTAAAGCTAAAAGTAAAAACTATTATTGTTCAGCATAAATCTACTAGTGTTCTATCACGAATGCCGTTCTCTGATTGGCCACGCTACTTACTATCTATTCTGTGATAGATAGTGAGTAGTGATTGTCAACATGATGGCGGCTGCTTCTTCGCGTTTTTGAAGTGTCTGCGAGGAGGACTTAGATAATTTACTTGTTTAGTTTTGAACAACAAGAAGGTTTATACTAAAACAATTAGATTATTTACTCTCGATTTCTATGCGCGTTAGAAATCTCGCGTTCATGATGTAATTGTTAAATAGTTATTATTTTATTGTCAGCAAAAAAATCTAAGTAAGTCATGTTAATTTTTTCAAAATGAAAATTGTCCCAATGTTAGCAATGCACCTTTATTAAATTATAGTTTTAGCAAATAAAACAAACCATTCAAATTTCACAGCTTTGTTTGCTTGCTTTTGTTTGAAATTCAATTGCTTTAGATTGCTCATGAAACAAATATGCATTTAAAAAATATAGCTATAGCCTATCTTTTGTTCAAAGCAGCAATACTAATTATTATTAAGAACTCACTAAAATGAGGAGAAAAAGTCCTGACAACAATAATGTATGCAAATAAGTATTAACTTCTTGTGAAAGACAATTTAGTTAAGGTCACATTGCATGACTATTGAATGGCAGCTGTCCTCTTTGGAAGAGACAAAACCGGCAGGAAATGAGTTAACTTTTATATTCAATAATTTGAAATTCTGCCATATGTCTGATCCAAAAAAATCAACTGTGCCCCTAGCTTTTTTTCCAATCCAAACTGTACCTTAATGTAATAACTTTCTTTTGTTTCAGTAAACCAATATGGCCGGTAGTCACGTGAATGAAAACGCTCTATTAAGTCTAGTCTTATTGATATTTTCCGTAATGAGCTGGAACTAGCGTGCTCATTAAGCTTAAAGTGCACCTAACTCCAAAAATTTTTTTTCGCTAAAATAAATCTTTGCACCTGTTTGAAACGCATTGCGCCTTTTAAGCAAATCTTGACTAGTTATTTTGACTTTTCTAGGGTGTTAAAGTTGCAAAATCTGGCCATCGTCTGCCCCACGACCGAGTCAGAAGGGGCTTGGGTCTATTCTCGATTTGACGTCACAAACTGCTTTGCATGCATATTTACAAAGACTTAATGCGATGTAAATCAGTTTGTGACGTCAAATCGAGAATAGACCCAAGCCCCTTCTGACTCGGTCGTGGGGCAGACAATGGCCAGATTTTGCAACTTTAACACCCTAGAAAAGTCAAAATAACTAGTGAGATTTGCTAAAAAAAAAAAAAAAAAAAAAGGCGCAATGCCTTTCAAACAGGTGCAAAGATTTATTTTAGCGAAAAAAAATTTTTTGGTGTTTGGTGCACTTTAAACGGGGGAATCTTTTCATACTTAAATCAATTTCGTGCTAGATCCAGTTCAATACCGAGTATACGAATATGGTTTATTGTCAGTCGGAGAGAAGTTATTTTTTTCCTTTTGCATAAATTGATCTAAAAATATACTATGTATTCATATTTGTTTATTTGTCACCTTGATTGACATTTTTCAGCTATACGGCCCTTCAGGATTCTAGAACCAATTCTAGAATCCCTATGCTTCTTATACATCGCTGGTTTCAAGTATCAATCTTTGTATTGAATTCAATTTGACTAGCATCGCGTGAGGCAGGAGAGAATGTTTAAGCACGGAACACTGAATCTTGTTGTTTTCTTGACCGTCTTCAGATGACGGCTAATCATCATTCAACTATCAAAAACGAAAACTTTAAAGTCCAATGTACCAGGAGGGACTGAATCACTGTAACAAAAGAAACCACAGTCAACTTTGCTTCGTACCAACAGGCAGCATGCCAAACAAGACCGAGAGCACTAATGGACAGCAGTCAGTGGCTTATTGGATCTCGAGACAGCCGTCCGAAGGCCTGGAGGACTTGTTCGTAATAAGACATACGTCCGACAAGGCTTTGCGTCGCCAGCTGCTTGCCAAATACGGTTTCAGAGAATCAAGCCACGGATTGAGGTGGATGTCGCGACGTATTGACCACATAGAGGTGACACAAAGAGTAAGTAGGCCTTGAAAAATAGTCAATATATTTCTGTTAGTGACCTCCTCTTTTTTATGTAAGTTAGCGCATGCTCAGTTTGTGCTTTTCGATGTGCTTTTCGATGGTTCGCCATGATGAATTAAATTATCGAGTTTACAGTATGCCTCCATGGTTGTTAGTAAAACGCGTAACGGCGTAACGGGTAACGGTGTAACGGCGTAACGAGAAACCGCGTAACGGGATTTTTTTCCCTTTTTTTGTTTTTGTTTTTCTTTTTTTCTTTTTTTTTTTTTTTTTTGTTTGTTTGTTTTCTTTTCTTTTTTTCCGATACTGTGGTTAATTATTTTAAAGCCAAAAAAACTCTAAAAAAATACAAAAGAGGTAAATAAAAACATGGCCGCGCTGGTTCTTGTTATGAGAGAAAAAGAAGGCAAAATATATATCAAGTATTTATACGTCGAAAGTTTGTCGATTATTATCAGTTGGATTTTATCTTAGTGCCCTTCTGGGTTCTTGGGATGTCTCATGTCACACAACGCTAAACAAAATATCTTGGCGCTTTTGTCACGTTGTCTGGTCTTTTCGTTACCTGCGGTCAAACATGGAGTATCGTCAAAGTAAACTCGCTACCCGCTGGGTTTAACCGTTTATATCGCTTGTTTACATAAACAAAAAGATCCGATAAAGCCAAAAGATCCGACGTACTGTAGGATTTAGCTTCTCTTTCCGCTATTCTGTGTTGTAGCTTTTCTCAAACCTTGAAATAGTCAAGAGTTTAATTACACTTTGTCATCAGTTGAAATATTAAGGGTGGTATGAACACTTTTCAGCTTTGAAATGAATATTGCTTTAAAGCGAAAACTAAATGTCAAAAAGACTCACACAAGCCAGTAGCTCCTACGCAGACATTCTTCGCCTCAGTTCTTAGGCTCGTCAATTGGCGGAACGATTGTAAGACGGGTTTAGGAATGTCTGTGTAGGAGCAGCGTAGAGGGTCCCCCAGGGGGGTCTGTGTTCACGTGTTCCCTTCAAAATTTTAACTCTGTTCCCTTGTTCCCGTCCAAAATTACACCTTGTTCCCTTGTTACCCTTTCAAGATTAAATTTTATCTCTTATTCTTTGCATATACGTCCTAATTAACCAATCTGAACGAAACAAAATAACTGATGGAAGGTCTACAGTGTTGCTGATAAATTTTGATCATTATTTCTGTGATATATTTGACTTTGTGAAAGTATTTTGTAACAAAAATTAAAACAAATCGTAATTGTATCAACTTTTTCCAACAAACGAAGATAATGCTTGGGAAATACTAAGAATCCTGACCTCTCCTTTTCAGTCGTCATAATACAGAAAATCGTCGGTATGTGGCCTCTTTCTCGCACGTGATGCACGTCTGGGCCTCGCATCCTCTGGACGATCTTGGTCAGTATCCAGGCCCTCGCTGATCTCCCTCGCCTCTTCAATGGTCACTGCATCCACGCATTCAATCATTCTTGACTGATACCTTATAAACTCATTTTCTGTAAGTTCAATGTTGCCATCTCCTCTAACAGTTTCTTCCAAGGAGCCACCTATGTCCTTAACATTGATCTCGACAACACCTTCTGTATAAAATATCAGAGGATTGAATGGGTCACCTTCAAATAACCAGGCCTTTGCTTTCTTTGTCGAGGCAGTGATGCTTTCTTCTAGTACGTATACCACTGTCCGCCCAGATGTGGCGTCAGATGCAAGAAAAACAACATCTCCCGAGGTATAAAGGAGTTCATGCGAGTTGTCATGATGAGCAGTTGTTCTGGCACCATCCTGTCCATCTTCTGCGATCTTCGCAAATCTAAAGGCGTTATTGTAGGCTGTACCTGATCACACGATCATAGGCATCATAGACTCCAAGAACACTGAAAACATTTGCATTAGGGACATCAGGCGAAACCATTTTTTCGGCTCATGTGCGGTGCAAAACGGCATCAGTTACGTCATAAGGAATAAAACAAAAAAAAAAACAAACAGTAATTCCACTCAAGACAATAGAACTTGAGACAAAAGAACGATACAATGCACATGTATTGATCGTTTTACACTGCACATAAACTACTTTTTCCCCTTGTTTTACAAACCCGCCGGTCTGATTTATGCCGAAATGCAAAACAACGAAAAACAATCGAAGAAAAGACTTAAGGGTTTAAATTCACATAAAAGTTGTTCTGGATCAAATGTTATGATTTGATAGCTACATCATGAACTGTGAATGTAATACGCCGCCGTGTTTGTGTGTTTGTTGGTCCGGAAAATCCGTAAAACAAGAAAAAAGTTGGCGTCGCCTTAGGAACCCGTATCTTTTTTCAAATAATATAGAAGACCCTGAGAGAATATTGACAGTATTTTTAAAATGAAAGCTTTCCAATGTCGGGCTGGGCTCGAAATAATACATTTGTTCAGTCCTGGTATAATTTGGAGACATAAATAAAACCTTGTAAGTCATGTGAATATAAGTGACAACATCGTCTAGGTGTAAACGTAGGCAGTCAAGGGTCAGTCAATTATATCAAAACAATCCCAGTTTAGCTTTCTGTATCAGTCAACCAATATTGGCAAATATATAAAACAAATAATGCTTTTCAATTCCTTGAACATTGCGGTACTTTTAATAAGTAGCTATAAGTTAATGCACAACACGTACCTACTAATTCTCGCTCTCTGTTCACGAGGTATTTCAATGCAGTCTGCCACTGTTCTTGGCAATCGCTTTCGAAGAGTCGTCCCTTTGGGAATTCTGGCGTAACTTTGAAGTCTTTGGTACTCAGTGAGACTTTGAATTTGCCTCTTAATCTTTGAAGGAATCCATGCAACTTTTGGTCGCTAATGGCGCCAATAGCCATTTCAAAAGTCCAGCGCATTGCTGGCTTCTCCACTCCATTTTGGTAAATCGCTGCAGTCACTGGCAGCAACATACGGTCAACGTTTCTACCAAGATCGACCACATCCAATCCTCAGGACTTTCGAATTCACCAGCTGCACATGTGCTGTCAAAATTGACCTGGTCTGACCTGAACACCTCGGCCGTATCGACAGACGGTTCTGACGCTGTCATGCTGTCATGCATGAATTGCACGTGACAAGTTAAATATTAAACCAATGGTCCGCACCTTGTCGGAAGAGAACGATTTCAGCGCCAGAGCTAGAAACGGTCAGAGACGAGTAGACACGAAAGATGGCAACAGAAACTTGCCAAAGAAATCAGAAAACAGCAGAAAATCTTCTATCACCCCCACGTTTATGTAAAAAACGTAGGGCCTTGTAATTTTTTGTGTTTGTTCCCCTGTTCCCTAACCTATTTGATGTTCCCTTGTTCCCTACGATTTTTTTTTGCTTTGTTCTCGTGTTCCCATTGCCAAATTTCCCGTGTTCCCTTGTTCCCCAATACCCCTGGGGGACCCTCAGCGTAGGAGGTTAGGAGACCAGTAGATATAAGTCAGTTTCGTTACAGCTACAGAAGTTCTAAATTGTTCGCTGAAGAAACAACCGTAGCCTACACAGACATCCTTAAGGGTCTTTTGAGGTTCGTCACGCGCGGCGATTGCGTGACAAGGCACAATAAGAATGCCTGCATGCAGGTTTTGTAAGACTAAAGGGAGTTGACACAAGCATATTCCCCGAGGCCTCCTTCTCCTCCATGGCCGACTTTATCCTGGAAGCGTGGGAAAGTGCGCCCGCGGAAAAAAATGCCTCCTGAAATGCGGTAAATTTGGCCAAAGGGCGGGAAAAACCCCGCCAATCACGAATAATAATGTTCCCTTTTTTTTTTCACTTAGAAAGACAAAGAAAAAACAAACAAACATGCAAACAAAATCAGCAGCAGCAACAACAACAACAGCAAAAACAAACCAAAAAAAAAGGAAAAAATCCCGTTACGCCGTAACGCCGTTACCCGTTACGCGTTTTACTAACAACCTGTCTCCATGCGTTTTTCTTCGGTTACTAGAAACCCAGTACACTACAAATTACTCCAACAAACGTTAGTGTTAAATCATTTCTTTATTTAACCAGTTTGGATCTAATTTTCTTAATACAATTCAATCATTTATCCCTTTCACGGCCAAGGGGGACTTTCTAGACTTTACTCTGTCTAACGCCAAACAATTTTACTCGTCAAAGGGAGGCCCGTTGGCGGTGAAAGGGTTCATAACTGCGGCTTGCACACGGCTGAATATTTCGATAGGCAAACTATTAACTGTCCTTAAAATGAAAAAGAGAAGTGTTCCCTATAATATCTTGTTCAGATTACTGTGGTTGAGAGAACATCCCTGTTGTTTTATTCCTTAGAACAACAATCAACAAGACACAGGGAACACACAGCAGGCCAGCCATCTTGGGCAGAACAATACAGCGTAAGTAGAAACCAATAGAGCTTACAAAATGTAGATAACCAAACGAACGAACGAACGAACGAACGAATGAATGATTGAATGAATGAATGAATGAATGAATGAATGAATGAATGAATGAATGAATGAATGAATGAATGAATGAATGAATAAATAAATGGACGAACGGTCGGACGGACGGATGGATGGATGGATGGATGGATGGATGGATGGATGGATGGATGGATGGATGAATGAATGAATGAATGAATGAAAAAGGCACCATCGGATCTGCAAGCACCCGCGCGCGTTTTGCGTGTTGCTTCAAACAAAATGTTATCACTAAAGATGTGAAAGATCCCTGTGACAACCGTTCAGTGCTCTACCAGTTGTTCAAACAGGCCAATTGAGAGCTGATCATTTTGTCAATTCGTGAATCATGAATATTTAAAATAAACAAAGAAATAAATAAATAGAGAGACGGAATGCATGACAATCATACGTTAAACTGCTCGTGAAGGTCTGAAGACCTGAGAAATCATGTTACTTGTGTATGCTATTTTATCATTCCTCTGAGTATTACACCTTTTCTTTTCTCTTTTCAGAGATGATTTCTGTGCATTTTGTGGCCCGATTTGCGCGCTGAAATGAATCTCACGTACAGTGCCACGGAAGCCATTGTGCCAGCTCGCAACAATTTCCCCTTAATTTTTTTCTCCGCCCCAGCTGGATGGGTCCCGGGGCGAGTTATCTGGAGGCTGTAGGCGAGCAGGATGTCCAAGTGTGTATCAACAAGATCTTCTGGAGAGGACAGCTGAGCCGACGTTTACCTGAGTGTGCTTTGCAGTTACGCCCTGGGAACTGAGAACTGAGGCAGCTAGGGAAGCCTCAATGTTTTGTACAATGACTTTTGTGGTCAAAAAAAAAAAAACGTCTAGATTCTTATGTTCAATAATAATAATAATAATAATAATAATAATAATAATAGTAATAATAATAGTAATAATAATAATAATAATAACTTTATTAACGTGTCGATAAAACATCTAGCAGAGGGAAATCCCTCTGCTAATAGGGGACACCTAACTATCTACAAAACAATGTAGCTATTGAAAAACTATGCCTTAATCACAAAAACAGAGAGTGAATAAAATTACAATGAAACTATAAACTGTACATGTGTAAAAAATAAAAAATTCGACAATAACGATACGTAATATGTAAACAAGCGGACTAAGAATTACATAGCAGCCAGCGCATCCATCTTGTGAGAGGCTCTGTAGGTCACATTTTCTTTTAATACCAATTTTGTAAGTAAATGTGTCAATGCATTCGTAGAAACAGCGCAGGGCACAGGTCTTTCCCTGAGGTTTCCTAATTGTCATCAGGTATTCACTTTTACCCATTCTCAACAAGGAAGGCAGGGTGAAAAAAAAAATGCGTTCGAGCCTGATTTCGCCGGATCAGAGGCCACACTACAATGTTGACCGATATGAACCGTCTCTACAATGTTAAACTGCTTATGTCACTATTGCGCTGTCACGTCAGTGAATTGCTACATTGCCTTATTGCTCAACGACCGCGACACTGGATAAACTGTTTACAACATCTCAGTGCAATAAAATATAAATCAAAGAGCGTCCCACGACCACATAAACAACTTGCGTTTCTAGTGATGTGAGATAGAAGCACATAAACGACCACCTCGAAAAATGCTCTTTCAGCAAAAAATAAGCAGCTAATATAAGCGGAGGAAGAGAGGACCCTGAGAACGAGCTGAAAGTGCTAATAACGTGCATGACGTCATTCTCGTCCTCAGAGGCCTTTCCCCGAAAAAGATACAGAGGGCCCTGCGGACGAGAATGGCGTGACAAAAAAATATAAATTTGCAGGGCCCTAGATAGCAGAGGTATACATAAGGATTTCTTCGATTGTCAAGAACTCGCTCCGATTTTCCAGAAAAGTGGCTCCATCATTTGACCTTCCACGTGCACGCTGCTTCCAGAAAGTGTTGGAGAACTGCAAAGCGATTGCCCCAACTGTAGCTGATTTACGGTGGTTAATACGGGAACAGATCAGTACACCAGGGATCCAGATCGGATAACAGATTACCGTTCAACGATTGTTAACAGGAAGGGGACTTCACTATTTGAGTATCCACTGCTCCCAGCCGAATCTAGAAGCGATCTTCACAACTGTAAGCAGATTACAGTAATTACGAGAATTCAGTACAAACAAGACACATCTCACTTCTCCAAAGCCAAATCCGCTTCCAAATCCTTCTTGGTAGAGAACACTAAACGATTTTGGCGAGGCGTGATTCACTTTTCTGTTGAGTCAACGATTGCGCATTATAGAAAGGACCGTAACAAAAATTCAACTTTGTAATAAGTTGTACTAAAACACTGGTTAAGAGCTTTTGTTAGTTTGACCACAAAAGGTACCACATTTTATCCTGTTGGAGAAGTGATTGTTTAGGAATTCCAGTCACCCCAAACACATTTTGAAAACTTCTGCTTCCTTCTTACCAGCTATACCTTGCAATGATCGGCAATTTTCCAGTCTCCATGCTTCATTCGACCAGTGGATCGAGGCCACCCATGAAACTACACGCCGGAATATTTTCTGTATGTCTATCTCACAAATCTATTAAAACCGTTCCAAGCTATCAGCCTCTCAGTTTGCCAGAATTTCGAAAAGAAACAACCCGCTTAAAAGCATTTTATCCGAAGGGGATTATTTTCTTCGGCCACAAGTCCTTTGCTTGCCAAAAATTTGCTTCGTTAGCATTTCGTGTTCTTGCGCATGTAAGACGTATTGTATAGCTATTAAATAGCGTGACGTCAGCAAACATGTTCTCACGCGATTGGTCCTCATAACAGCTGGAACGTGACCCTAACATAAAACCTCCGGTTATCACGGTATTGTCCCATTTAGGTCGCGGATCACGTCTTTCGCATTTGTGTTTTTTCCCGTTGTGGAAGACTGAAGTATTCGTAATGTTTAAAGACTAATCTTGTGGTGTCTTTTTGAACACATTCAGTCTTTGAATAACGACGAACTTCAAGTTATCAACTACCATAAAAGCTCTATTGAGCCCCCTTTCTCTTTTAACTTCCCCTCTCTAATAAGTCCCCCCCCCCCCCTTTTGGGACACGAGATTTTGTAATTATTCCCTCCTATTCCCTCTTAAGAAATACACTTTATGCGGCCCAGTTAGTTGTTTTTAAACAAATATACAATAAAACACACAAATCACAATACTGTTTCCCGCTCGGTATTAAATAATAAAGTTTTACTGCAGTTGTTTAAGATTTGTACATAAACTATTTAGCAAGAAAACGGCGTGTTAAAAGATTAATAGGGCCTGAAATTAATTAAGCCCTCTGGGGGCTTGATGGAGCTTTTACGGTAGTTCATTTCCACTGGAAACAACCACGATATTTATGTTACAAGATATATAATAATAATGATAAATATAATATATAAGACTTATATAGCACCCATGCTAGAGTTCAGAGCGCTGTACAGCTATGTGAATAGAAAAAAAAAGACGACTAAAACAACTAACTAAGAAAACTAAAGTAATAAGCGAAAAACCTAACAACTAATTAAAAACTTGATCAAATAAATAAGTCTTCTGGTTGGATTTAAATGTTCCAACCGATGGTGCTTGCCGTATGGCGTCTGGGAGTTGGTTCCACAGATATGGCGCTATATAACTAAATGATCTGCCTCCGTAAGTCTTAAGCTTGAAATGAGGAACTTGTAACAGTTTCTTATCGGAAGAACGCAAAGCTCTAGGTGGCTTGTATTGTACTAGGAAATCAGATATGTATTGTGGTGCTATAGCTTTTAGGGCCTTATAAGTAAAGAGTAAGATTTTGAAGATTATACGTTGCTTTACAGGTAGCCAGTGGAGCTCTTTAAGGACTGGCATAATTCGATCATATTTGCGAGTACAGGAGACGAGGCGCGCTGCAACATTTTGTATCCGCTGAACCTTATCTTATAAGTATTGTGGCAGTTCAGCCAACAATGAATTACAATTGTCCAGCTTGGATGTTACAAAAGCATGAACTAACGTTTCAGTATCTTTCAGAGTAAGACATTTCCTGATTTTAGATAAGTTACGTATGTGAAAGAAGACTGCTTTACAAATATTTTGAACTTGATGTTCATGATTCATAACATCATTAAACATTACTCCTATGTTTCTAGCTGACTCAGTTGGAACTACCCTAACACCCGCTATTTTGATGTCGCATATTGGTGGGCGTGGGCGATGTTTGGCATGTATAACCAAAAACTCAGTCTTGTCACGATTGAGTTTAAGCTTATTACATGCCATCCATGCAAAGATCTCTTTAGCACAGGCCTCCATTTTCAAAAGAGCAGCAGATTCTTCATTAGGGCCTGGCTTAAACGACACATAAATTTGGCAATCATCAGCATACAGGTGGAACTGAAGGCCATGTTTTCGAATTATGTCACCAAGGGGGGCCGTATATAAGGTGTAAAGGATTGGACCGAGTACTGATCCTTGTGGCACTCCCCATTGCAACTCAACAGAGGACGATCTGGTATTTTCCACTTGGATAAACTGTCTGCGCTCCCTTAGATAGGACGCAAACCAATGGAGAGCATTTCCCTTGATGCCATATCGAGTGTTTAGTCGATTTAACAAGATGACATGGTCGACCGTGTCCAAAGCGGCTGATAAGTCAAGTAATAAGAGAAGAACACTTTCCTGTTAATCAATTGCATTAAAAATATCTGACTGCACTTTCAAGAGAGCGGTTTCTGTACTGTGAGCCACTTTATAGGCGGATTGAAACATTTCTTGAAGTCCATTAGCATTGAGGTAGTCAGTAAGTTGACAGGCTACAGCTTTCTCGGTGACTTTAGACAACAGTTTCAAATTAGAGATAGGTCGAAATTGAGAAAACTGTTGGTGGTCGAGAGAGTCCTTTTTGAGATTGGGTCTCACCATTGCTTCTTAAAGTGACGCGGAACGACAAGTTGACGATTCTTGTGATGACAGGTAACAATGTATCTAGGCATTCTCTTAGTAAGATGGAGGGTAAAGGTTCTAGAGCACAGGTCTTAACGCCAGATTTCCTGATGTCATCAGTATGTACAGTACAAAAATCTGTAAGTTCCAATTGGCAGCAGGAGAGGTCAGGTAGTGGGTTAATTATAGATTCTGAATCATGAGATAAACTACACCGCATCTTAGATATCTTTTCATGAAAAAAGGCAGCAAATTCATTTGCAAGTTGTTCACTCGATGTTGATGTAGGGAAACGGGGTTCTTGTTTCCTTTGAAGTTACTGATCAATGGTTTGGAAAAGAACTTTCTGATTTCCTTTGTTTTCAGCAAGAATAGAAGAGTAGTAAATATATTTTGCATCTCTTATCAAATCATTGACTATGCCACATTGAGTGATATACAGCTGCTTGTCAGTGCTAAGGCTCGACTTACGCCATCGTCGCTCTAGGTTCCGGCGTTTTCTCTTCTCAGCATCAATAGAGTCATTATACCAGGGAGCGTAAGGTCTAAGAGTAATTGTACGCTTCTTGATCGGTGCATGCGTATCAAGGATTAGCCAATGTGATCTCAAAATTCTCTACGAGAGGCATAAGATCCATATCCGAATAATCTGAAAGGAGAGTTGACGACTTGATATCGGTCTGCAGGGCCACGATGCTTACTGCCCTAAGTTTCCGGTAGGTAATCTCCTTCCGTTCAAAAGATGGCTTTTTTAGCTTTACTTGTGAGTGAATAGCATAATGATCGAATAGTGTGGGACTGATTAAACCAGGCACAATGCGGACATCAGATGTAAAGTTATCACCTGAACGAGTAATAAGTAAGTCCAAGGTGTTACCGTTCTTGTGGGTAGCTTCATTGACATGTTGTCTAAGATTAAACCCTTTTAACATGCGAAGAAACTTCTTTGCGTGAGTTTCTGATGGCTTGTTAACATGAAAATTAAAGTCACCAGTTATCAGAAGCTTGGAAGAAGTAATTGCCAGGCACTCTAGCAGAGAACTGAATTCATTAAAGAAATCATTTTCTTTTAAACCATTCTGTTCAGATGGCGGAGGCCTGTAGACAATAACCAGTCTGATACAGGCATTTAGATATTTCACCAATACGTCCATGTATTCAAAAGACCGGACTTTTGTCTGATTCTGTTTCCAAATTTGCAAAGATTTTTTAACAAGCAGTCCCACACCTCCACCGTTTGAATCAGCTCTTGGAATATGATGGAAGTCATAGCCTGTTGGACAAATTTCTCTCACATGATATATATCTTTGTCGCCTGGATCAAGCTAGGTTTCAGTAATTGCAAGCAGATCGAAGTTATGTTCAACAACATAATCCTTGATAAGAAGAGCTTTTTTCCTGATAGAACGAGCATTTAACAGACAAAAATCAAGGAATCTCTGTGGCTTACTTGACTCTGTTGTTGTTGTTTGTATCTGAATGAGGTTAGGCCTGTCGCCGCTTGATCTTGAATAATTAACTTGAATTGACGAAGCAGAGTCGTGTGAATAATAATGAAAATTAGATAGTGTCGGTATTCTGTACTTTTTTCGCTCTAACACACTTTCCAGCCCTGCTACGAAGAGTCTTGAGGATTCCATAATTCTTAAGAGTAAGAAAAACGTAGCGGGGAACGGTAATAGAACGAAGAGCACGAAGTTCACTGCTAGAGTATGTCATTATTCCATTGTTCATGGCGAATAATTCATTTCCAGTAACTCGCTCTTGAGCAGAGCGAGAAACAATTTCGTTTAATAGTTGGTCAGGTCCTGGGTTTGCTTCCACGTCCATAAATACCGTAAGATCTTGAACGAATAGTTTTCGTTGCAGCATCAGAGTGGTTTCGCCGTGTTTTCCGGTCCTTCGAACGGGATAGTTGACATTGTAGTTTCGTGACAGATCTGCACGTGTGAAGTTTAGTCGAAGGAAGACACAATGACCGTGAAAGTTAAGTTCTGAGACCTCTAGCCAGGAAAGACGTATAAATCTATCGTAGGTTAACTCCCCTCGACAAGAGGACGCGATAAGGTCGATAAAGCCTGCTTCATTTTTACATTGTAGTTTGATGCGCAATACGGTGTCAGGCTTTGTCACGCTATGTCACGCTGGCGTCTCTAAAAGGACTGGTGTCGCTTTTTAAAAGACCTAACATTACGAAAGAGGAAAGAGTTCTTACTTCAGCCCACGTTTTGTGAATTAAGGTTTGTTTCGAAAGAAAAAATCTCCAGACGTAAGGATCGCCTTCACACCTCACCGTAAAGGGGGATTCCCACGAATTGACTAGCGTGATTATTATAAATTGACCAACTGTGTGCGGTGGTAACTTTTGAAGCCATTCTTTTTTCTTTAAATTAAGTTACCAATACCACAACAAGTTCCAAACAGTAGCTTTTGCGGATTCATATAAGTGTAAGAAGTTTTGGGTAAAAACAGGTAGAAACGTCTACCAGTTCATAGCGCGTTTAGCTGAACGGGGCATTCTCCGCATGTAGAACACGTGGCACCGATGAAGTCTCGCTGATTTAGAAAATTCTGTCACTTGTCATGGTGAAAGAACTAACACTACCGCTAAAAAAGGCCGTGAAATTGGGACAAGGCCAAAACTGATTGCCGAATGCTGTGATGTTCACGCTCTGTACCGCCTTCCATCGACTTTTCTTCCATCACTGCAATAAAGCCCAGAGCCTTGAGTCACTACGCATTAGACGTAATGAACTGTAACACTATCAGTCAACACTTTTCTTTCTTTATTCCGTGTAATTTCCGTTCTAGGCCTTGCTACAAATATCCGTATATTAAAGTGGATGGAAAAATGTTTTGATAATTTCTGGAAAGATATTCAGGCGATTTTAGGTGACACTTGAGGCAAGGCTATTCTGGTCTTTGTTTTATAGCTTTTATATATACCATGTAAATCACGATTTCTTTTTTAATAAACCTGATAAAGACTGGTATAGGCCAGCCGAAATATTGTAACTCCACAACGCCTTTCGACGTTGTCTGATCAGTCTTTGCAGTAGTCCGAGAGCAATTGTTTATGTCTTCTGTTAATTTATGATGCTTATCGATTAGTGCCACAGTAATTTCGCTTTTTGTTTCGTTTTTGTGAGAATTCTTAAGTTAAACACCAGAAATAAAAGCTTAAACGGTTAAAAACTGTAGGATAAATATAACGAGCGGACTCATAAATAGGTGCTATGGGTTATTCAAAATGTGAACAAGGTTAGCCGAGTGATTACAAGAGGCACCCGGCCATAGATTTATTTCAGACCGCCATGCCGAGAGATATGTATTGATATGTGTTAGCAGTGCAGGCAGTACTCAGTTTATCCGGCATCGATGTTGAAAATTCATACCTAATTCAAAGGTAAATGATGGATTGCCAGACTTAGTCACCTCACCTTGATTTCAAGCAGTTTGAACTTGCTCAGCTACGCTTGAATGAGGGAGCTCGAAATGTTTATGAGCATTATTATTTTTGACGTTACAACTTTGCGTGACAATTCAATCTGTAAACCGACACTGAGCCAAGGAAATGCGCTAATTTGCTTCCAAAATGCGACGGTATTTCGCTTCTTGTTGGATGCCCAGACCAAACAAACATAAAATTAAATTTAAAAAAAATTGTTTTTAAATAATGATGATGATGTAATGATGGCGCAACATTCCGAAATCACCTGATCATCGATTGCAGAATTAGCAAGTCATCACAACAGTGGTATTGCATTACAGAGCGTACGTTTCAGGGAATACGTCTGAGTGAGTAGTAAGTAAGCTCTTATAAGCTAGGTTCTTTCGTATAGACTAAAGGAAAAAAGTTATAATTACCAACACAGCTCGGCATCTTATTGCAGTGGTGTAGCAAATATCCCATTCGCTATATTTGAATTCTTGGGTTTCACATGACGTCATAAAAAACTAAAATTCAAAATTAAACAGACTTTTGTATTTTTAGCTTCATCACGTAAAAGACATTTTAGAAATGTATCTGCTTGCATGTTTTCAGCTCGGAAGAGTGCTTTCTTTTGAAAATAGAGCAGTTTGAATTTTTGGTTTTTTCACAGTGCGTGACACAGGCATTTCATGTACACGAAACCATTGATTCAGCTTGTGTTTTTGAGGTTTGAAAAGCCAACATGACAGGGGAAGCGTCTTTGTGAATGTTTGCAAGCTCAAAAGAGAGGAGAATGCCTTTGAGATAGCCAAGTAAATTCCAGATGTTTTAACACGTTTCCGACCGCCATATTTGTGCCCATCAGAGGGACACTAACATGGCGTGTCCGTACTAAACTCTATAATTCTGAGTGGTACATTTTTCCTTATAACTCGAGTACGGGATATCGCTCAGCCCCGAGACTTTGGCAGGTTGTTTATTTATTACTCTTCTACAACATGTTTATTTCTTGACTCAGTTTACCTATCGAATGGTAGATGATTTTATTTCCTTACTTGCGTGACTGAAAACCAAGAATAGCAGTTTCTGAAAAATGGTTTAAAAAAGACTTCCAAAATTCCAGTTAAGTTGCAAAAAATTCTACCTTCATTATTTACGTTACCAAGCTAGCATGACCTGCAGTACAACTACATTGGCAGTTGATAATATTTCTCCTCAATAATAATCGTGGAGGAATTCTTAATCTTGAAATTCCTATCATGACAACATTTTATTAAAAACAGTTAACAATTACATAATTGTAAAACGACCCGGAAATAGCAATAGCTAATCGAGTCGGGTAGGCATGACATAACTAATTATGGTGCTTGTGTACCGTTACAAGCCGGAAAGACATAGATATGCTACAGTAATAAAGAATGTACAGGTATATTACAAAATGAAACGATTCCTCCACAAATTTTCAATGATGTCAATAATAATTGAAGACGTCGAGAGGTACAAATTTTCAGTTCTCAGAATATTGATAAGCATTTCATGTATTTGGGTTTTGAGTAATTTTTTGTTCTTTAGTTTTATAATATTTTCAGGTAGGGCATTCCATAATCGTACTCCTAATCGGGAAAAAGAGTTATTTAAAGGGGCACTGTCACGCTATGGTATCATCACTTTAAAAAGCTTAAAACTGCCAATGTATTAGTGGAAACCTTAAAATAATGGTCTAGTTTTGCTGCCAAAGACTGTAGTACTGCATTGACACTATAAACTTCTGTAATCCATCAAAGATGACGACGATGGAAATGGATTGAAATTTGAAAAAACTTGCCAGTTTTTTCAAAATTTCAAGCTGTGCATTAAAACATCACCAAAAAATTTATTATGGTTAACTCTCCCTGCTAGAACTTCATTGGAATTCATCTTGCTGATTTTGTAGGAGCAATTTGTGTACGATAACAGGTAAAAGGCAGTAATTTTGGCAGAATTTAACCAAAAGCACCATAAATCCCGGTAACAGTGCTCCTTTAACAGATTTAGACATGAAGGCATTACGTAAAATTTATTACTGGCAGCTGATCTGGTGTTGTAGGAATGTACGTATATCGTAGACATGTTTGAAAAAGTCTTGGACATGAACAAGCGCTAGCTTATTTTGAACACCATACATCAGAATGGAAACAGATTCAAAACAGAAAAAAGATACTGGTAGGATATTAAAATTGACAAAAGTAGGGGATAGCATGCTCACCCTTTTGAGAAAATGTTATTAAACGAAAGAAGAAGAAGAAGAAGAAGAAGAAGAAGAAGAACAACAACAACAACAACAACAACAAGAAGCTTTTCCAAATTAGATTGTGAAGCTTGACTCCAAGCACTAATTCCGTATTTGAGGTAAGGAGGAATTAGAGACTGATACGACTTGATTGTAACAGAGAGTGGCACATAATGTCTTATTTTAGCAATCATACCAATGATCTTACTGATACTTACTGAGTTTTCCAGTTAAGGCATTTGTCTATAAATATGCCGAGATGTTTAACAGAATCTTTACATTCCAAAGGTAAATAAGTACCTTTATTGGCATTTATTTAATTTATTACTCGGGATACTGTAAGTATATATGGGTTATTAGCCAAGTGTGAAGTCAAGATGGCGGGATATTGGCCAAGTTCTTTTTTTGCGTGTGAAAAGAAGGAGGCCAATATCCCGCCATCTTGACCGAACAAGCTTGGTCAATAAAGGATTTATTGTAAGACTCAAAGGACACTATTAAAAGACAGTAAAACGTAGGACGAACGGGCTATCCCGAGCGATCAAGATGGCTCCATCTTGACCTCGCGGGTAGCCAATCACAGCAGGAGAATTGATTCATCTTGACCGCTGAAAGAGCCAGTAATATAATAAACCGAGTTATAAATTATGTCAGATTTCAGTCTTTTTTTCTCGGGATACTGTAAGTATACCGAGTTATAAATCATGTTAGATTTCACTCATTTTTTTTTCCTGTGCAGCAAAGTGCACAATACAATTACGTGGTGGTGTTTTGATTGGCCAATGCACAATAGGAGGCACGTGGCGATGTTTTCATTGGTTAAAGGCAACCGCAAAGTCCAATGATGCTGTGTGTTTTAAATAATAGCTGTATTTGTAACGCGCTCGGCGCGAAAGTGATCCGAAATTTATGTCAAAAAATTTCGCATCAGTGACTCTCGCGCGACGCGAATCGCGAAGCGGGCTACGCAATCCGCATCGCGCGGGAAACGCGGCATGACGGGCAACTTACGTTTGAGCGGAACTGGTCTGTAAGAGCTAAACAACATTACCACATATATATTTGTGTTTGGAAATCACTCTCGATGGCAACTCTCAACATACTTTTACGCGCTTTGCTCGTATGTGAACAAATACTGTAGGCCTTGTGCGAACCCAATTTTTTTTTCTGCATCACGCAGTATCCCGAGTAAACGTTCCTCGACCGTCTTGTTTTTTTTCTGCGCAGCAAAGTGCACAATACAATTACGTGGCGGTGTTTTGATTGGCCAATGCACAATAGAAGGCACGTGACGGTGTTTCATGGTAGTCCAAAGTTCAAAGCATTGCATCATTATTGCACCATCAAGAACCTTGAGCTACGTGACTCATAAATTTTTTTCTGTTCAGCCTTTGTGGTGAACTGTCTTGCTTGATTGCTGTGACAGTTCTATCTTTAGAAAAATCGCAAATTCGCATCAAGTTGATTATGTGTTATTTGATCGGGAAGATATCACAACTCGATCGCTGTGACAGTTCTAGGTTTAGAGACAGACTTGCGAAATCTTCAATTTTTTTACCTTCATCAGGGAAATGAAATTTTAAACATACATCTGCTGGCCAGTTTTCAGCCAAGTAGCACGCTTTGTTTTGCTATATGCGGGTTGTGTATTTTTCTAAATTGTATGTTATGAATTATTGAAATTAAGTGAAGTGAAGTGAAGTGAAGTTTTGATAATAGAGCAGTTCGAGTGTTTTTTACAATGCGTGACATCTGGTTTGCTTCTGAGAAACATGTTACATACAGGGATATATTGATTCGCCTTGTGTTTTCGAGTTCTGAATAACCGATATGTTCAGAGAAGTGTCTGTGCGAATGTTTTCAAGCTTAGCAGAGAGAAAAAATGTTTTGAGAGAGCCAAAGTAAACTCCAGATGTTCCACTTAATTTAGGGGTAAACAACGAATATGGATGGCAACTATGAAAACAGTTTTACGCGCTGTGTTCGTATGTGAACAAAAAGGCCTTGTGCGAATCCAAAAGCAAATCATTAGGTGGATAGTTTTCGAGAATCAGAAAGCGTGCGGCAGATTTCTGCATCACAGAGGTATTCCGAGTAAACGCTCACAGAGCGTCTTGTTTACGAAAGATGCTGGTATTTACACCCACAGAAACTTTACTGACTCTTCAAAAAAAGTTATTGCGTGTATGAATTCTTAAATTTCATCGGAAGGGTAGATTAGTGAACTGGATTAGACTTTAAGTTTGTCTGAAATCACGCAGGAACTGAGGTTTACGCGGGATATAGTTGTCTAAAAACGTTCTAAACATAAACCGGTTCGAGTTAACGCCATGACATAAACACTTGCCTTAACGTACAAGTGATAAATAGCCTAAAATTTTACTGACAACTGATATTTGTGCTAATGTTTCTTTACTGACAACTGACAACAAGCTTGGATGGCGTGAATATCCTTTAAACCGCTTTTCGGTTATAACTTTTTGATAACGTGTTTTTACTCCAAATCAGCATACTAAACCCTTTACTGACGGGTTTACCAAATATCGTTCCAAATGGATCGAAAATCTACAACTTTCTCAAATCCCGGACTATGGTTGAAATAAACCATTTTTTGCCAAATGGTCAATTGTTTAGACTTAATCACCCCGTCAACTGACCAAAACTCCCAGTTTTCATCGAATATGAGCATTTACTCTGTTGCAAAACTAAAAAACGCCTCGGACAGCACAAACAATACGCTACTTTGTCTAGACGTTTTTAATACAAAAATCCTCTTGAAGCGGAAAGTCTACATTTGCAGCAAACCTCGACTCCACTTCTTGCAATTTGTTCCATTTTTTCTGCTCACTTCTTTAGCGCGACGTGGTTAACGCTACTTGATTTCAGTTGCTCTCACTGTCTGTATTTTCACGTTTGTGACCCAAAGGAATTCTGGGATATCCTTGCCTAACAGCAGCATGGAAGTCCGCCAATTTCCATTTCGCATTTTTTTTAGAACCGTGTCGAGCCACCCAGTCGTGCTGACAAATTATTGCATCTATTGCATTATTTACAAGTCAAAACTCGCCAAAATTGCCATGCCAGGTCCCGGAACCCACTCACAGAACGACTTAAGACACAACTTCACTCCGTGAATTGCCATCACTCGCTCGAATATTTTGAGCGGCCCATTTCGGATGCAATTGCTTCTCACCTCTGTTTTCTTTCAAAGGATTACCTCTACCCATTAACCCAGCTTTATGATGCCAGGCAGGGGGCACCACCATCACCTTGTCTTGCATCAGAAACAAGGAGACAAGAGACCAGCGTCATACGTGGAAGTTGTTCATCCGTGGTAGATGTATTCATAGTAACTAGTTTCGACTGTCACTGCTAGC